>JAUPFN010000006.1:22921825-23521825 GCA_036924255.1 Apodemia mormo | reverse complement strand
ATATCACTAGGTAGATTATAATCTAACGGTACTGACAATTTTGCTGCGACATATACATGATCTTTACGGCTCTTTTGAAAATAGGATCGATTACTAAGTTTTTAAAAGAAAAAAAATTCATACAGAATTTTTAGAAAAACAATTGTAATAATCTTCGTACTTTTAGGTGTTGAATGTGATTAAAGACGATTCTGGAAAGGTAATAGAGCTGGAATGTGAAGCAACCCCTACGGAAATTGCAGAAAAACCAAAAGCTTTTATACATTGGGCCTCTCAGCCGGTTGCCGTTGAAGTTCGTCTCTATGAAACTCTGTAAGTCTCCTTAACATCTTTTTTTACTACTAAATCTAGTTATATATTTTATTTGACCAATTAAGACGCTGATTTTAAATTTATCTGGCTATGAAATAACAACCTGACAATATATTTTGTTTTTAAGCAAAGAGTTAAGCCTGAGATATGTCCAATGTGTTATCTTTTTTTCACACCGGCCCATCGCCTACAGTTTTTATAAGCGCAAATTCGGCCTCATGTCGAGTAGTACCCTCTTATCTGTGGGTGGGGGCTTTCTCGTACCAGCTCCTACATTTTGATCGTATTTATCGCAGAGCGACTCGGATCGTCGACGACGATTGGCTATTTCTAATCGGTTTGATTTTTTGGCGTACGTACGTATCAGTCTGCATCTTATCGGATCTATCGTAGTGTTCCGAGGGACTGTTTGGGTTAATTTCTGCCACCGAACTTCAGCGTCGACATTGCGACAAAATTCAAAGTTTCGTCGTTACCATCTCGTTGATGGCCGCCCCGTTGGTCGAGTGGTTAGCGAACTTAACTACGAATCGAGGGGGCACGGGTTCGATTCCCAGCAGGGGCAAACATTTATGTGATGAGCATAGATGTTTTGTATTTCTGGGTTTGGGTGCTTAGTATGTTACAGCATTTATATGTGTATTTCTATCTATTAGTATCGTTGACTAACACCCATAACACAAGCAAAAAATTTGCTTAATTTGGGTTAAAACAATTCGTTATTTGTCTAGCAACATTTATTTATTTATTTATTTTTTATCTCGATGTCATGAAATCTACAACTATGCGATTCTCGAAGCACTTTTTCCCCGCACTATTCCTCTGTATAACCAATTAGCACCAGGGGTTTTCCCGAATGGATACGTCTTGGGGACCTTCAAGAAAAGAGCTAACTCATTCTTAAAATGCCGGCAATGCAACTGCAAGGCCTTTGGTCTTCGAGGATGTCTATGGACAGAGATGATCACTTACTATTAGGAAAGCCTGTAGTCCGTTTGCCCCGCGATTGTAAAAAAATGGTATTAATTATATTCATAACTAAAAGGTCTCGCAATATTTATTAAGGCCGATACGACATAAAGCAGGTTCCAAAGTAGAGAAAATCTTGTGACAGGGCGTGAAATTATGTATACGTAATAGTCGTAAAAATGCTATTATCCGTTTGCTGAGACAAAAAGTCCCAACTTCGGTCTCATGCCTACGCGTCAGTAGTGATTTATAACTATTATATTTGATCACTTTCATGCATACTTTTTTTTATTATTTTCTAAAATTTACCATGTAACTTTGATTCGCCGCCATGATTATTAATTTTATCTCTATTTAAGCTGATACCCAAATAATCTATTCGGAAATTGGAAACCGGTAACCGGAAATACTGTTAAGTATTTTTGATATTTTTACATTTTTATCTGAGAGATAAAGCTATTTTCAACCAATTTCCTAAAAATCGGGAGGTTCTACAAGTGTATTTTTTATGATTGATACCTCAGAACTCGATCATATGTAAACTGATTTGTTTTATTTTAATTTGAGAGGGTATACTTTTTTGGTCCCATTCAAATTTGGCAAAGATTTGATCCAAGGTTCTAGAGGCATTTGTTATTGTAGTTTTACTGCATTAAAATTATAAATAATCTGTTAGAATTGTTTCCTAAATATGCTGCACTTTTTTATTTATGAATTTCTACACTTCTTTATTGATGACCTCCATACGACGAATATTTCTGGCTTCACAACATAGTCTCTTTTTTAGGTAAAGAAAATATTATTACTTATATCAGAATTAATTATCAATTATAGGTTTGCACACAAAAACCCGGAAGATCCAGCTGAAGTGCCTGGAGGCTTTTTATCGGATTGTCGCAAGAACACTTTAAAGGTGGTGACCGGTCTTGCCGACTGTTCTATTAAAAACTCCAAAGTATACGACAAGTTTCAGTTTGAGAGGATCGGTTTCTTTTCTGTAGATCCTGATACAACTACAAATAATGTAAGTAAACAATAACAACATCTACAGTGTGACCCATTCAATTTTTAGCTATCAAATTTTCACAAAGAACCCCGTCTGTTAAGCGTTCTGTTGCCAAGGGCGTCGCCAAGGGGGGTAGCTACCCCCCTATAGATTCTATAAAAGTTGTCCAAATGTAATGCAACCAAAGTCCTAAGTCTTTGAGTTAACTTGCTTGATCGATCAATCCCGTAGGTCGAAACTCGAATGAATTCACCAAGTCCATTTCTAATATTCCATACGTTCAACTACGCTCGTAAGGTACTGTTGTTATTACAATCGCCGTAAATGTAAGGCTCGTAGTACAAGTGAAAACATGTGTTGTCGACTTTACCTACAATTCATACCTACTCTTCTCATTCATGGAGAATGAGAAAAGCATGAATTGTAGTAGGTTAAGTCAACTTGACCGTCGCCCACGGACACCAAAGATGTAAAAGTGGCGGGATGACAAAGCCACATAAGTTTACTGTGTACCTTACTCTCCAAACTGAAACACGACAATCACAAGCATTGACGAGATTGCGGCAGGAATAATAATATAAGTAAGGCGATGATACCAAATACCCGGTCAAGACGTTGGAACTCTTCTACCTGCTACGGTAGTGACATATTGTATTGCCAATCGTTCGGGCCACCACTGTGGCGCCACAGGTCCGTACCGCTGAAAGGTCATAGTGTTGGAACCAGCGGGCCTTCTTGTCAGGATGACGTCATAACTGTGGAGGTTGATGACGTCACATAAGGACAAGGAAGGTGAAAAGGAAGATCTTCCCAGCCAGGCAAGGTGTACTGCCTGGGGACCGAAGTCCATCTGAGAAGCGTTGAACCTTGTATATAGTGTGTTCAAGATAAATAATTGTGATATCGCGATTCAGGATTTAATTTTTGAATTTCTTATTGTCTATTTTTTATTATTTATTTCTTGTAAGTTGCTTGAACCGCTACAACTTTTTATCAACTGTCTGGCAGACTAACAGATAATCTCTTCTTCAAAGGGGACCCGGACCAATTATATCTTATAAATGACCAGTCATGCATGGTTTTATAATGTTTAATAAGCTCTAATATAATTTACAAATAATGTAAACATAATCTAGGTTAGATAGTATGCTAATAGCCATATTTTGCAACGCAGTCTGAGTGATAAACGAATAATAAATTTTTAATAAGTATAATGAATTAGTAAATAAAAATAATTCTCGTGATGGACAAAGTGGAAAAGCATTACGAAAGTTTGAAGGTCCACGCTGCATAATGTCGGCATATTATACATAATCCCTTAATCACCTCTTTGTTCCTCATTAATCCACTCATATGTGAACCAATATATTAGCATATTTCCGATAAGTATTAAATGTTGTTTTACAGATTGTCTTCAATAGAACTGTGTCGCTCAAAGAAGATTCTGGAAAATAAGAAACACATTGATTAGCTTTGGATAACATTTTTACTAATTATTTGTATAATGTATATTTGTATAATTAATCAATAATAAAGTTTTTATTGAGATTGTTTTAAATATTCATTTCTAATTTATATATGGAAACCGAAGATGCATGCATAAAGATAGTACATTATTATCTGTGTGGTGGGTTGAAAGGCCACACACAGACTGGCTACATAAGATTACCGGCTACCTTACTCTCCAAAATCGCTTCTGTGGTCTAGTGGTCCAGCGTTGGCGTTGACCACATGAGGTCCCGGGTTCGATTCTCGGGTCGAGCACATAAAAAAAGGGTTTTTTCAGTTTTCTGAGAAACACAGTTGCCCGGGATTGGAAAGTGCCCGGTTGGCGATAGGCTTGCCACCTATCACATTTATGGGACCAAGTATCTTCGGCTAATCGTGGGTGCACTTGTTGTACCTCTGCCTACCTCTTCGGGGATATGGGCGTGAAGATACCTTAACCTCCGAACCTGAACACGACTATGACAAGCACCGATGCTATTGCGGTGGGAGAAGGTAAAGCGGTGGTACCAGACCCGAGCGAAACTATAGAGTACTCTACCACCTAGTAGTTACGATGGTAGTGACTCATATAGCCAATCGGTGGCCTTTTACGACCTGCCTGGCAGAACATCAGTTGGCCTATTCTTCACAGAGGCTCGAACCAACATGGGGAATATTTATACGATATATATAAGACTATGGCACCAAGCCTTGAAAGGACAAAAATGTTGCAAAACACGTAAATATTTGTAACTAGCTGTTCCCCGCGACTTATTTCGCCTGAATCACGCGCACTACTTCTCATAGAGTAAATAGTAGCAAATGTTACTATCATAATGTAGTTTTATATTAAAGAAAGAATTTAAAATTAGTCCAGTCGTTTTTGAGTTTATCCATTACAAGCAGACAAATCTTTCCTTTATAATTAATAAGTATAAGTAAAGAATAAATTTGAATAAATATAATAACACCCCCGTGCTTCTCATGACCACGAAGACTGTCGGTTCAGATTGTCGCTAGAAATAAGCGATAATCTTTATCAGGTCTGAGGTCTGTAAAATGCGGCGATGGCGATCATCAAACCTTGCCAGCCTACAAATAGTGACTCGTGAATTATTTAATGTCCTATGTCCCCTGAATGGGGCAGAGGTCGTCCACGGTAATTTTCCATCGCGATCGATCTTGAGCTTCACGTTTGATTTTGCTCCACGCCTTGCCGATATTCTTTGTCTCGTCTGCTACTGTTCGTCGCCATGTTTGCTTGGGACGACCACGTTTGAGTATTCCTTGGGGATTCCAATCCAGTGCCTGCTTGGAGATGTGATCAGGATCTCTTCAGAGCGTGTGGCCAATCCAATTCCATTCCATTTGCGACGCTTGATCTGCTGGTCGATCGGGGTTTCATAGCAGCATTCCCGTAGCTGTTTATTCAAGATTTTCTCGAGCCAATATATATCGAGGATAGGTACACTGAAGGCAGAGGTTAACGAAGACCTGCAATGGCTGTGAGATTACTTTTGTGACCTTTCAAGTCTCGCACCCACACAGCAGTACCGATTTTACATTGGACCCGAATATTTTTAGCTTGACCCTTTGAGTCAATTTTCATGACTGTCATACAGGCGGAAGTTGTGCGAAGGTAGCTCGAGCTTTGGAAATTTGCGAAGTGATGTCCTCTTCAGTACCTCCAGCAATTCTGACACGACGCTCCCGATGTAAGTATTTGTGGACGCGTTCCACATCACCTGCACCAATCCGTAGCGGTGAGCTGTTCCTTACTCCAGACCGCATCTCTTGGTCTCATCTTGGTCTGTGATGCCAGCCTCACGATGTAAGTCGTCCAACTTTAATTGCATGTCGCGGTGCGTGTGACGTCGGCATAATCCAAATATTTAGAACATTTTTTTATTCCCCACACTATCTCACGTCGCTTGTTGTGGTATGCGCGATATATGACTTCATCGAGGACAACCAGAAAGAGGGGTTAACAGAAAGAGGGGAAGGGCAGATATATTGACTTGACTGTACTACATTTTGTTTACTCTGCCGACCCCGCAATGGAACCAGTGTGATAATACTTCATATTTAATTAGGCGTATATAAAACAATATTAAAGAGTTAAGTATTGTATATGGCTCGTACATAAACCATAATCCACCTTCTATATTATCAAAGCGTAACTGTTAGAGCACGACATATTAAGACGTCACACGTACGTAAAACTTATTTACAAAAAGAAAGGAAAAATTACATATAGATAACTATAGATCAATTTCACTTATTCCTGTATTCTCAAAGATCAATGCATACAAGGTTGATAGAATTCTTTTAAAATCAATATTATAAAAATGGAAGATATGAGTTTCGAAAAGGTAAATCTAGCACATCGGCAATGTTTAAACTTGTTCACTAGTACCTAGTCATTGGTATTTTTGTAACAACATATAGTGTTAGAATATGTTTATAAAAAATACCAGTGACTACTATATTTATTCCAACAGTGTTATTGAGGTTTTCACCGAAAAACGAAAATCTCAGTAGCAGCTCAGATCCTGACAATTGGTGTGCTATCACTCCCGTGCCTTTAGTGAGCACGTAAAGTCATCTGTCTCGGTTATTACTAGAAGTAGTCGCTAATCGTTATCAGGTCGGTAAAATGCGGCGATGGGATCACCATCATCATCAACCGATTAACTGGTAAATCGTGGTGAACTGGAAAGTATAGATGTTCGGTTTACTCTGTCTAGTGCCTACCCCGCAAGGGAACCGAGTGAGCGCCCGATACTTTACTATATTTTTGATATGTGCAAAGCATTTGACAGTATTGATCACATTGATTTTAGAAAAATGCGAGGCCAGCGGATTAGAGGTGTCGTAAATGATCGTGTGAATGAGCCTGTGGCGCGAATATATTCGTCATTGATGTAAAATAGATTAAATGTTCATAATGTGAAAAAATAAAAGCCCTCTTTTTAGTCTACGCTATTGTGATGGGTATTTTTGGATCCCTACATTGCGCGTGGCCTGACACGCACTTTACCAATTTTTCGTATTAGCCTTGACTATACAAATGTTTAGTATGTCTATGCGTATTATATAAATACTTTGAGTACCAATATACATTGACGTGTATAATGTGGTAATATTATACACGTCAATGACCAATATATCTATGTATAAATATAAGGTTACAGTAAAACCTCTTTGGTTGTAGATATCTGGCTGATTTTGATACCATTAAATAATTACTTCACGAGTCGTTTTGCAGATATAGGGACCGGGCATTAGTAGGTACGCGAATTACGATGACAAAGCATTTAACCCAAAAAAATCACTCTGGTCAACCTATTAAGGATTGGTCATAGAAAATGTTAAATTAGATTAATAGTACGATTGGGGTGTTCCGGTGCAGCCCGGCCACAGTCAATTTTGTAATTTATAGACATAAAATTTAAATGTTCTTTTAATGTTCTTGCAGTACCAATGAATAAATTAAATGTACCTCAAGTATATCTCCTTAAAAGAGCACTTTTTGGTGGCCGGGAAGTAACGTATACGCTGCAGCCCGGCCACGGTTATATTTTCCAGTAGGATGCTCAGAATGTTCTTAAATATAAGCCAAATAAACGTTCCATTTGCGTTCTTTGGTTTTTTGAATGTAATATACGAACAAAAACGACTAAATAAACAAAAAATGATTTCAAATTAAAATGTGCACTTAGCGCCTGTAGAATTAAAATAGCAAATCTGCATATTTGTAAAAAGCTGCTATCGCAATTTTTTTAGGAGCTATTCTCTAGAAAACCAGACGTAAAGAAAAACAGTTTTGATTGTAAAACGATGGTGCATTTTCCTATATGATATATTATTATTATAAACAAAGTAATTATAAATATATTATATGTATCTAGATGTACGTAATTGCATAGAATATTAAAATAATAAAAAAAATGTTAAATGTTGTAGGGAATTGGAATTGCATTATATCTACGATTTGTTTTCTACACTCACATATTTTTATTTATATTGATAATTGTGTACTATCTCTATTGGTAGTATCTTCTAGCGTATGCCACCTACATCTTGAGCGCGGTCATCGAGAATCATGGTGAAGCACTAGCTATCTTGCTTGATATTTCGAAGGCTTTTGACAGGGTCTGGCACGATTTTTCCCCGTGTTGGACCCGGGCTTTTTTGAAGAATAAACAAACTGCCGTTTTGTCAGGCAGGTCGTAAAAGGCGACCGATTGGCTACGTGAGTCACTACCTTCGTGGCTACTAGGTGGTAGAGTTCTGCATTGTCTCGTCCGGGTCTGGTACCACTGCCTTACCTATTCCTGCCGTAATAGCGTCAGTACTTAAACCTTAAGCCGGTAAAATTATACATGTGGCATTAGACCTCACCCCAAAATAGCAACGCACCATTAACATCTTTGGTGTCTATAAGTGATGGTTGACTCTTTCCATCAGGAGACCCATCTGCTTGTTTGCTATCTTATGATATATAAAAAAAAGTGAGGGTAGAAGACAAATCATAGATATAATAATAATAAATATTCACGGGACAAATTACACTTACTGACCTAACCCCAAAGTAAGCAAACTATTTGCTTGTGTTATGGGTGTTAGTCAACGATACTAATACATAAAAATACATATATAAAAACTGGAACATATTTAATAAACACCCAAACCCGGAAATACAAACATTTATACTCATCACACAAATGCTTGTCCCCGTCGGAGATCGAACCTGATTGCGTAGTCAGGGTCGCTAACCACTCGACCAACGGGGCGATTAATTTTATAAATATTTTAATTGGATATAACAGAATAAGTACCCATTCACTACAAAATTATTAATGCAATTACGTACATCTAGATACATATAATATATTTATAATTACTTTGTTTATAATAATAATAATATATCATATAGGAAAATGCACCATCGTTTTACAATCAAAACTGTTTTTCTTTACGTCTGGTTTTCTAGAGAATAGCTCCTAAAAAAATTGCGATAGCAGCTTTTTACAAATATGCAGATTTGCTATTTTAATTCTACAGGCGCTAAGTGCACATTTTAATTTGAAATCATTTTTTGTTTATATAGTCGTTTTTGTTCGTATATTACATTCAAAAAACCAAAGAACGCAAATGGAACATTTATTTGGCTTATATTTAAGAACATTCTGAGCATCCTACTGGAAAATATAACCGTGGCCGGGCTGCAGCGTATACGTTACTTCCCGGCCACCAAAAAGTGCTCTTTTAAGGAGATATACTTGAGGTACATTTAATTTATTCAGTGGTACTGCAAGAACATTAAAAGAACATTTAAATTTTATGTCTATAAATTACAAAATTGACTGTGGCCGGGCTGCACCGGAACACCCGTACGATTGTTAAATCTAGCATCGCAATATCGAAAATATATTTTATGTTTTTATTTGATTTTACGCCATCATACCTTACAACTTGTGAACTACGACGTAGTCAACATATTAATGTCTTTTTTGGGGTTCCAAAATAAAGTAGGAACCCTTATAGTTTCGCTATGTCCGTCCGTCCGTCCGCACGATTGCTCAGAGATCCTTTATACATATTAGTCACGTCAACAAAGTGGTAACATAGAAATATTTTTTCAGGGTAGCTCCCCTACCTGTAAAGTGTGGATGTTAATTTATTTTCTAAAGTACCCCATTATGTGGGATATCGATCGATAGGATTTTAAAAATTATTTTAGGACTAGCTGTTACCCGCGGCTTCGCTCGCACTTATTTACATTAGAAATTATTAAAACTTTCTTTATAAGCTACTTTATTAAAAATCTCTACATAGTCGGACGGGCCGCTAATATTCTAAAAAAAAATAATATATGCATAATCATCTTAGTTACTTATATACATACACGATATCTTTAGTATCATAATTTAAGTAAAAAACGTTGAGGTATAGCCTCAAACACCTATCGAAGAAACTAACGTAATTATAAAAAAACTTGTAATTAACAGGAAATACCTAACCTAAACTACCTATGAAAATATTTTTATATATACCAAACTATACCACAAACTAAATATAGCTACCTATTAGGATTGCTTTGCATGTAACGCACCTATCTAACCAACTAACGTAACTGTATTAAAAAAATCTGTAAGCAGGTTGACTCTGCAAGTCATCCCTAAAACTTCCCGCTAAATTGAGGTATTTTAAGCTCAAAGAAAAAAACTGTGCTTAAGCATAGAGTATTGAGTTCGAAGAGTTTAAATATCTAAAGTTTTTTAAAAATGATACTTAGTTATTTAATTTAGTGTTTGAAAAGATGATTTTTCAAAATGATGACTGACTTTCATCTTTCGAATAACATTCAACGCAATTTTTTAACCTTTTCTTCATTGATAAATCCCGAACGAATCAACCGATTTTAATTCGATTTACTGATATAACGTAGTCTTTTAAGCAAAAAGCTGATCAGATTTTAAATTAAATAGGGATATTAGCCTGAAAGTTATTTTAAATATACGAAGTAAATTTTCCGGAAACAGCGCAATATTAATATTAGAAAAGCTTTGTCACTTTTGAAAATTTGAATCGATTTAAATTTTTGAAACGGAATTTAGCGTAGTTTTTTTACTACTAAAATAACGTAGAAGATCAATAAATTGTTGCTTGAAAAATTTAGAAGTTTTGTCGAAAAAACACTTTTTTCATAATTTTTCGTCAACGATAACTCCCCAACGGATAAACCGATTTTGATGCAACTTATGCGTTGCACTCAGTTTTTTGAGGAAAAGAGCTGATTAGATTTTGTACTCAATCCGTACATAAATCTGGAAGTTATATAAAAAAACTAATGTTTCGTCTAATTTTTTTGAAGTTTTCTACGTTGAACCGGTTCAAACTTTTAGAAAATCAAGTTGTGCAGAATTAAATCGAATGTCATAAACCGCGTTCCGATCGGTCAAGCCGTTCAGAAGTTATAAGATGTTTGCATACATAGTGTGTATGCAAACATCTTATAACTTCTGAACGGCGGACACACTCACACACACACTCACACACACCCATACATATACATACATACATACACACAGATATACAAAAGTTTTCGTGAAATTGTCGTAAAAGGTTCCTAGGACGTCAAAACGTGCAGATCTGGTGAAAACTTGATTTTCGAAAATCGGGTCAAAATGAGTAACTTCTTATCTACACACGTAGCAGGAAGTTAAGAATCTGTAAATTGATTGGCCCTGCAGGCCATCCCTGAAGAATCTGCTAAATTGAGGTATTTAATTTTATTGTCAGGTATTTATTAATCTTTCAGGTATTTATTAATCTGCTAAATTGAGGTATTTCAGCTCAAAAGTACAAAAACTATTCTTAAACAAAGAGTTTTTTCAGAGTTCAAAAATCTTAATTTTGTTATCAAAGATAATAATTTCATTTTTGAAAAATATTCAAGACAACCTTTTTTTAAAAATATCGTTAATGATAAATCCCAAATAAATGGAATGATTTTGACCAAATTCAGTTTTGGGCGCAGTTTTTTATTTTGTTTTTAAGCTATTGCATAGCTTCTATCGCGAGCCTTGAGCGTGGAGACCGGATCCAGAAATTCCGTAACGAAAAAACCTAACACCCCCCACTCCGACCGGCACAGCGGTGATACTTTTTAGTTTTTCCATCTATCGATAAATACCAGAACTTTTAATGACTTTTTGAAATATCACGATTGTCTCTTTAGTCCAGCAACCCGCCTTTAGGTGGCATTGGTTGTATTGGAAAACTACCGTAATCAGCTGTTTGTGAGAAAGTATATAGGTGTATAGGTATTTATCATCTACGTACAACAGTGAATATCTGTACTCGTATAATTTGTGTAAAAGTGTTTTAAATATGAATAAACAAAGAAAGAAAAAGTACTGCATAAATAAAATAAATATATAATTGTAATTGCATAAGTTGATAAAAAATGCTATGCAATAGCTTTACCGCGGCAGTCTCCGAGTGCCACACGTCTTTTTTTTGTTTAGATTTTTAAATCCATCGGTATATTAGCCTGAAATTTATTTTGAAAATATTAAGTGCGTTTGCTGGAAATAATAAAATATTATTATTTAAAAGGTTTTTTGTTTTTTGAAAACGTGATTCGTTTTTTTAAGCTATTGCATAGCTTCTATCGCGGGCCTTGAGCGTGGAGACCGAATCCAGAAATTCCGTAACGAAAAAACCTAACACCCCCCACTCCGACCGGCACAGCGCTGATACTTTTTAGTTTTTCCATCTATCGATAAATACCAGAACTTTTAATGACTTTTTAAATATCACGCTTTTCTCTTTAGTTCAGCAACCCGCCTTTAGGTGGCATTGGAAAACTACCGTAATCAGCTGTTTGTGAGAAAGTATATAGGTGTATAGGTATTTATCATCTACGTACAACAGTGAATATCTGTACTCGTATAATTTGTGTACAAAGTGTTTTAAATATGATTAAACAAAGAAAAAAAAATACTGCATAAATAAAATAAATATATAATTGTTATTGCATAAGTTGATAAAAAATGCTATGCAATAGCTTTACCGCGGCAGTCTCCGAGTGCCACACGTCTTTTTTTGTTTTTTGAAACTGCATTTGACGTAGTTCAGTACTAAAATATTGTAGAAGGTCGAAAAATGATTAGTTGAAAACTTCAGTTAGAAAAAACACTTTTTTTAATTTTCTTTTATTCATGTGAAATTTCATGCAAATATGTCCAAGAAATAAAAGTTTCGCACAGCATTTTTTCCTTTATTTCACCCCTTTGAAGGTTGAATTTTGAAAAAAATATTTCTTCGTGCATACTTACGTCATAAGAGGAACATGTGTGCGAAATTTCAATTTTCTAGGCCTAAGGGCTTAACCTGTGAGTTTATATAAAACTTTCATCCCCTATTTTACCCTCTAAGAGCCGTGTTTTCCCCATCTCTATTCATTATATCAGAAAACCATAAAAAGTTATAGCTTTAAGAATCCCTTTAAGAATAATTGTTCATAAAACCACAATAGCTTGTAAATGTAAAATGAATCTTATTGGAATCAACGTTTGAAGGTGAATATAAATTAAGATTTAATATATTTTTAGGTTTTACAAAACTTTCAAGCCTATCTAATAAAAACAAATACCTACCTATTACTTCAGAAATGAAACAAAACAATGAATTGTTGGATTATTTTTAAATAGTAAATCTTGATAATTTGCCTTAAATACGTACAAATCTAAATTTCCAAAATAAGTAACTTTTGCGAAATCAAGCCTTCAACCAGCACAAAGATCTCACTAGCCCGTTGCTAGCAGCAACGATCGTCCATCTTTAAGGTTATAAATAAATAAATAAATATTCATGGAACAAATTACACTTACTGATCTAACCTTAAAGTAAACAAATTATTTGCTTGTGTTTGCGTGTTAGTCAACGACACTAATACATAGAAATACATATATAAATACTAGAATATATATATTTTAATAAACACCCAAACACCCTTTCTCTTTTCCTCCTGCTCTCACCCCTCTCTTTCTCTCCTTCTATCTTTCTCTCCGCCTCCCCAAGTCCTCTCTCCAACTTCCTCTTACCCCTTTTACCCTTTTTCTTTCACCCTCCTCTCGCAGACAGATGACCCTTTTTAATGACTATTTATCTAATATTAATTCAATTTGCAACTGCATGGCATTCTATTAAGTTTCGCCAAACTTAGACTTCCCGTAAATTTGAACCGATTCGGCCCAAGAAATTTTCAGGAATTTAAAAAATAACCATAAAAATTATATTTGTGAAGCAATTTTTTTTTCATAGTTTCCAAATTTATGTACGGTTGATTACAAAATTTTATTAGCTCTTTTCCTTAAAAACTGCGTGTAATGCCGCAAATGGCATCGCAAAATCGGTTTACCCGTCCAGAAGTTATTGTTGGCGAAAAATTTTGAAAAAAATGTTTTTAACTTCTCTCTACGTATATAGATAAAGAATATTGATTTTGCCCCGATTTTCGAAAATCGAGTTTTCACCAGATTTCCACGTTTTGAAGTCCTAGGAACCTTTTCCGTCTTATTTCGCGACCACAAAAAATTTTGGCAAAACAGTATTTTTATTTACATAACTTCCAGGTTAATATACCGATTGAGTACAATAACTAATCAGCTCTATTCTTCAAAAAACTACGTCTAATGCACAAATTGCATCAAAATTGGTTAATCCGTTTGGGAGGAATCATTGACGAAAAATTTTGAAAAAAGTGTTTATTTTGACATATGTTAAAACATAAGGGGCCATCCATAAATTACGTCACACGATTTTCATGATTTATTGACCCCTCCCCCGTCCTTGTCACAGCTGGTGACGTTTGTGAGACCCCCCGCCCCACCTAGTGTGATGTCATATATTTAACAATTTCACATTGGAAAAATGATCTCCTTCGATTACTTTTTATCTAAACAGGTATTATATTTTGAAAAAAATGTGATGTCACAAAATTTGGGACCCTCTCTACCCCTTGTCACACTTTGTCACATTTCGTCGACCCCCTCCCTCCCCCTTAATGTGTGACGTAAATTATGGAGGGCCCCTAACTTCGAGATTTTTCAACCAATAGTTTTTTAAGTATTCTGCCGTTTCAAATCTAAATCGAATCTAATATTCAAAAGTTACATCTTTTCAAATATTAAAATTACGTTGTTTTTAGCAAACTTACTTAATATTTTTAAAACGACTTTCAAGCTAATACACCGTTTGACTTGAAAATCTTGTCCGTTTTTTCTCCTTTAAAAACTGCGTCAAGTACCGTAAACTGGATTAAAATTTGTCAATATTTTTGTGATTTATCAATGACGAAAAAAAAATGTTTTTTAACATTGCTTCGAAATTTTCAGCCTATCGGTTATTTAGCTAAAACAATATTTTAGATCGTTAAAAAATTGAGTTAAATGCCTTTAAAATGTCAAAATCGGTCATCGTTTCCAAAATATACAACTTTGCAAATATCAATATACTGCCATTTCTAACAAAATAGATATTTGAACTGAAAGAATCTATGCTTATAGTTTTTACTCATTTGAGCTTAAAATACCTTAATTTAGAGGAAAGTTTCAGGGATGGCCCGCAGGGTCAACTATTTACAGTTTTTTTTGGCATAAATTCAAGATTTTTCAACCATTTTTTGATACCTCTAAAACTGCGTTAAGCGCCCTTCAATCAAAATCGAATCAAGTGCTCAAAGTTACAGTTTTTCAAATTATAAAATTAATTTGTGTTTTTGTTAAAATTTTAAAAAGGGTTTTTTGATATTACTTTTGCATTTATGTTGTCCCTAAGATACTATTAGAACTCAATAATCATGTTGAATGCCAATCGAAAGATCAAATTTGATCATCGTTTTCAAAATATACAGCCTCTTAAAAATTAAAAAAAAAAACTTTCTTAAAAATTAAACAAAAATCAAAATCGAATCAAGTGTTCAAAGTTACAGCTTTTCAAATCATAAAATTAATTTGTGTTTTGTTAAAATTTTAAAAGGGTTTTTTTGATTTATGTTGCCTTTTTTATGTTTATACCTTTGCATTTATGTTGTGCCTAAGATACTATTGGAACTCAATAATCACGTTGAATGCCAATCAAAAGATCGATCATCGTTTTCAAAATATACAGCCTCTTAAAAATTAAAAAATAAACTTTCATTTTTAACAAACTTTGGATTTTTAAACTCTGAAAAAATCTATGCTCAGATATAATTTTTGCTCTTTTAAACGTTTTAAGGATAGCCTGCAGGGTCAAGCAGTTTACAAATTGTTAGCCTAACCCCCGTCCGCCAATTCCGTACCATGTGATAATGTTCCAAATACTAAAAATCTGCGCTATAGATATTACTAAAGAAAGGGTCGTAGTGGAAAATTCTTACAGTATTTTTGCCTAGCCACATCCGCCAAGGCCGTACCGTGCAAAAAGGAACTTGGTTCCAAAAATCCATTACGCAGGATCCCATATGTTTTATTTACCTACCCACTGACTTTAACGTCAAAAAAGCTCCTTAATTGAGTACGTTCTACCAGTTTTAGACTGGCGAGTTGGGTGTTTATCGTTATTGCAGCGATGAATTTGCAAGTAAAAACGATTGTCGTTTGTTATTTATGACAACTAGGATTAACAGCTTTAAGTCATTTTCCGAAATACGGAGATGTTAACACACCACCGTCAGATACGAGACTTCTACCAAGAATTTTCTAAAAAGAAATCTGAATGGCACTATGCCTGAGCTGGGAACGAAAGCCGGGTCATCACGATCTGAGTCGATCCAGCTTATCAAGACTAGAGTAGTAGTAGAGTAGAGTATTCTTTGAGTTATGCTATAATATGTCTAAAAATTGTGACACAATATAACGTTAAATACTGCTAAAAACCAGAGCTTAAGAAAAATATATTGTAATATACATATATCTGTAATATTGAGGTCTCTTGGTCAATGTTCAGTCGTCGTTTTCATAGTTTCAGTAAATTAAAGTTATAGCGATACGAAGGGCGCAACGCGGCGGGCGGCAGGCGGCTTTATCGAGCGTGGGCGGCGCTCGACGCGCATGTCTACACTCTACACTCGCGCCGTGCTCTACCGATATGCACTACGCGATATCTAACACTGAAATACAAACCATTAGCAAACATACCGTGCGACGAAAAATAATGTAGAAAATCACTAGAGCGTCGCTGTTGAATAAAAGGTAAGTTTTTATATAAATTTTGTAGAAATCTGTTAGCTGGGTTTTATTAAGTTACAAATAAATAGGCGTTCAAAGCGCTACAAGTAGGCACGTCTTAACTTAATTTTTTTCTGACGTAAGCTATTAAATTATTAAATAATACATCTACAAAACCTTGTCAAAATAATTCATTTTTCTTTTGTATATGAGTTTAAAATATTCGTTATTTGATTATAATACTTATAGCATTTGAATAATAACCTACTTGTGGTAGCTTAAATCTATTGGACGAATGCGACCTTGGCTTCGAAGGTCAGTTAATTTGTAGGCTGGTAGGTATAATAAGCAAAAATGTGTGATGATTACAGACTAAACATCATTTAACCTAAACAACCGTAATATTTAAAAAAGTCTTTGAAGCATGGAAACAGATATTGAAATATTCTTATTAGATAGGTAGTATTTTCCTTTTCCTGGCGCAATAGGCGGGGTGTTAAAAATTTATTGCCTAATTATAAGTGAATATTATTATAATATTATTATACATCACAGAAGCGAATTTGATTCCAATAAATAATGATTGTTAATGCTTATTTGATCTGTTTTATTTTTCTATAATAGGTATACGTTTTTTACGTAATTTGAAATTAGTAGCGCTAATGCAACTACCTGTATAGGTAACATATTTTT
Source organism: Apodemia mormo (assembly GCA_036924255.1). Lineage (NCBI taxonomy): Eukaryota > Metazoa > Arthropoda > Insecta > Lepidoptera > Riodinidae > Apodemia > Apodemia mormo. The sequence goes on along the minus strand of JAUPFN010000006.1, from coordinate 23,504,632 downwards.
TCCCACTGACTTTTATATATAACATAATTTTCGACTGCAGCAAAAAGTTAATTTGTAATGTAATGAAGACAAAAGCCTTCGGATTTTTTAAATTTATAATAATTTAATATCCTCAAAATTACTAAGTAAAAAATTTTAATGAGGTTAAATATTTATCGTATCGCAAAAATAAGTTTTAATTTTTATAGAAATATCGATAACAGTTTTGGCACAATATTGACCTTCTAATCTATTGATTTCGGCGATGTGCCAGATATTTACTATCTTGACGATAACAGCATCCCATTTTCAGCTCTTTGTAAAATAATGTTCTTTCTACTTATATAACATTTATTCTAATAATATTATTCATAAATGTGAAAGTTTGTATTTGTTTTTGTTATTCAATCACGCACAAATGTTATAACGAATTTGGATGAAAACTTATATACCTACGGACAAGTATAAGATTAACATAAGTTGCTTTTTAACTAGAAAAAAATTGTTCCTGCGAATTTCACAAAAAAATGCAGTGAGGTGGGACGCACATTTATAACTTATTCTTCAGTAATATGAATAAAAAATGTCTACTCAACTGTTTTACAGTTCCTAACAAGTGTTACTTGTGATATACAATCGTATCTAAAAAATTGCAATGGTTACCAATTTGACTGTTGAAAGACCTACATAAATAATTCATGTCAAACAATTATTATTGGTGCAATAAAAATTTCAAATCCAAAAATAAATTACGTTGTCAGGGCAGCTAAAATAAGGAAGTTGAAAATGTAATGTTTGGTAATAGGTAGGTCAAGTAAATGTCACAAGGACTTTATTTGAACATTCCAAAACATTTTTCTATGATCTTATTGTTTTAAAGTTATTTTATATTGTTTTTTCTTATATTATATAAAGTAAAAAATTTGTATTTTTGTTTGTATATTCTAATAAATCTCTATGTAAATTTAAAAACTAGAGATTTAATTTTAAAAACTCTTTCAACATTAAAAAACCGCACTAGTCATGGATATTACAAATGAATTCCACATATATGTAGGCGAAAACTCAAACTCAAAATTCAAAAAATATTTTTGCAAACAAACCTGTACAGGCGCTTTTGACGAGTTGACATTTTTAGAATTACTATCGGATCAGAATTCGGCCACTGCTAGTGTTTATATAAATCACAGCCTGACGCGAGATTAAAGTGTTTATCAAGCCCATTTGTTGAGTTTATCCCGTGTTGGTGCGGGCGCCCTCTGAAGAATAGACCACCTGCCACTCTGCCAGGCAGGCAGAGTCGAACAATTGGCTATACATGTCACTACCATCGTGACTATTAGGTAGTAGAGTTTTGCAACGTTTCATTCAGTATTTGGTACTGCCGCCTTACTTGTTCGAGTGGCATTAACACCTCGCCATACGGATGGCAACGCACTATTAACGTCTTTGGTGTCTATAGGCGAAATTTGTCTCCCTCCATGAGAAATCATGGAAGCCTAATCCTGATCTGCTTGTTTGGTATCTGATAATATGCAAAAAAGAAAGCTACTGCAAAATGTCTATCTAAGGTACCTAAGTACTACCTATACGTACTAAAGAAGCCCTTGTGAGACTTTCGCTTTATCTTTTACTAGCTGTTGCCCACGACTTCGTCCGCGCGGACTTCGTTTACTCCGCACAGCTCCTCCCCCGTAGGTGACAGCATATGTGTGTGTGTGTGTGTGTGTGGCAGTATACATATACATATCATATGAATGTAGAGTGTGTAATGTTTATTTTATTAATTTAATGTATTTCTTATGCATTTTATTTAAAACTATTAAGGTTTCTGCAGTCATCCACAATGTAAACTTTAACTGTGCCAAATTTCATATTCCACTGTTTTTCCTCTATGTATAAATATATAAATAAACATTACACAAACTAAGATTAATAGATTCAGGCGTTACTTTGCGGAAATAGAAATTATAGTATTTAATTTGCAAATTTTCCGCGAAATGTTATATGGAACTGCTGTGATGCAGCAGAAATGAAAGGTAGTGTAAGGAATGGGGCAAACCTATCCAAAGTCTGAAATTATAGAAGACCACAGCAGCACAATAGTCCACCCACTTCCACGACACTTTCTTCCACGTCAGAAACAAAGGCAGTAACACACAATTTATGTACTCTACGCACGTTTTACTTCGCAACCGAAGCATCTTCAGGACAGTCGATAGCACTTCACTCCATGAAGGGTGAAGCAATAAATTAAACAACAAATACAAGTACATAGTAGTAATAGTACGAGGGATAGTAAAATATCACGTTTAATCAATTGACTACGCTTGTTCTATGAGGTTTGGCATTGACATAATGAGGGTATACATAGTAGGGCAAAATTTACATATGACACCACTCTTTGGGATGCAACCTTATTTATGCGTAATTTCACTACAGATAACATTTTGTGCAATCCAATGAAGGACATTATCTTTACACATTGTTATTTATCGTTGTCTTTAGTTATTACTTATTAGGTAGGTACATTTTAATGATAACGTCACTCATATCCTGTTTGTAGTGATAGATCAAAGATTTTAGTAGACTTGTGGTAAAGTTTTGTCGATTTAAAAATTATCGTGTCATGGTTTGTAAGTTTATCAACTATTCAACTTTAATTCACTTAAACCTAACTAAGTACCTATTGTCACAAATGTCAAATACACATGGAAAGTTGTTGGTGCCTTGTTTGTGCTATCGAAGGCTTGCATTCTACATGATCGGATCCAACCACCAACAGAAGTTACCTGAGTTGAGTTAACCAAAATTGTTTCGTTTCTGCACGATCATGCAGTTGTGTCATCTTTTCAGTACAAACTAAAAATACAGACAATCAATATGTTTAGTAATATTTGGCACTTAATCTTTCGAAACGTAAAAAAAGAATAGCATTAACTCTTTCAAATGTAGGTAGGTGAACAAGACAAAAAAAAACTGCTGGTGGTTCTATTTTCGTCATTATTTTAGCCAGCAAATGATGTGTCATAGACAAAGAAGGTTGCGGTAAGCTCCATTAAAATTTCACGACCACGGTCCTTCATTACTACTTACATAACATGTGGCGCTAATCGTGACCGTCAACAGGAGGAGAAACGATTAAAAGTCAACATTTGAATGACCAAACAAAACAAGGCCTACACGGCTGATTTTTACACCAACCCAATTAAGGTGATCTTGTTGGATCCGATCGTGTAAAATGCAACCAGCTGGCCAAACATGTCCCTGCCATCGTGACTACTATACCAGGTAGTAAAGCTCTATAGCATCTTGCCCGGGTTTTGTACCATCTCCATACCCATTCCCGTCGCAATAGTGTCGATGCTTGTCGCTATTATATTCCAACTTCGTACGTCGTGTATTCAATAAAATGATGCGTTTTACTATCAGTCATATTCGGCTTTGACTAAGTAGGTTGCAAAAAAGGCTTAAAATCACTCGAAATGGATAGCATCATTGATTTTTATAATATCTGTGGCAGAATGACGATAACAAAGAAATCCATTCATTGACGTGTATAATATTTTATACAAGCCAATGAATCCATTACATCCGCGTAAGAAAATGGCACACATAAGATATCAGATATCGTGTGTATTTCGAAGACAAAAAAAATAAGATTGATATCACCGGAACTATTGTTGTTGGTAACATTACCGTTGTTATTTATATAAAACTTTTAAATAATAACTGTCGTGATGAAAACGGTTTTTTAATTAACCCATCCTTTTTATCTTTGAGGTTCGTTGATTGGGAATTTTATACCCCTGTTAATAATATCTTCATAATTCGCTTGATAACATTGAAGTTTTTGACAACGTCTCATAAAAATGAATTAAAAAAAAATTTGATTGATATTGACGGTGATATTTACCGTTAAATTACGTAAACCTCAGCTTATCTTGAAATTTCAATATAAATATTTCTTAAATTCTGGATTTTTCCAGTTTTCATATGCCATATTTTATTTTCATAATAAGATAGCATACAAACAGATGGCAGTTCTAATCAAAGAGTATACTATACTAGTTGTGATGGAAAATAACTAATACTGTATTAAATCTAATACTTCACACACTACATTCACATGACTTACACTCGAATAAATAATATCTGTTTTCTTTACGACTAAATTCAGTTGTCAAAATTAAAAGAGATTTTATTGTTTAGTCTATGGTCGAATTACGGCTACAGGCGATCGCTAGTTCTTATAAATGCACTAACGGAGTTCTCATTTAGTACCTACTTAGGTAATGGGGACCAACTTTATTTACAGTAATGTCCACCAAAAAGCATTCAATAGTGGTCGTGCCAACGTGGCATAACAGCTTTAGAAAGAAAGTCGTAAAAGCGCCTTTCAATAAGTTTTCAGTAAACTGTTAGAACAGTTTCGTTGACCCAAATAAGGTGATTTTGTTGGTGGTTGGATCCGATCGTGTAGAATGCTTATTACAAGCCCTGGCGCTATGGCGGCAGCAGTAGCAGTAGTAGTAGTAGAATTCCACAACGTAATAGTCGTAATGCTACCATCGTGATTATTACGTTGTAGAGTAAAAGATTTAGCTAATCTTTCGCCTTTTACTAACTGCTAGGTTGAAATTCAGAAGGTCTGTTCATCAAAAGAGTCCGCACCAATACGGAGTAGACCATGGTTATTCTTTAGGCAAAATTTTAATTAATTTATACACAACAATTTTACCTTAATAAGTCCCAGCTTCATGTTAATCCGTGATTTAAAAAATATACCTAATATTTTTCCTCGCAGATTAAATCATCCATCATCGCAGATTAAAAGTTAAAAACAGATTTAATATCAAGTTGTAATCCTTTTAACGAATACTTATTTCGCAGTATTTTTAATAATTAGTCTATAGTCTATGAAATATTTTATTTCTTTAGCATATACTGAGATGGATATGTAGTGCATCAGGAGTGCATCGAGTAAAATACGAATATATAAGAGGAAGCTATAAACTTTTCTCTTTCCGAGTCTTTATCGACAGTTTGCCCTTGTAACGCATTACAACGACCTCGAATAAAACCGTGGGTGGCGTGGGCTATCCTATGATAAGTGTTTCGTAGAATACCTACGGCTCCTCTATAAATCTCTTGCTGCTGATACAATGCTTTCATTAAAATTAAAAGAGATTTTATTGTTTAGTATATGGTCGATTTTCGGACACAGGCGATCGGTTGGAATATAGATGAAAATTTATTTATCACTAGCGGTTGCCCGCGACTTCGTTCGCGCAGACTTTGTTTACTCCGCCCAGCTCCTCCCCCGTAGGTCATAGCGTGATAATATGTAGCCTATATGTTGACCCCACCTGTTAGTAATATTCATGCAAAATTTGAAATAAATCCATGCAGTACTTTTTCAGTTTAACCTGGACATACATTGACTTTCCTACGATTTTATTATATGTATAGATTACTAACTTGCTTTGATTTATTGAGTTTTTCAAAAAAAATTTAAGAACTACTAAGTTCATGTTTTTGTAAATAATAGTGCTTTTGTTAATGCAAAAATATTTTTGTAGTAACTTTTTAGTAGTTCTTTTTCAAGCAAAGTTAACAGGATGTCCCTACAATTTTAATAGACTACAATCAAAATGAAAAAATATGTATTTACAAGAATATGGGTGTTACAATTTATTAAAATTAATAAAAGATACGAGCATTTTCTACCATGACATGGTGTGCAAATATTTAAAAATTAATTATCATGTTTTCTTTGTGTTTAAAAATGTGTACACTATTTATTTACCCATTTCTACACATTATTTAGATTAATTATATCACATTGTTTTTTCACTTACTTTCAAATATTCAAACACTTTAATCAAATTAAAAAATATTTTATTCTGTACATGGACTTTTGTGAAGTTACTACTGAATTTCTTTAGAATGAAGTATCTACTTCGGCCGGGGCTACATACCGAAAAGATCTGGCGGAAAGCACTCAGTGGGCTCGTCTTTTTTTTAGCATTTATTATTAGACTAGTAAATAGTATCAGATATAATAACAATAGTATGCTATTGCAAAAGAGCGCACTTGAATTGGGATTAATCATAATTCACCAAAGAATGGTGATATGAGTATTATATATTAGATACCCATTTTAAAATGTTTGACAATAGATTTTGTCAGTATTATTTGGTATTTGTAATATCCCGGATATTGCAAATTAGCATCCGGACAAACAGCTTTACATGCTTCTTTGAAGCATAGGGCTCTTAACTAAGCTCTTGATTTTCTAGGGTTCCGTATCTCAAAAGGAAATAAACGAAACCTTCATGGGATTTCTTTGTTGTCCGTCTGTTAGTCTGCCCGTCCGGTCTGTCAAGACCCTTTATCACAGGAATACGTGGAGGTATCGAGTTGAAATTACAAGCATATACTTCATACATTGAAAACTACATTCCCTTGAAGCCGTGAAAAAAATTAAGCTTTTAAGTTAATGTAAAAAAGATACAGCCATCTATGCCGCAAAAAACTTCTATTTCGGCGCTCTCAATGAAAATCAAAATCCCCCATAAATCAAAATTTATGGGGTAGGTACTAGGTACTTTGCGTTGACCTATAACTATGATATTTGGCAAGTAATATACAAATACAGAAAAAAACGGAAACTATACATTTGTAAATAAATAATAAAAAAGTCTTCATTTAAGTTAGATAGGTTTAGGACAATTAATTTCGGGAAGATCGGCAAAAACAGTGAGAACCGATTTGAAATGTTTAAAATATTATGTACCTACAAAACTGTACGGAACCCTCGATGGGAGAGTCCGACTCGCAATTGTCTAGTTTTATATCATAGGTTACCAAATAAACCTGTTATATATAATTGTAAATATCTGTAAATAACTGTAACGTTTTAAACAAGTTACTATAGCTAGCCCGCATACTTCGTTATCCAAATACCGTTACACAAGGGAAACACAAAGTAGTCACACCTGAAAAAATGCCTTTTACAGTTGTGACATTTATCTGCCGATACCTCGGCTGATACATAATATTATTTGACGTTTTCTGTTTTGAGTAAAAATATCAGAGGGTTAACAGTTATTACTCTGAGTTAAAAATAATACCTACGAATTGAAGAAAGAAATTAAAGTGTCAACATGTTTGTTTAACCATGGAGTATTATAATACAGTTTCATAATTTTAACTTAATAGTGGTGCTACGAGCTCCTAACCCTAGTAGTGTAACTTCCTAATTAAGATATCGATACAGTTTTGGGTAATTCTTTAAAAATGTGTTCTCCGTATAATTTCCATGCTATTTTTGAAATCGCTAAATTTAAGTTTTACACAAACATTTCAAAAGTTTATACAAATTTAAAGAACATATAAAAATTCGACACGTGTTGGATCTATACTTTAATGTAATATTTTATCACTTATACACTTGTACTGTTTCACAATAAAGCTATTATCACGTATTACCAACCGGTTTCGCTTACACAAGCATCATCAGGGCAATTTACTGGGACTAACACCCATAACACAAGCCTGGGTCTGAAAATTAAGACGGTCTCAAGACTAGGTTTCTTCATTATTTCTAGAATTGCATATTCTTGTCAATTTCACGTTAATAGAATCATGCCTAGTACGTGTGGCTTGTTTTTGGACAAAAATATATTTTATCGTAAATATATTCAAGAGCGGGTGATACATGCTCGAATTCAAACATTTTTATTTCAATTTTCTTTTTCTGGTCTGCATTATGAAATAAGGTTTATTGGAAAATTTCCTTTATTTAATAAATATACTTTATTAATTATAATGAAAAATACCTTTCTACAGGTTAAACAATTTTTGAAAGCAGTCACTACACTGTTTAATAGTTAGTTTATCCACGAAAACAAAAATATTTTCTTTACAATACCATTAAAGGAGTTTAAATGAGCATAAGCGATTGATTACGATCGCAACCCACCCGAATGGAATATTTAGGTAAGAAAATAGGATTTAAATTAAACTTTGATTCTGTTGGATTTTAAGGTTTTAGGCAAAGCTTACAGTTTTTTTTCTACAAAACTAAGAATTGTTTCGAAAAAATCTCTATGTCAAAAGTTTCAATAAAATTACTTGATTTTTTAGAAAGCAATTTCGTGTATTCATTAAGAAATTTTAAAAACAGCAACATTTGTTTTAGCAGTTTTTAGGGAATGAAGTTTTAAGTATAACAGTCCATAGTCCATATATAGTCCATATACGTGAGACAAAAATTTTATACCCTTTTAGGATAATTACGCGAATGGAAGAGTTTGATATTTGCGAAGGAGTGCAGAAACCTAATATTGTTAAATAATATGCTTTGGCAATAACATTAAATAGATAAAAATAAACGTTACTCATGCTACATTCATGTGACATACAGGTAGGTTGCGAGTGTAACCAATCGCCTTTGCACATTTAAACTCATTTAATGTGATTGTAAAGAAAATATTTTTGTTTTCGTGGATAAACTAGCTATTAAACAGTCTAGTGACTGCTTTCAAAAATTGTTTTACCTGTAGAAAGTTACATTTTACTAGACTCTTTTAACTTAAAGGTAATCCAAATAAAGGGAATTTTTCAAGAAACCTTTTATATACATACGCGTATACTATTTTCTTTAGCGCTGAAATCTGATATCAAACTTAGAAGAGATTTTGCTGTTTAGTCTATAACTGAATTTTGACCACAGGGCGACCGCTAGTACAGTCAAAAGGGAATAAAACAACGCCTTTGTTCTTACGAAGTGTCTGTAAGCTTCAACAAGGAAGGGATATGTTTCCCTAATCTTATTTACTTCATACTTTAAGCTTGAAAAGTACATCTATGGACTTAATACGTCTAATGTCTAGACTAAGTTCCTTCTTACTTTGTAAAGAATATTAACGGTCTCTCTATACCTATCTGTTAAACATAAACCTTTAATTTTTTTCCCACCCATGTAGCTGAAATAGTACTGAAATACTAATCGTACCAAAGTAGGTTCAAATAATTAAGAGTAAATTAAAATCAAGCTGGTATAAATTATTAATAACGTAAGTATAAAAATCAATAAATAACGCTGGTCAAATTTCACGAATTGATTTTATCCCAAAGTAAGTAAATTACTTGCTTGTGATTTGAGTGCTAGGTCATAGAAATACATATATAATTAATACTAAAATATATGTAGTTTACACCCAAACGCAGAAATATAAAAATCTATTTTATTAAACAAACACTTGTCGCTGTTGCTGTCCCTTTTGGCCTTGACGACGAGACATAAGTCTCGTAGCCCTGAAGATGGCATAAAAACGAAATCGGTTGGCGATTTAAGTAAATGTGAAACAGTACAAATGTATGCAAGTGTACATACATACATACATTTCTTCACGCCATATCCCTTACGTGGTAGGCAAAGAGAACCGAGTGCCATACATCACGATCCTTGCAGGCTTGTCTCGTTTCCTTCACGTCCATCACTCTTTTCATACACACACGCCGGTTGCGAAGACTCTTGACACCACCTTCACCACAGTGACAGTATGCAAATGTACATAATTACAAATGAAGTTTAACCAAGTGCCGACGACAAAAGGTATAAAATATTTAACTCTGGCTTAATATTATGCTAATTTCCATGTTTGGTGAAACTGGAATGCATGTGAGTCTTTCACTCATTTCGAAAAAAAAAAGTAAACCGGTTGACCCTGCAGGCCATCCCTGCAACTTCGCGCTAAATTGAGGTATTTTAAGCTCACGCGTACAAAAACTATACCTAAGCATAGATTTTTTTCAGAGCACAAAAATTTCGTATTTTGAAATAAATGACAGTAACTTCAATTTTAAAAAAAAAACTGTATATTTCGGAAACGATAGTCGAATTTGATCATCGTTTCCAATTATACAGCTATATTTCGAATGACATTAACATGACTTGTGAGCTAAGTATAAAAGTTTTCTTAGCTACATACTTAATCTAAAGGCTGAAAAATGTCGAAGTAATGTCAAAAACCATTTCTTTTTCAAAAAATTTGTTATTGATAAATCCCAAATAAATCAACTAATTCTGATCCAAAAAAGTATTGACGATTTTTTTTGGAAAAAAGTTAGTAAAATTTTTAAGTCAGTTGGTATTGCTTATATCGCTGAAATTTATTTTAAAAATATTTAGTAAGTTTTCCATAAACAACAAAATATTAATATTTAAAAAGCTATAACTTTTGAAAACTTGATTCGATTTTGAATTTTGAGACGTACTTTGTTATGTACTAAAATACTGTGGAAGTTCGAAAACCAACTAAACACTTTTAAATTTTTTTGTCAAAGATAACTCCCGAATGAATAAACTGATTTTGATGCAATTTATGCATTGGACGCAGTTTTTTGAGGAAAAGAACTGATTAGATTTTGTACTCAATCTGTATATTAATCTGGAAGATGATCCTGAAAGTGGCAACCATCTGCAGGAAAACAAAACAAAAATCTCTGCGTTGAAGTGTGTTTATGACATGTACCAAACAGAAAATTATTTGTCGTCAAATTATCTGGATATGGTAATAAATGGTTTCTTTTTTAATTCTGGAATTATTTTTTAAATCAAAAATAAAATTTTGGCAAGCACTCACCAAAGCCGCGCGCAAAATTTATCAAATTTTGTAATTGAACTCATTTTTTAGTTTTAAAAACATGGTTTCCATTATTTATTTTTTTATTTTTACCTCACAAAATTCTGGAGCTCATAACTACTCTAAAATTTCTCTTTGTTTTCAAAAAATCTAAAGATGGTATTTTTTGGATATTGAAATTATTTTTTAATTTATTAAATATCCGGATTGTTTGATTTTATTAAAAAAATTGACTTGAGATACAAAGTTCAAAAATGAAGATAAATAATTTAAAAAAATACTACATATTTATTTTTGAAAAATCTAAACAAAATTTGATAAATTTATTAAGTACCCTGATTTTTTGATTTTCTTAAATTTGACTTGGGATACAAGGTTAAAAAATGAAGAAAAATATATTTATTGTTAAAAAATTCTAAAAATGGTATTTTTTAGATTTTAAAATTTTTCATTAGTTTATTAAATATCTTGATTTTTTGTTTTGACTTTAATTAAATAAAATTTGACAATAAAAAATAAGAAAAAAAATTAAAAGAAATTATTATCATGACAGATTTTTCGTGTAGGGTAGGCAGAGTAAGTCAAACTTCTATGGAATTTCCGATTCACCACGATTTACTTGTTTGTCGGTGAATTGTGGTAATAAATTGAAGAAAAAACAAAAAGTCAAGATATTAAATGAATTAATCAAAAATTACTAAATCTAAAAAAATCTTTAAATTTTTCAAAAATAAATATGATTTTATTATTTATCTTCATTTTTGAACTTTTATCCCAAGTTAAACTTTTAAAAAATTCAAAAATCAGCTTATTTATTAATTTAATAAAAATTTCCAAAATCCAAAAAATACCATCTGTAGTTTAAAAAAAAAGAGAGATAATATTTTTTTTAATTTTTCAATAAATGAGTTTTAGAGTAGTTATGAGCTCATGCTCATGGAAATCATGTTTTTGAAACTAAAACCGAGTTCAATTACAAAATTTGATAAATATCTATTGTTGGGTGGCTTGGTGAGAGCTTCCCAAAATTTTATTTTTGATTAAAAAAAAATTCAGAATTAAAAGAAATATTCCATTTATTACCTATTCAGGTAATTTGGCGACAAATAATTTTCTGTTTGATGCATGTCATAAACACACTTCAACGCAGAGAATTTTGTTTACTGGCAGCTGCCTGAAACTTTCAGGATCATTCTGGAAGTTATATTTAAAACATACTGTTTTACCAAAATTTTTTGAGGTTTTTTCAAAATTTCTCAAAATCTCCTGGACCGAATTGGTTCAAATATTCAGGAAGTCTAAGTTAAGCGAAACCCAATCGAATGGCGTCACTGCATTTCGATCGGTCAAGCTGGTCAAGTTATGAGATATTTACATATTATACACACACACCTACATATGTAGCGGGAAGTTAAAAACAACAACGGAACTATTGAAACATAAGCTTGTCAGTATGAAGTGTAGAGACACGTATAGCCAGTCCGTCACCTTTTACGACCTGTCTGGCAGAACGGCACTGGTATTTATTCTTCAAAAGAGGCTGGACTAACACGAGGATAGAGAAATTACATTTTTTTTTACTCTATCGACGTGACAACTTTGTGCTTCGCTCACCTACACGTGTATGTTTTCTCTATTTGCGTAATGCGGCGTAATTTCTCAATCATACTAATATTTTAAATGCGAAAGTCTATCTGGCTGTTACGCTTCACAGCTAAGCTGCTGAACTACACTAAAGTTGATGAAATTTGGTAATTCTCTGCGATGATTCGGATCCCCATTGTCGAATAGACCATCTGCCGTTTCGCCAGGCAGTTCGGAAAAGGCAAATGTCTCATCTGGTCTGGTATCACCACGTTATTGTTCCTACCACAATAGCGTCAGTGTTTGTCACTGTCGTGTGTCGGTTTGAAGGATAAGGTAGCTGGTAAACTTATGCATGTGGCATTATGTCCACGCCACATCTTTGGTGGCATCTTTATATAGATGGCCAACTGCTTTTTCGCTATTTTATTGTATAAAAGAAAAATTTACCAGCTACCTTCCCCTTTAAATCAAAACATGACAATGTCAAACACTTACGTTAGGTATTACGACAAAAATGGATATGGTACCAACCTCAAGCAAGACGTTGCATATCTGAACTACCTGGTACCTAGTCACGATGAACTTACATGTTTGACCAATCGTTCGCCTTTTACGAATTGGCTAGAAGGAAGGCCAATGGTTTATTTTTCATAGAGGGCTCCGAAAAAATTCGTAGATAATTTGTTTCTATATTCTTCGATATTTGGATTTATGTGATGATATTCCAATTTGTACAATACAATATTCAAAACGATACAATATTTAGTTGAAATGATATCCACCCACGCAATAAATAATTAACAGTGACGTTATCGGTTAACTACATTTATTTATCGATAAAGCGTTTCCACGGTCCGCCTACGTAAATGACGTAACAAAAAACGTGACGCTAAACATCGATAGTGTCAAGTTTTTGTTAATTAAATGCCGAACCCTTACAAATGATTTATTTTATGTTGTTCGCTTAGAAACTAGAAAGCTACAAGACCCTGGGTCTAAATTTAGCAATAACAATTTGATAAACGTTTATCGAGCAATCTCCCAATCAACAATACGTTTAAAATGATTATGTTTGATATTGATGTTTTGATGTTTTTAATTTGTAAACTTGGGGGTTTCTTCCACTAAAGTTCCATAAGGATGATAAATAGGTGTGCCTTATTACTATTACTTAAAATAAGAATAAAAACTTAAGTATTACATATATTTTTAAATTATTTAGTATAAATATACTTACCGATATAGAATTAGTAATTTGTATAAAATAACATATGTATATTTTTTTTTTTAGCTTTTTTTTTTTTTGTTTAAGCTGGAGGTATGATTAATAGTAACATTATAGATGATAAATATTTCTCTTGTTCGTCTGACGATGATTTTTGTAGCGTTGGTAGCGATGATTCTCCTGGGCAGTCGTTACACGATCAAATTAATTCTATTTTCTCTCCTATTTCTAAAAATTTTAATTTAGTACACATTAACGCGCAGAGTATCCCTTCTCACTATGCTGACCTTTTCTCAACATTCAGCGACGTTCCCATCGATGCTATTTTGATTTCCGAATCTTTCCTAAAGCCTTCTCTGTCTACCTATCAGTTTACTTTACCTGGCTTTAAGTTGATTCGGAATGATAGAATCGGGAAAGGTGGAGGCGGTGTGGCTATATACATTCGTTCTGAATATTCTCATAAAATTGTTTCACTGTCCCCAAATCCCTATAGTTCGTCTGCTGAATATATGTTTATTGAAATCTCCATTGGTTATACCAAAGTTCTTGTAGCAGTTTTTTACAGTCCTTCTCTTCATGTCGACTATTTTTCCACTCTGGATAACGTACTTAATAACTTACGCCTTCTTTACGATCACATTATCCTACTAGGAGATTTCAATACTTGTCTTGTAAAAAATGACCACCGCAGTAATAAACTTCGCGATGTTCTCAGTTCTGTAAATCTTCATATTCTCCCTCTTTCTCCGACTCACCATTTTCCTAATACCACTCCGTCACTTCTCGACTTGATCATTGTTTCACGCCCTGAGTGCGTTTGTACTCATGGTCAACTACCTGCCTGTTTCTCCTATCACGACCTTATATTTCTGTCCTATAAAGTTCGTACGGTAAAGAGGAGAAAGGTCTACGTTCTACGTCGTTGTTATAAAAATATAGATCTACAACAGTTGCGAGAAGATATCAATTCGATTGATTGGTCGTCTGTAACTGGTTGCTTAGATGTTGACGGAAAAATTACTAGCTTTAATAACATTATTTTAGATCTTTATAATAAACATGCTCCGATGAGAAAAGTTAGATTAAAACATGACCCTGCTCCATGGATTAATGACGACATTAAACAATTTATGAGTAGAAGAGACAAGGCCAATCGCCATTACAGGAAGTTTCCGACGGTTGAAAACCTAGCTGCTTATAAACTGTTGCGTAATAAATGTAATCAGCTGTGTCGTCATGCTAAGCGTCGCTATATACACGAAACCATTATGTCATCTGGCTCTGATTCTGGCAAAGTCTGGAACCTTTTAAGATCCCTTGGCGTTGGTCGACCATTGGCTTCTAATGAGTGTAGTATTGATTTAAATGACCTTAATGTTCATTTTTCTACTCCACCTGTAGTTCTTGACGACGTGTCTAAGGCGTCCACTATTGCTAGGTTAGCTTCCACTCCGCTTCCCTCGTGCCCTATCTTTACTTTTAAACCAGTCAACGAATCTGATGTCAAAAAACATGTAATTTCCATTTCATCTGCAGCCATTGGTAGTGACGGGGTGTGTTCGCGTATGATTGTCCCTTTTCTCTCTGAACTTCTTCCAATTCTCGTTCATATATTTAATTTTTCATTAACTTCAAGTTCTTTTCCAGTTGCTTGGAAAAGGGCATATATTATTCCACTTCCAAAGATTCCAAACGCTTCTTCTCCTTTGCATTTTCGCCCAATTTCAATTCTCCCATTTCTTTCTAAGGTGCTAGAGCATATAGTTCATTCACAGCTGAGTGAGTTTCTTAGAAGGAATTGTCTTCTACATCCTCATCAGTCTGGTTTTCGACCTGGACATAGCACCGTCACTGCTCTGATCCGAGTAACCGATGACATCCGACAAGCTATTGATGATAAAAAGCTCACTTTACTCATTCTCTTAGATTTCAGTAATGCTTTCAATTCAGTTGACTTTGACGTGCTAATAAGAGTACTTGCTTCGCTTAATATATCATCACCTACTCTTGACTGGTTTAAATCTTATCTCCTAGGCCGATCACAAAGCGTTGTTTCTGGTGAACTCAGGTCTGACTGGGTTGACTTACAAGCAGGTGTACCACAAGGTGGAGTCCTATCACCGCTTCTATTTTCGGCGTTCATCAACACTGTTACTTCTATTATCAGATCAAATTTCCATCTTTATGCTGACGACCTACAGGTATATCGCCACTTTAGCGTCGGGAATGTAACAGAAGCAGTCAGAGAAATGAATGACGATTTGGATAAGATTTATGAGTGGGCCAAATCCTTTGGTCTATCAGTAAACCCAATGAAGTCAAAAGCTTTAATTCTTGGTAGTCGTCCTATGAAAAAATTGATTAATAACTGCGACATTCCAACTTTACGGTATAATAATACGCCTATACCTTTTTCCTCTTCCGCTACTAATCTGGGTGTAACTTTTAATTCTGATTTTTCTTGGGACACTCATGTTAATAACTTAAGCCGAAAAGTGCATCATGCGTTTCACTCTCTTAAATCGCTTCAAAATTTTTTACCTATTAAAACAAAAATATTTTTAATGCATACCCTTATTCTACCAATAATAGATTACGCCGACTCTTGCTACCCAGATATTACAGAAGACCTATTAAACAAGCTTGAAAGATTGCAGAACCTCTGTATTCGTTTTATTTATGGCATAAGAAAATATGACCACGTTTCTGATTTTCGAGCTGAACTTCGGTGGCTTCCTATCAGACAGCGAAGAAATGCGCACATCCTTTGCTTACTATATAAGATTCTCTTCAATCCTGTAGCTCCTAAATATCTCCGTAACTCTTTTAGTTTTCTGCACTCTCCTGATTCCCCGTGTCGCTCTAACGTTAGAAGCTTGTTGCGTTTTCCTCCTAGTAACTCTGCTGCCTTCTCGTACTCTTTTACGGTACATGCAGTAAATTTGTGGAACTCTCTGCCTAGTGAGATTCGCCTCTGCCAGACTTTTGATTCCTTTAAAAAACGCGTTATAGAACATTTACTAGCTGAATTGTGAGATTCCCTTATATGGTATGTGTTTTTTTCTTATTTTTTTTTTCATTATCACCTGTATATATTTAGTTTATTTATGTAAGCATATTATTCTTTTGTACACCAAGTCTACTCATTTGATTTTTTTTTAATCTCCTTTTACGGGTTGGCTGGAAGAAATCTCTTTAAGTAGAGATAAGCTCGCCCATTGTACTTATGTTACGTTTATTTTTTTTTCCCTAATTGTGCTGTTCTCTGTGTACAATAAAGAATTAAATAAATAAATAAATAAATAAAATGTAGCGACCCGCAGAGTACGTATCTTGCACGTATGTATGATCACGTATTTTGCAACGCGCAATCATCGTAATTGCTTAATTAATGCAAGACAAATAATTACCTTATATATTAATGGCAGTTATTGTCACTTGATTAATTATGGTGCTGTGACATCGCAAAAAGTGCATCCGGTGACCACCAAGCAATTGGCGACATTTTTGATGATTTTTTCGTTACGTTTAAAAGTCATCACCGATGGCGGATGGCAAATGTTAGGTGATACGCCTGCCGAAGTGCTAACAGCTCTACACTCATCCTGAAAAAAATACTCGATCTTTTCCTTCTTGGGTAAAATAAGATATTAAAGATATTTTATTTGTAGTGTGCAGCGCGAATTTGTGCGCCGCAACCATTATATTTGTTTATTGTATTACTTATGTATTAAGTAAGACAGTCACTAAGTATGGGAATTAGCTAGTTTGTAAATCTATATTAAAAGTTTCCACAGGTTGTATCATATAGCCCTTAATATGTATGTAAGATTTGATGTAAGGAAAATACATAACGTTATACATAGACACAATAGAAGTGTCAGAAACAATTGGTCCGTGCGGTCGGTTGAAAGTGAGTCGACTAATGTGAGTTGATATAAATACGCATGGACCAGAATCTCGAAAAGTCCATGTATAGTGCATAAATTTTATGTATAGTAATAAGTTATGTACTCATATAGATAGCTAAAATAAATAAGCATGTGTTGATTAGAGGTAAGCACTTTTCAGGGTAATATAGAGATATTTCAGGAGTACACTGCAGTATATTTTGAGGTTCTGACACAATAACGTGTGTAAATATAAATAGTGCATACGTCCCTAGTAAATAAGATATCTTATCTTATAATGATTATAGGCAAGAATAAGGGCAGCTAGTAGGTATATAAGATGTATATATATTTGACCACTCTGTTGATCGAGTGTTTAGTTACCCTGACTACGCAATAAACGGGGCTCAGGTTCGATTCCCGACAGGGAAAAACATTTGTGTGATGAACATAGATGCTTGTATTTCTGGGTTTGAGTGTTATATGTATTTCGGTATCCATATATGTATTTCTATGGATTAATTTCGTTAACTAATACCCATATCACAAGCAAATAATTTGCTTACTTTGGGGTTAGATCAATTCGTGTAATGTGTCAAGGAATATAATATATAATAATAATAATGTAATAACATACTTTTATGTAATAATATATATTTTTTGTAAAAAAACTTTGTACATAATAATGTACATATGTAAATAATCTAGCTTATATATGTGAGTGGTTACGCAAAAAGGGACCTGAAGGGATTGGAAACGGGTTTTTTTTTTTTGATAAATTCTGATTCTATGGTCCTTCATCTTTGTTTTGTTCTAATCAAAATAATTTTAGGTGCCGTAGTTTTTTTTTATGATTTTTTATGTAAGCCGAGGCAGTTTTGAAAATATTACACCTTATACACAGCGCACACTAGTTTCTTTTTCTAGCGCGCACATAAAGACAAGTAAAAGACGAATAAATAAGTCACCAATAATACAGCTATCGCAAACACGTGCTATTTCTCACTGACGAAGTCGCTCACTAACGACACTAACATAAAACACCCCGCGCCTCTCTCATTTCGACTCAACATTTTAAACGTGCTTTACTCGAAATCAATTATTTTCCCTTGAGGTCCCTTTTTGCGTAACCACTCACATATATACTTCTAAGGGGTAAAATAAATTCGCGTCATTTTGGCGCCGGTACTCAGACAGGGCGGCACCATCAGTGTCACGCGGAGATATATAAATATGTCAGGGTTCGAGCATACATTTAGTTACGTCTAAGTTTGGGTCAGATGACATTAAATTCTGTCTAAGTTTCCGTCTCAAATGCGTCTACGTTTCATTCCAGTAAACATTTCGTACCCCAGGCTAAGTTCTGAGTGCGCGCAGTACCTAATATGTTATGATGGTATAGACTATAGAGTCTGGTAGTAGAGCAGTATAGTGTGTGCTGTATACGTGTTTCGTTGGCGGTGGTCATTTAATAAAGCACTGTATTTCGCCGTATTTTGCCTTTCATTCTCGGCTGGCATTCCTGGTTCATGATTTGGTGCTGACGGTCGTGGAGAGATTGAAGAAAATAAAAAATAGAGTTACAGTCCGCTTCCTCTCTTTCGGCTATAGTGTACATGTCGAAAGTATAGTAACATAAATTTGGCACAATATATAATCATAATGCTGGAGCAGCACTTGCGTCTATGGTCACAAAGCTTCGTGCAATGACACAATAAATGTATAGGTCACATCTGCATTTATCGTGTTCGTGTTATTCTGTACACTGAAGATATTCAAAAAATGTTTTTGGAAAGCACTCTTTAATCGATACTGAAGCGAAAACTGTATTTTTTTCATTTTTGTCTGATTTGAGATCATACTCCGAAGAAGGTTATTTTCCTATAAACTTCTTCGGAGTATGAACTCAAATCCATTGCAAAATTCAGTACGGTTCCCGTGGCGTAGGGGATGAAAGTCAAAACGTATACTTAGCTTTAATTCATTAACCTGTAGTCAGAAATCCTTTCTTAAGTGTATAGGTCGCATCTGCATTTATAGTGTCATTGCACGAAGCTTTGTGACGATAGACGCAATTGCGGCTCAAGCATGAGAATTTCTGTATATTTAATTCAATTTGTCCCATTATTAATAATTTGCAATAGTGACTTACCTACCATTGTTAATAAAATATGCAACGAAATCTTTCAACATTAACAGCACACACCTTCACATTACTAATTGCTATAATAACTTTCTGTTCACTGTAACCTGTTACGACTTTCGGCCTAAGGTTTTTTGATTTTAGTATTCGACGATCGAGCTTTTTCTTAGCTGGCTCAATTAAATGGTACCTACATTAAGTTGCTCTAGGTCTTTTGTTCGTTATTAAATTTTTCAAGAAATAACGTCAGAGATAAAATTTAGGTTATTGGCAGACTTTTCATCAAATGTGTAATAGGTAATTCATACATTTATAGTAGACTTTTTATTTTCTTAAGTCAAATATAGTCATATGGAATAAGTATACAATAGCACTCAAAGAAAACTGTAAGCTCGACTGTAGAAAATATAAGGCGCTAGGACCAGCCTATGTCGTTGTGGTGACTTCAGTTAAACACTGCCTAGTGTCCACAAGACACAGGGGTAGAGGTCAAAGTCAACGCGTTTTTAAATCCACACTGAAGACTTCCTTTCTTTATAAAAGTGTAAAGCACTTTCAAAAGTATAGCTGAATAAGAGAAATACTGTGGCCAAATATAAACAATTAGTCTCCAGGGAAAGGCAATAATAAACGAAGTCGAGGGTACATCTAATACTAAATATAATATAGTTAATGTGGATGAATTTTAATTAAATTACATTTTATAAAAATAGTTTAATCAAAAATTATCAAATATTTCATGTATATGGATACTAATGTACTGTACGAAACGTATACATAAAGTTTTGCAAATATACTTCATAATGCCCCTATCCACGACGTGACATTATCCCCCTTAGTTAAACCCAGTTGTATAGACGCACATAACTATTGTTGTTTCTATGATAATAGGATAATAAACTTGAAGATTTTATATGTAATAAGGATAAGCGCTACGTTAATATCGCTAGGAGGTTAATGCCTTGATACTGCGACGTCCTGTATTTTATAGATACGTACCTATATTATAAGAATAGGTATTGATAATGATATAAACAATATACACTCGAAATAAAACATATTCATAGCGGTTGTTAATTTTATAACTTCTTTCTCTGTCTTAATTTATCAATGATTGTGCAACAGTTTCTTTTTGTATGGAGTTATTATTAGTTTTGTTATGGATTAGAGAATAGGATTAAGATGATATATTTAGTATATGATGATGATAACTATTATATTTTATAGACACAAGAATATCTCTTTTCTCTTTTAAGAATAAGTATAATAAGAAATACGTATGATCGAGACGAAAATCAAAATTTCATCTTTATCATCTCGATGTCTAAAATTCCAAAACGGTGCGATTATCAAGGCGCTTTTCCCGAACCTCTCTTCTGTAACGCAAATCACGGCGGGTTTTTTTGAACGGATACGACTTAGGGACCTTCAAGAAAAGGGCTTACTCTGGCGGGCTGGCAATGCAACTGCAAGGCTTCTAGTAGTGTAATTGTTCATGGGCGGCAGTGATCATTTACCATCAAGTGAACCTACTATCCGTTGCCCCTTTGTCTAAAAAGAAGGTCAAAAAACATGTTATTGTCTATGTCTTCATCTATCATCGATTGAGAAGCAGATTTGTCTGTTTTTATTTCGTGGTAATAATAATCCTTTTGTAATAGTTTTAATTTCATTATGGTCTGAAGAATTAGAATGGAGGATGAGCAATACAATGGCACTTGAAAATATTTTTTATTTCTGCAAACACTCATCAATATAAAAATTACTATTTATTATATATACTTAGGTATACTACCAGGTAGTAGAGTTCTGCAATATCTTGCTCGGGGTTGCATATTCTGGCCGCAACAGTTTCAGTTCTTGTCACTGTCGTCTAACGGTTTGGAAGGTAAGGTAACCCGTAAACTAATGAATATATGACATTCCAACTCGCGAACACGGATGACAACGCACCGTTGATATCTGTGTTGTCTATAGGCGATGGTTGTCTCTTAAAACAGGAGGGATCTCTACTTGTTTGGTTCCCTGTGATAAATAGCTGCTTTAATATCGTTTGGTGATTAAATCATTGTTACTTTATTACAAATTTATATATTATATAGATCAGCGTTTCCCATTTGCTGGGTCGCGATCCGGTACCGGGCCATCAAAAAAAATACAGGACCGCAACATTCTTGTCTTGCTTTTAAAATATTACCTGCTATAGATCGACGCAACGCAACTCAACGCGACGAAAATTCGTAAGCGTTGAGTGATGACAAAATAGGCGACATCGAAGTATCTAGCATTTATTAAACCGTTTTACTATTATTACATGTATTATTTCAACTAATAGAACCAGCTTGTGTTTAAAAGTATTAAGTGAGTCACGAAAGGGCAGTGTGAAAATTACCGGGCCATTGTTGGATTCCAGGGAAGGTTTAAAAGGTGAGAAAATATAGAAAAAAATAAGAGTAGTTAAAAAGGCAGAACAAAGTTTGTCGGGTCAGCTAGTAGTTATAATAAAATACACATATTAGGTAATAAAATGTTCATGCGTTTATTACACTTTATAACCTTTCCGACTTTATATATTATCATTGTGCCGGAGTTGTATCTACTTGAGGTATTTTATGGTGACATCATAACTACACTTCACTGTAGCTCACTTACAAGACACTCAAAAATCCTTAGAATTCGCGTTTCCGTTGGAACTTTGATTGAAGTTGGAAACACTCTCCTGTTGGACAGCCATATTGCGAACAAATATCAAGTCAATCTATCGGATAATTTTTGAATTTTATAGACTCTAATATAAGGAAACTAAATTTTGATGTAGGTATATACCGTGCGTTGGTCCGCGCCCCCCTTTGAAGAGTAAACCACCTGCCAATCCGCCAGGCAGCTCGTAAAAGGCGAACGATTGGCTATACATATCACTGCCATTGTGACTACTTGGTGATAGAGTTCCGCATTGTCTCGTCCGGGTATTTGGTACCACCGCCTTACTTATTCCTGCCGCAATAGCGTCAATGCTTGTGATTGTCGTGTTCCGGTTTGGACGTTAATGTAGTCTTTAAACTTATGAAAATTGCAGTAACAACTTGGAATTAACAACACGGATAGTAACGCACAATTATCATCTTTGGTGTCTATATGTGATTATTGTCTCTTTCCGTCAGGAGAGTCATTTGCTTGTTTTGTATCTTATAGTATAAAAAAAACATGGTATAAAAAACATGCATTTATATTATCATAATAGCGCGCACTTATTGAATTCAAGTTGAATAGATCGCTCTATTAGCGGAAAGAGATAAACATCATGTTACATCAAAGAAATTTATGGTGCGTTGCAATTCGTATGGCGGACGTAATGTCATCAGTCACACGCATAAATTTTCCAGTTACCTTACCTTTCAAACCAAAACACAACAGTGACAAGCAGTGACGCTATTACGGCAGAAAATATTAAGACGGGTGTACTAAGAAAAAGGCTAGTTATTACTTATTACTGAACTCTACCACTTAATAATCAGTGATAGTGACACACATATGACTAATAGCTCACTTTTTACAAATCACCACCTATTACTTTAAAGGGAATGTTAGTGATTGTTTTGTGTTATGGAGTTGAAAATTAGGTCAGCAACTAGGTTAAGGCCATTGGAACTTAACACGTGTACGTTATACATGTGTAGGCCCGTATAGAATTTACAATAGATATTGATCACTATATGCTGCATATCTTGCCTTATCAATCATTCAATTAGGTATGCTTTAACCATGACGTCCTTGATTTGATCTCCAATCCTTCAATCGGTAGTTGACAATTGCCAGCGACAAGTGAGAGGGAAGTCAGCACACCTTGACTTGGGTGTTTGGAAAAATGCAGCACCTTTTTCAGCTTAGATATAGCTTACTTGTGCCTGATGAAACGCAGTTCCGGTTTGATTTTGAAGTTGTTCTTCCCCTAGACAGGTTGTAGACCAATGCTGATGACGCCCACCTCGCCAAATTAACAAATCAAAGTTAATTAATCGATGTTACAGGCTTCAAAAAATTTTCAAACTTGAATTTTTTTCTCAGCGAACTCTTTTACTTTAGGAAAGCACAAAAACTTCAATAGTGCGTCATATTGGATTTAAAGTCACGTCACATTATTTTTATACGTAGGTCACAATATAAGTTTTGCGTAACTTAAAAAAACAACATGTTATAACCAAAATATTATGTTTATTGCTTTTCAAAATAATCTCCTTTACATTATTAACATTTTTTCATGCGATCAAACCATTTTTTAAAACAGGAGAACCACAGATCTGAATGCATGTTTTCTACGTACTGATTGAACGCTATCATCACTTGCATTAAAAATAACTATTCCGCCATCTTGGATGGTCCGTCATATTGGATTTAGAGTAACATCACGTAACTTATCGTGCATTTTCATGCATGTTTATACAAAATTTCAGCTCAATCGGTTGAATATATCTATTTCAAACATCGACCACACAGCCCATAGACGCCTAATGTTCGATTTTCCGTATTGCATATATTCTGGCAACTAGCTGAGCTGAGCTGCAACATCGTGATTGGCTTACTCAAGGCCACAGTGATGTACAGAGAATCTGGTTGGACGACACTGATTGGGTATTGGTGCATGGACATTTACATCGGAACTATAAGTCAGATGTGTTGACAGAACCATTCGCCTGTTATTAGGGGTCTATGGGTTGTGTGGTCGGTGATTTCAAAATTGAGTTCAAATATTCCACCCGAACAAACATACATACATTGCGAGTTAAACAAAAGCTTTTAATAAAATACTGTCAATTGACATATTATATTAATTTCAAAATAAATATTCATTTAATGGGATAACATCAAAATAAAATCAGTTTGTGTAATTTATCTAACGATATTTGTTTATGGGAATATCGCTATATATAATATAATATACATTGATCTAACCCCGAAGTAAGCAAATTATTAGATTATAATATAGGTGTTAGTCATAGCGATACTAACACTTAGTTATAAAAACATATTATAAAAATACTGACAATTGACATATATTAATTATATAATAAATATTCATTTAATTTGATAACATCTACAAAATAAAATCAATTTGTGCAATTTATCGATATTTATTTTGGGAATATTGCTACCTAAATAATACATATTGATCTAACCCCGAAATAAGCAAATTTTCAGAATATAATAGGTATACATGTTAGTCAAAGATACTAACACTTAGTATTACATATTATAAAAATACTGATAATTGACGTATATTTAAGAAACACCCAAAACCAGAATTACCAGAAATACAATGATTGTATTTCTGGTTTTGGGTGTTTCGGTGTTTCAAAAATGCTTGAGCCTGTCGGAAATCAAACCCGAGGCCTATCGATTGCGTAGTCAAGGTCGCTAACCAGTCGACTAACGAGGCGGCAAATGATAAGAGACATGCCGTTATGCACCCTCCTATCCGCGCTCGCATCATATAGGTACGAGTATAACACAGTACTGAATGAATTTCGATTTAATTTTTGCACGACTCATAATGCATCAGTATTAGTAAAGCATTAGAATGCTCTACGGTTGAAAAAAAATTCGCCTCCTTATCTATTGTTATTCTATTATATCTATTGTCATTCTCTTCTTATTACCTAATTTATATACAGCTTAGAGATAATTCAACATTGATTAATTTTACAATTTTCAAAAATTAATTTAATTTAATTTATAAAGCTTAAATATTTTATCAAAAAAATCTGACCCGGGCTTTGCACTATCTTCTTGCCAAATTTCATCATAATCAGTTCAGCGGTTTAGCCGTGAAAGCGTGACTCTGTCTGTCACGCTTTAACATTCAAAACGAGATTTTTTTATAGAAGAGGGGGCAAACGAGCAGGAAGTGCACCTGATGTTAAGTGATCACCGCCGCCCATGATCATCCGCGATTGCAGGGTTGCGTTGACGATCTTTTAAAAATGAGCTCTTTTCTTGAAAGTCCCCATGTCGTATCCTTTCGAAAAATCTCTGCCGGTAATTGATTCCACAAAAGAGTAGTGCGAGACAAAAAGTGTCGGGAGAACCGCTTCAGACCGAAATATGTACTTTATTCAATAAAAAATTATTTTGATGCGCGAACAATGCTGTTACGTGGACGTTCCCGATCCGGTAGTAGTTACAAAAATTATTACTGGATCAGGAACAGCCTTAACTGAGAAGTTTTTTTTAAATTATTAATACTAGAATGGATCTAGATCAAAAAGACAATAATTAATGGCTGCAACAGCGACACCGGACCAGTGGGCGAGAAGAGTGCTCAGTCAGAGTTTAAATTTATAATTGGACCATTAACACCCGCGTTAAGGGTTGCCTCATGCGAGACTGGACCTTGGCTTGTGTCATTTTGACTAATTATGAATGGAGAGGAGTAATGGCATTGCGCTTCGCGCTAAGCGCAAGGTGAAATAGAAGCCTTCGTCGACGTTAGGAGAATGGTCTGCTTATATGCTATCCTATGTTGTATAAAAAATGCATCTACTGTAAAGTTTAAACAGATCTTCTTTATAACTAAGTACCATGTACTCGTTACATTTTGACTCATATATTGGAAAAAACGTATATCTGTATTTGTTTCAGGAACAATAATTATGACAAGCAATATTAATATAGAATATAATGGGTCTCGTGAAGTTTGTACATAGGACGACGAGATACACTAACTTGAGCATATCAAAAATATGGACATCCAAAAACAATTCCTATGTCCGCGGTTGGTGGATTATCTAACTATTGTTGGGGCCAAACCATACACTTCTGGGAAGGGACTGGCTCCGGTGCAGGTAAGAATGTAGTAAAATATCATTATTTTAAAATGTATGCCACTAAGAGGGTTTATCTATGATGCCCCTTCTATATTTATTAGCCAATTCATGGTATATCATGACTGATGACATGACTCATGAAAATGCACAAACATTGGAAGTCACTTTCGCATTTATAATATTATTTAGGAATTTTAGGACGAATGAATGATAATGTCATACATATTTATGAGTAATTTCACGGAAAAGAAGTTTTATGAGAACTGTCATGTAAGAGTTGTGTTTGATGGATTGGACAAATTTCTTAACCCAGATCCATTAAACTTTTCTCGAGGGAAATGGATAAACTTTTACTGTTGAAGCCCAATTTTCAGAGTACAAATATTATATATTATTTTTATATAAGACGTCACGTGCCTGAGAATACAAAAGTTAATAGCAATAGTACCTACTTCATATTCAATTTTTTTTAAATTCTATCATAAATTTTGTTAGATACACAGAATTTGAAAAAAAAATTTGACGTCGGCGCTTCTTGATTGGCCGGCCCGACACGACACCGTCACCGGCCCGACACGACACCGTCACCAGCCCGACGTCGGCACCGACACTAGTTGACGCATAATTCTATGATATTGTACTGCACGCTGTCTCACTGGCCCGGCCCGGCACCGACATGCCGGCGCCGGCACCGACATGCCAGTGTCGGTGTCCTTCCCGCTGGTGTCGGGCCGACATCTTTATGCATGTGTTGTACACACACGCTTCCGTGTAGGTGTGCTAGTAGTGTGATCACTGTACGTGCCCGCACAATTTTTATTAAGTAGTGCATGCGGAGGAATAATTATTTTTTCATTATATTATAGACATTCAGAAATATTAATTGAAAAAGCTATTCGGGTTTAATTAGTTTTTCAAATAAAGTGTACTAAATGCCATCTAAATATCTCACTTTGACAATTTGATGCACCCAAAATGGTCTCAAAACACGTCTATGTTTACATCTTAAATATAGGTAGTAAATAAAAAAAAATACAATCTATTATTTTACACTGGCATCGCGCATCGCTCTTGTCCACGCCTGGAATTAAATAAAGCCATGTCGGGTCGGAGCGTGTCGGTGTCTATCTAATGAAGAATGTAGCTGCCGGTGCCGTGTCGGGTCGTCGCGTCAAGTTCTGTCGGTGTCGGGTCGGTGCCGTTGCAATTTCCATCCCAACACATTTGCACAAAATTTACCCACCAACAGACTATTTTTTGATCTTTTCAACGGCGATCATCCTACGTATCCAACTTTAGCTGAAAATCATTCTTTTAAATACCAAATTAAAATCGATGTCATGAAATAGGTACGTATCCACTTCTATACTATTTACATTATCTATCATCTATAGGCAGAGAGAATCGAGTGTTATATGTCAAGATCCCTGCAGATTTGTATTGCTGCCTCTTTATGTATAACTCTCTAAGTACAAACACGCTGGTTACGAAGATTCTGGACAACATCCAATCAATCTGATCATAGAACTTCCGTCTTGAATCTTGATCTCCTCGAGTATTTCCACCCATCCATACTCGTATTATATGTATCGTTAACTTGCCATTCTTTCTACATGTCCGAATAAAACCATCGAAGCATTTCTCATTTTTACACCGACACTTTCTTTCAGGCCTAACTAACTTTAACAATAAATCTTTTTATAACCGCCATGTATAGGCGAGTGACACGGTAGCCGTGTCATCAAATTATATGGTGTTTGACACGGCAGCCGAGTCACGAAATATTTGTACGCCACCAAAACTTTTGGAAAATATGCGCCGCAACGAATCGTTTAAAACGAATAGTGATATTCACTCCCTAAATATAAGGAACACAAACAATCTTACTGTGCATGTATCTCTTCTCCACAAAATAAGTTACTCTTTTATGGAGCAAAGTATACACTTCTACGATAAGCTGCCTGATATCATTAGAGATATACCAGTCAACAAATTTAAAAAATTTGTTAAAAATAAAATTGAGTAAAAAATGTTACCATAAAATATCTGAATACCTAGATGACAGGAAAGCATAGAATTAACTGCTCCTTATATCGGCAATTCTTAATATTACTGTAACAATTGATACTTACCAAATAAACACTATGTAACCTTAATTAAAAAATTATATGAAAAAAGACAAGCCCACTGAGTTTTTTCCGCCGGATCTTCTCAGCGTGTGGCCGAGTTTACGATCCAGAAAAAATGTTGATGCGTCAAAATAACTTGTAAAAAGTTTTATTGAATAAAGTATTTCTGATTTCTGATTTCAATACCAGATGTTTGATAGGAGGCCAACCCATTGATAACTCGAGCACATATAAAATCTTAAGCAAGCTATGCCTTCCTGAGAAAGTGAAAATTATTCAGAACGTTCACGTTTAGGAATATCAACCAATGAAACATCATCACCTCACACACATATATATTCCTAACGGGGCATTAAAGTCATCGCAGCGCCAACCCTAGTTCTTAATCAGGATAGAGCAAGATTGTCTTCTAACGCCTTTTGCTTGATTTTTCATACATATATACATCTTCACCCCAGATCCTTATAGGGTAAACAAAGAGAAATGAGTCTGTTACGATCCTTGCATATTTGTCTTGCTTCCTCCACCATAATTATTCTTCATACAATCACGCTGGTCGTAAAGACTTGAAACTAGAGGTGTGTAACTCCGAAGGTATTGAATCAAAGGTTCTAATTCTGAGGCCGGATAAGCTTATTTATTCCTTCAAATTCTTATCGTCTCCGCGGAATTATTTATTCCGGCCAGAATGGTGAGCGTCTGAGCGTACTAATAAGCAAAGTATGAAAGAAAGAAAGAAAGAAAGAAAATATTTATTTGCAAGAATATGGGTGTTACAAGTTGTTAAAAATAAATTAAGTTACCGACATATTCTACCAATATATGGTGTGCAAATATTTAAAAAAAATATATATGAGTATTTTTTAAACTTTTATGGCGTGATATTTTTAAGTATGTATATAAGAAAGGCGAAGCGAATTTTTTTTACGATAGTTATTTAAACATTTTTTTTTCATTTACAATTAAGACGGAAGTTCGAGAAAATTTTATTAGTTAACAATTGTTTAACTTGTTAAAAAAATAATTTTAAGTAAAGTTTCCAACGGAAATAAATTATTTATATTGTTCAGAATACATCATAATTTTTTCAAATTTAAAAAAGAATATTCAATACCTTAAATAAATTAATTTATGTGTCGTACTCGCTTTCGTCCTGCGGAGACCCATTTTCAGCGTTAAATTAAAATTATAAATAATGGAGATAGAGTTCCGGGATTTAAGAGTTTTTTTCTTAGAAATTTCCTCTCCTTTCCAAATCTTTTTTTGAAATTTCTTAAATATGCCATGCCATTTTTTTCATCTTTACTTGTTTATAACTTTTCCAATTTTTTATGACACGCTTTTAGCACATTTCGGATTCAATTAGCTACTATCACACATAATTTTAAGAACAGTATCTATATTTTAGACCATTTACAACTTGTCGAGCAGACTAATAAGTAAGATACTAAAGAATTCACACCATAAATTCTCCTACTTGGAAACATGATAACTTGTAGTTTCCCTCATAGAAAAAAATTCAAAGTTATATAATAATACGATTATTCTTGTCATTTTATTCCAGGACTAGTGCTGTTTCAACGCACAATCTGATAATTATATTTCAGTCTGGTTATCGTTTATGTCACAATGCTGCTTTAATAAAAATACTGATGATAAATAATGGACGTTGGACGAAAGAAAGATTACCTACCCTTTTTAATTTTATTAATGTCTATAGCTGTGTGGACCACATTATACCAATTTCTGTTTTTCGTTAATGGAATTTGTAGCAGTCAACGACTGCGTGGTTTACATCGTAACCTAATGGGCTCCGACAGCCAATTTAGACTAATTACATGCAATCGGAATTGTGTGTAATATTGTCGACAGAATACCGTGATTATAGTCCAGTTCACACTATATATATTTTATTTAAGTTCACATGTGCTATTTTGCCTTCTCAGATGACAAAATCATGACACAGGTGTCTGGTTCGTAATTTTACCTGAAAAGATTTTGAAAAAGTTGAAGTCGCCCGTAAAAAATAGATAAATAATTTATTCACAGAACAAAACATTCAAAGATGTAAAAAGGAAGGAATAAAAAGTTGAGGAATTTTTTTATTTCTTCCTTTATACCAAAGGTAAAACTCAGAAATTCGTATATCTTATAAACTCCTCCTTCCTCCGTTCATTCACAAATTTACAAAGATGTTGTCTTTTGAACCCAAACGTCACACTGTTACACTGCATATTTCCCGAAACGCTCTTCTATTTACTACTTAAATTCTCTTTTTATGCCTTTTCCTGACCTGGCTTAGTATAGTGCTTTGAAATAGTTTTCCCAACGCTGTATTAACTCTATTCCCCGCATATACCCTTCTTTCTATATATCCCCCGTGTTGGTCCCGGGCTCCTTTGAAAAATAGGCCAACTGCTGCTCTACCGGGCAGGTCGTAAAAGGCGATTGATTGGCTATGCGAGTTACTACTATCGTGGCTTCTAGGTGGTATAATTCTGCATTGGCTCGTCCGGGTCTAGCACCACCGCCTTACATATTCCTGCCGCAATAGCGTCAGTGCAGTCCGTGTTCCGGTTTGGAGGGTAAGGTAGCTGGTAAACTTATGCATGTGGCATTAGACCTCGCCACAAGGTAGCAACGCATCAATAACATCTTTGGTGTCAATAGGCGATGGCTCACTCTTTCCATCAAGAGACCCATATGCTTGTTTGCTACCTTATAAAGAAAAAAAAAATCCAAAATATACAACCTAATCCGCTTGTTCCACATCAAATCACTAACCGCATCTGGTTCAACTGTGCTATCAATTATGAGTATCTTGGTTTTCTTCTCTTTTAAATTGTAAGCCTTTCTCACAGTCGTCTTTTGTAACCGTGATCACTACATGGAATGTAACATCTATGGTTAAGCCAGCCTTCCTAAAACCCAATTGTTTATTGTGAAATAATCTAAGTTTATCAAAATGTGTAATCATTTGGTTTAGTACAATTTTCTCAAATATTTTCTTAGGGTTGTCAAAACCGAGATAGGCCGAAAATAGGAGGGATCACCTTTAGAGCCAGACTTGAAAATTGGAATAACTTTGCTCAATTTCAACAAGTTAGGAAATAAACCATGTGTCACAGAACAATTAAATATTACAGCTAAATATAGTTCAAAAACATTTATTACTAAAGCAATGACTCTAACGGAATCTATATTAATATTATAAATGCAAAAGTTTGGATGGATGTTTGGATGGATTTTTGTTACTCGATCTCGCAAAAACTATTGAACAGATTTGGACGAAATTTGGCACATAGGTAGATAATGATCTGGCATAGCACATAGGCTATTTTTTATCCTGGAACAATTAGGTGATCCTGCGGGATTCACCAAAAACTTATAATGCAGCGGGCTGCACGCTGCAGCTATGTCCTCATAAATCTGAGGTTTTCTTAGGTTCCAATGTTTTAAAGGCATTTAGGTATCTTTAGTATACAAAAGTTTTGTCGCACTTGGTTACACATTGCTTCAGTAATTCTTCAG
This sequence comes from Apodemia mormo, assembly GCA_036924255.1. Classification (NCBI taxonomy): domain Eukaryota; kingdom Metazoa; phylum Arthropoda; class Insecta; order Lepidoptera; family Riodinidae; genus Apodemia; species Apodemia mormo. The sequence goes on along the minus strand of JAUPFN010000006.1, from coordinate 23,472,668 downwards.
CAGTACTAACTGATGAACTGAGGGTTTGAGTTGTTAAAATCGCAGCATTGATAAAAAAAAATTTTAAACTATTGCAGTCTCAAGTCTTCCTCAATGTTGACTCTAACAGCTTTAAGTTGGAAAACCCTAAAAGTGCGTACGTAATATTTAGGGCCTAAGTATCATATTTATTCTCAGGCACCGGAATTGTTGCGTCGGTATCCCCTGACCAACCACGATGACTTCCCACTGCCGTTGGATATGGTGTATTTCTGCCAGCCGGAAGGATGTGTCTCGGTGGGCCCGCGAAGACAGCTCGCTCATATCACTACTCGCGATACCACTTCCTTTGTGTTCACACTCACTGATAAAGACTCGGGTATGTTAATTATAAGTTAAACATTTTAAAATTAAATGCTTTGTCAATTTACTGCTGCAATTTTTAAAATTTTACATACTCAAGAGACTAAGAGTTACATACACGATCAATAAGGAGAAGTCTCTCAGTTCTTCATTTTGAAAAAGGTTTAGATTTATTTTATTTGGGAGCATAAACTTCCATTTTGTCCCATATGTTAGTATAAATTCGAGATCCCACGAATGAAATACCAGACGGCTCGGGCTGTTGCAGTTTTTCTCGGCATTTATGTTGAGAACAGAGACAAACTTATGTATATTTTATGGGTGACATCATATAGGCGAACACTGTGGACATCTATGAACGTTTTTTGCGAATAATTTAAAATCAGTCGCGTTCCATCTTAGGCCGCATTTAGCTTACCATCAGGCGAGATCGTAGTCAAGCGCTTCCCTATCGATAATAATAAAAAAATAATTATGTAATGCTATGCATAATATATTATCGTTACTATTTTTATATCTACTCTTTAGATATTCGTTAAATATCAAAATGATATTTTCTGAAATAGTTAACGTTTTTCTACTACATAGAAAAAGTTTACAAAATCAGTCATGATTTTTTTCACAGGATTGCAAATATTCACATAGTGTTCTCCTTATTGTAAGAGATAATCATCGGCTATAGGCATCAGCACTAAAGATATTATGACACTCTACCATCTGTCTGGCGTCGGTATGAATGCCACATGCATAAAATTTACCGACTATCCAAAGAGTATACAATACTACGACAGAGACAAGCATTGGTATTATTGTGGAAGGAATAAGTTAGGCGGTGGTACGAAACCCCAACCACATATTGTTGGTGTAATATCTAATTGTTTCTAGGCAAAACCCGGTATGGAATATGTATCAACTTTTACCGCGCGGTGGAGCGGGCCCCTGCTCCAGGCCCTCGGGAGCGGAGCGTGCTGCGACGAGAATCCTGGCGGAAATCAATGGAGAGAAGCTCTGATTCCGCCTTTTCAAGGTGAACATTTTCACTACTACTTTTTTATTTCATTTATTAATTTTTAAATAGTTTGTGGGTAAGCATTAAGTTAACAGTCGGTTTTTTAAATGATCATCATCTGGTAAATCTGGTAAATATACCAAAAAATTTGAATGAGTTGTTTGTTTGTAAAACTGTCAATCTAAATATTTTAAAAACCGTTAGATTGTTGTTTGGACAGTTTTGGTTGTAATGGTTACAAGATGACTTACCGAAAAGTTTACATCATTGTGTCAAACACATTGTATGTGTTAAGACAAGATATAAACGTGCTATGTAATCATATGTATCGTTTTTTAATCTTCTAGGCAAATTCTCACATTATCCATGACTGTGATCTCCCAAATCACGTGGAGCCTCTTAGTTTAATAAAGTGCGTTGGTGTTCAATTGTGATTTACAGATTGTATAAAAATGAGTGTGCTTAAGTGTTCTGGGTTAGATACTATTTAGTTTGATACCAGCTGTATTCTTCCATCACCATTACCTAATCTATGCTAGAACACATCTGTACCACCCAAACGCGTGTTTAGCAACAGTGCAGTTTAATCGGAACTTTTTATATCGAACTTCCAAATTGTAGAATGATTTTCCTTATTGTACTTTGATTGTCAGGGCGAGTGAATCGAGTCCTACACTAGGCCACTTTCTATGCACTTTTGTGGTACATTTTACTGAAAAAATATCGCATTTTTAGATTTGAGCTTCGACGTGGTAGTTTATATTTATGTCTAGATTTGTTATCTACCATAAAAATACCATTTTATAAAAATAAAAAAATAGAAGGTACAATTTGTATTAGAATCTTATTACTACTAACGCCATCTCTTATTAAATTAACGAGTTAAAATTGATAGAAGATACATTTTCTATTAGAATTTTTGAACTTATTAAGAGATTTACTTCATGAATTGTTTCTGCATATTTGACTGGCGGCGCGCGGTTATCGTGCCCTCGTATAAAGGCGAGGTTCAAGTATATACTGCAATAGCTGTAGGGCCATCAGTTTTATCAGTTTGGCATCGAAGGTTTATGATAAAATCATTGATAGGAGAATGCAAGGGAAGTTCGAAGTAATATTGTGGGAGGCACAAGGAGAATTTAGGTCTAGAGCAGGGATTATTGCTGGGAACAGAGTAAATAGAGCGTTAGAAACTTTCACAATATGCTTATTGAGAAACAGTACAGACGCATTAATTGATTTATATTGTATTGAGATCAATTCGAAATCTTAGCCCGAGGGCGAGGGTAAAAAGCTAAAAAAAGGTATATTTACGCCCGTATCCCCGAAGACGTAGGCAGAAGTACAACGTGTGCATCCACGGTTAGCTGAAGATACTTAAGTCCCACAATGTGATAGGTGGCCAGCCTATCGCCAGTAGGGCACTTTTCCAATCCCGGGCAAAGTTGTTTTATCAGAAAACTGAAAAAACACATTTTTTCATTTGCCTGACTCTGGAATCGAACTCCGAGGGTTTCTCTGAGAGACAAATTCGAAAAATGTATTCACTGAGTGTCTACTGTCAATTCTTCGTGCCTGCGTAGTCCAAAAATTTTGAAAGTTTATTTAAATAAAACATTTTTTGATTTTGATTTCGTAAATCGACGTAAAACCAGGAACTTCCTGATTTTAGAAAAAAAAAACAATTATTTCAGCAAAATGTCAAAAATGTGTTTTTATAAGATCAACCCTCATTTTTAATACATATTTTTCCTTGAAAATACCAACAAACAAAAACCAAATATTCCTAGTCCAAAGCCTGACGACGCGGGCCTTTGATGCAAATGTAATGTTTAGGTGAAAATACGCTGAGTTTTTTAGGTTAGATAATTATAAATAAAGTCCATACATTAAAAGATGTAATTCTCATAAAAATACTTTTCTAACAATATTACTAGATAGTATAACTTTGCGAGCCCTTACAAAGCTCTGCTTTTTGCTAGTTATATACAAAGGTCCATTTCATAAGAGTTGACAGTGCATCTCTTATGTTGTAAACGTCCATTGGCAACAGTGGTCACTACCCATCGCGCAACGTGGCCTGGGTATTCATCAGTCAACTAATCCCTACTTGATATTATTTATAAATGTGAATGTAAGTTTGTTTGTTACTCTTTCACTCGAAAACTACTTAAGCGATCATCATGAAACTTTGTACACATATCGTTGGAGGTAACTTTGTACACCTATTCGTGGAGGTTTTTATTAAAAAAATATGACATAAAAATACGAAAATTATGTGCGCACCTATGTATTTGTTACTTAGTGACAGTTTTGTCGCTAGTCCAGAAAATACATTGTTTCCGTACAATTTACAAAATACTTAAATCATGCAGGCTGAGGGTAGGCTCGCTAGTTTCCAATACATTTAATATTGGAATAAGAATAATTGCTTCGTTATATTGTATAGGCTCAAGGGCTGTTTTGCGGAATTCCATTACTAAGGAACTCAACTCAATTCCATAGTAAACTACACTTTCAAATCTTATTGACTGAAGTGCTTTTCGATGTCCTATGGATGCTTGTCTTTGAAGTGAAATGTGCATTGAGTAGGTGCGAATAGTACGTGTTACCGACGTAGTGGGAAGTGTAGTAGATATAGTAGGAGAAATTATGCCGTCGAGAGCTTCATCGTTTTCCAAAGCTTTAGTTAGCTCTTACCATTTCTTACAAAATTGTCTTGTTTCTGTGCATTGCAGAAATTCTTCTTTTTAAATCAGAGGCTAAGAGTTTATTTAGCGCCGTGAAGTAACAAGCAAATAATGAAGGACAACAATTTCAAACCGCAACCAATGTCTGAACACTTCCAACGTTCTTTAGTAAGGCATTGCGAATGTTTCAGTGACTATAGGAGCAGCAACGTAGCGCCGAGCGACTCGGAGCGAGACTGCAGTGCGCCGGGCGGGCCGCGGTTGGCGCCCGCGCCGCCCGCGCCCGACTCCGAGAGCGGCGGCTCGCACTCGCCCAGCCCGCGCGCCGCGCGCAAGAGACAGGTGAGCACCACCACACACTACACAGTACTTTGCGTTCCAACTGAGAATAGGACTGTCAGGTTGACATATTGGTGTGCAAAACTAACACGGCTTTTATATTATATACATATACTAAAGATAAACGGCTAGACTGCTATATTTTACTGTTTTTTTTATTGATGAATATTATATTTTAATACTTTTTAAATTTTAGCCTATTCTGGACAAACACAACCCAAACCGACAAAAATTTCAACAAAATTGGCCTCGTCATTTTTGACTTATAAGTGGTGAACCTAACACGATTCTTTTATCTTAAAACTTATATATAAAAATCAATGCCACTTTTAGTTGTAATTTTATAACTCAAGAACGGGCTCACCTATCCAAACCAAATATTTAAGCTTTGTTCGGACTATATAGTAGACGGTTTATGTGAAGTTTGCACAAAATCGGTAGAGCGGTTCTTCATTTATCACATTTTTAATATTTTACTTTATACGTAGCGAAGCACGTACCGGGCCGCTAGTACTATATATAGATGAACAGCTAGACTGATGTTTTTTACTAATTTTTTATTGATGAAAATAATATTATTTAAAACGTTATTTGTTCTTCAATAAATCACCAATATTTTTTGAACAAACATATTTTTGTTGACATTACTAATTTCACACTTGTGGTATGAAGTTGATAAATTGATAACAAGCGCGATCCTATTCTTATTTGGAATGCATAGTACACACGTTCACTCAATCATGCGAAATCAAGGATATTTTTATGCCCCGCCTGCATGCCCTGCAAAAGATAATACACACATAGTACAAAGTTCACGCAACACCATGAGGAATCAAGATTAAAATGTTTTTAAACTGAATAGAGATTGGGACTCGCCTAGTTTCTACGCCTACGCCGCGTACAAGAAACAAGTAAACACTACCACACAGTACACACGTTCACTCAAACATGCGAAACTAAGATTTTTTTTGAACTGATTGAAGGCCTGCACTCGCCTGGCCTACCGGCATCCTGTAAGAGGAAATTAAATACGCATGGCACACGTTCATTCAACACCATGCGAAATCAAGATTACTTTTTTACACTGAATAAAGTCTCAAAAAAGACGTAATTTGGACTTAATATTGCAGATACAAACGAGTGACATTCGTCACTTGCTGTTAGGTGTGTAATAACTCAGGCGCCTATTTTATTATTACCTATTTAAAATTACACAATATGTGTTTGTTTTGTTGCAGAGAGTGCGAAATCATTCCCTTACATCCATTTGTTTATTATCACACCATCCATTCTTTTCCACATTCCGAGAGTGCCTGTTTATCCTTAAAAAATTAATTGATGCCTGCAACGAGTCTTCCAGTCCTCGACGTGTAGGAGCGTCCAGACAAATATTTAGGTAAACCTTTTCTAGTAACAGATACATTATAAACCAAACTTATATTTACAAAGAAAAAATATTTGCTTATTTTATTTTCCCAATTCAAATAAAGGAGTTTCTCGATTCGATTGAAATTGTACTATTTTAGTGTTTGTTACAAGAGTTTTTATTTTAAGGATTTTTGAGAACTCATCAAATAATTTTAGTATTTTTGAAGTGCATTGCGTTTTTTATACCATAGGATAGCAAACAAGCAGATAACTCTCCTGATAGAGCGTTGTTTCCTTGTGCAGGGATGATAAAGCTTACTGACTACCCTCCCTTCTAAATAGGAACATTGATGCGCATGGAGACCGCTTTGCGATCCGGTAATTGCTATAAAATTGTTGACCAGTCAAAAGTGCCTGTAAAGGTTTGTTTGGAAGTGAAATTTTTGAATTTTAACGTTATTGCATCAGAAATAATTAAAGCGATGAAATCAAAAACGATTGGGTAGTTATGGTAATCACCTACCTATTCATTACGATATCAGTGACAGGTTAGCCAATCGTTTGCCTTTTAAAAACTGCGTGGCATAATCATTTTAAGAAGGCCAGATCTATTACTAATGTCTTAATGTCATTGTAAAAACAGAGATACAGTATGGTCGGTGTTGACGGGCCAAGTGTATGACAACACGCCGACAATCGTAGTACACGACGTGAAAGAGATCGAGACGTGGATCCTGCGGCTGCTGTCGGCGCCGGTGCCCGTGCCCGGCAAGACCCGCGTGGAGCTCGAGGTGCTGTCGCCCACTGCGCACGCGCCGCTCGTCTTCGCCTTGCCCGACCACACACGGTTCACGCTCGTCGATTTCCCGCTGCATTTGCCTTTGGAACTACTAGGTAAGCTAAATTTTTTATAGTATCTGCAGGCACACGAGTAAGTGGGCGATCTGATGGAAAGCGGTCATCACTGCCCATAGAGATTTGCAACACAAAAAGTTAGTTGTCATTGCGATGCCAGCTTCTGAGAATTTTATTGACCTTATTCTTAAAGTTTTTTATTTTATCATAGAACAGCAAATAATGCCCTGAAAACGACAACCATTGCCTATAGACACCAAAGATACGAATGGTGCATTAATATCCGTGACGCGGAATGGTAATGCCACATAAGTTTACCAACTATCTTACCCAACAAGGTGAATTAGTCAGTGACATTTATACTAACACTATTGCAGCAGGAACAGGTAACGCGGTGGAAACAAAATCGGGACAGGCGGATAGGGTAGCAAGCAAGCAGAGCACCCCGATGAAAACAGATCATCATCTCCTGTATACGTCAAAGATGCTAGTGTGTTTTGCAAATCGTGTGGTAGGAATCCTATGCCTCATATATAAAATATAATTTAGTTTATTTAACTAGAAATATTGGTCAAGATTTGAAAAATTATACTCGATCTTCTGCGGTATCTTAGCGTACGGTCTGAGTGAAGACGTGTAATCTAGTAGACTCTATCGCCTTTGTGAATATTTGGGTAAATTTTGGGGAATAACGCCCAAATTCCGCTTGATTTACTGTCCGGTCTTTTCATATGTATGTATCTGCGCCATCTTTACTTATCACTCTCAGCGAGGTGCTCGAAGTGACCTTTCTGATCTAGACATCTGGTACGCTACCAGTACTTCTAGCGCATAATAGAATATTTTCTAATGATACTACGCAACTGAAGAATTAAAGTTATAGTAATGTTATTAATTTAAGGTACTAATCAATGTAAATAAAAATAGTAATAAGACATGTGCTAATGCCGAGACCTGTGCCAATGCTGAGGTAACTTTACCTGTTATAATTATTCTATTAGATCCGCGCAGCTTCGCATGCAACTGGATTAATAGGTCATCAATATAAGAAATTTCATACAATCATTTATTCCCTATTCCAGCATCTTAGGTGTTGATTTAAAAAAAAATGCCTTTGCTTGACCCCGGGCCTTGAACTATCTCCACGTCAAATATTATCGAAATTAGTTCAGCGGTTAAGATTTGAAAGTGCAACAAACATTTGCAATACGCATTTACAATATTAAGTATTAACGTTTGTGCTGACTGGGCATCGACAGGACTATCATTTAACTCGCAATGCGAAATTATCGTAATTGTTTAGTTATTGTAAGACACATAACAGCCTTATATATTAGTGGCCGTCGTTGACCCTTGATTAGATTTGGTGCTGTGACATTGCAAAAAGTGCATCTAGTGATCAACAAGCAATTGGTGGCGTTTTTGATGAGTTTTGAAAAGTTATTGCTGATCGCTGACGGCTTGCAGACGTAAGGTGATACGCCTGCCGTTCAGCTTAGCCCGCAAATAGATTAACATGTCGTTGACTCGTCGATATAGTTTTTCAAACAAACTCGGATTTTCATATAAAATTGATTAAAAAAAAAGAGTTTAGTTTGTGTGACCTAAAATATATAATAATAATATAATATCACTGGACATTACACGAAGTGATCTAGCCCCAAAATAAGCAAATTATTTGCTTGTGTTATAGATGTTAGTCAACGATACTAATACAAAGAAATACACATATAAAAACTATTACATACATAATAAACACTCAAACCCAAAAATACAAACATCTAAGCATATCACACAAATGTCTGTCATCGGGAGTCGAACTCGAGCCCCATCAATATTTAACCGAATTTCAGAAAACTAACTCATATTTCAAAAAATTCATGGCGAATTAAGAAAACTCACTTTGGCGTTTATAATATTAACTAGCTGACCCGGCAAACGTCGTTTTGCTATACAAATTACTTGTATTGAATATTTTGGTGGGGTATAGTATATGTATTACTCAAATCTTTAATGCTTGTTTAGGGATAGACACATGTCTGAAAGTGCTTACCCTGATATTGTTGGAAAACAAAGTGGTGGTACAATCTCGCGACTACAACGCGTTGTCAATGTCAGTGATGGCGCTCGTGGCGATGTTGTATCCTCTGGAGTATATGTTTCCTGCCATCCCGCTGCTTCCGAGCTGTATGAGCCACGCCGAACAACTATTGCTAGCTCCCACACCGTTTCTAATTGGAATTCCGGCCACGTTCTTCACTTATAAAAAGAGTTTCAAGTATGTATATATTTTATTACATTACAGTACATTTTATAATATTGTTTTTCATATTAAATAAAATGAAGTGAATGTCCAACACATTTTCGGAATCCCTTCGAAGAAAAGACCATCTATTATTCTGCCAGGCAGTTCAAGAAACGAACGGTTGGCTATACGTGACACCACCAACGTTTCTTTCTTCCTACCCATTCATGCTGGAAAATCGTCACTGCTTGTCATTATCGTGTTCCGGCTTGAGGGTAAAGCAGCCGGTAAATTTATGCAAGTGGCAAAATCACAACACTATACGGATAGCAACGGATCATTAATATCTTAGGTATCTATAGGCGATAGTTATCTCACGGGTAGAACCATTTGATTCTTTAGTATATATCTCAATTTGGTTATTGTATGTAGGGTATTTATTTATTAGTTAACTAGCTGTTACCCGCGACTTTGCGTGACACTTCTGCTCATTTTAATCCAACTGTCTTACTTAGAGATAAGCGTGTTAAAACGAATGAAAAACCCTCTTTAATTTTAGTGTATTAATATATATTTGAATATATATTTAAACTAAAATAAAATTATAGCCATCAGTAAGGACATCTGGTAAAATTTTAATTTAATGCTCTAGTTGTATAAGTGGGTATTCAAATAGGAACTAAGAAAACTTGTTTTGATTATTATAATCCCGTTATGTGATTTAATAAAAAAAAAAAAAACAATTTTTGTACTAACCAAATAACTTGATAAAATTGATAACATACATATGTATGCAAATAAGAAGTTCTACTCTTTTCTATGTAGCGAATTACTTTTTATATCGGCTATTTGTTATATTACATTTCTTGTGCTATTACTGTATTATATTGTGTATAATTTTTATTTTTCTTGCTCTAGTTTTATACATGCAAACAAATACAAGAGGTTCTTTTTCTTAACTTATGTTTGGTTCTAAAGAAGACATTACATTTTGTAGGTTGCCAGATGACATATGGCTTGTGGATCTAGACGCAACGAAGTTAACTTGTCCAACGGGTAGTGATCAAGACTTGCCAGCTCTACCTGAGCCCGAGTACTCTGTACTCAAAAATCACCTTAAACAGGTAACTTTCAAATTTATTACTTGACATTTTTACAAGTATATAATATATTGTGTTTTAGCACTATTCTTGTGCTTGAGAAACATTTACACAGATTTTACGAAAAGAATATACTTACTAAAAATTACAAGCGTGTCGTGTACATTATCAATATAAATTTACGTGTTATAAGTAAATAATTTGTGATGTTATTTCTAAAAAAATATAATGTCATAAATTATAGTATTTCGAATCTTTGTTTATAAATGACGTTATTTAATCGACATATTATCCGTTATTATTCAAGGGAACTTCTTTTGGGATGGTTGATTTTTCACTGTCTCTGAAAAAATTTTTTTTGTCGTGTAAAATTTATACCAGTTAAAGGCTATGTAAAAATATAAATCAGTTTGAATAAAGTTTTGCGATTAAATTGTATGATTTGAAGATAATTCTCTTAATATTTGAATAGTTAAAGGTACATTGATACATTAGTATACGTATGGGCGTGATTAATAGCCAAGCTCAAGCTTATTTGTTTTCTTAAAGTTTGTGTAAATTTATTGCATAATGTTTATCTTCATGTTGATCACTATACGTAACAATATCTTATAGAGAACACTTGCGCAATGTTGTATCTGTCGCTATTTATATACTTCTCTCTATATTTTAGAAATCAAAAGTCATTTCAGTATTTTTATTAATTTTTCTAACACTAATAATTAATTTATACAGTACTATCCGCCGGTTTCCGAAACCCAAATTAATTTTAACAAGCAATTAATCTACGTTTGACATGTATGACATAATTTTTACAAGCAAGATTAAATGCTTGGGAAAATTAATTTTCGTTTCAGAAGCCGGTCGTATGTATTGCGACTTGTATAGTGAGTAATAAAAACCCTGTTTGATCGTTAAAAGCATTTAATCTGTTAGCTTAGTGCCATCACATATGTAATTATTTGTGCATATTGACTGATAAATTATCCTGATCAAAATAATACACCTCAAATGACACTAGACAATACTCAAAATTTCCCGGGTAAAATTTGTATTGTATTTCATAGATAATCATGCACATACACCTGAAAAATAACCATTTATTTCTATCACGTATAGATAAAGAGATATTATATATATTTTTTAATATTTTTCTTGTTTAATTTACTGTCTTAAATTATTTTTAACTTCCCGCTACGTAGATAAGGAAATTATTTTTAGTTGAAACTAGGTTATCACACACTTATACTTTTATTTCACTCTTATTATATACTAAGTTGTTTAAATTCATCGACCGGTTTTGATTTTTAAAGCATCTTCAGGACGTAATATTCTTTACTGACAGTTTAGTTTTAGATATAACATAAACAAAGTATTTTTTAAAAATGATAGTGGGTGAACTTAATTATAAACACAATTTCTGTATTGCCAGCTTACACGATTCTCCCTAAACATTTAGGTGTTTCCTAGTATATAATTTTATTCCCCTTTAAATTAACCGTAATTACTTACAAAATAATGTCAGAATTATAAATGTCAAATAAAGCCAACTAACTTACAAATAAATTATTTTACGATGTCAACATTATATTTGTGTGGTCACTACTAATTAAATTTTAATAAATTTAAAAAAGGGGAATAAAATTATATACTAGGAAACACTTAAATGTTTAGGGAGAATCGTTTAAGCTGGCAATATAGATATTGTGTTTATTTTAAAAGCATGTGTGCTGTGTCTGTAAAAGACCGACACATAGGTTGCTACGATTAAAAACGTCGCTGCTGGGCGCTGATGCCACGTGGTGTTTACAACATCAGCTAAATTTTAGGGTAATTTGAGGATAAATAAGAGCATTTTGAAATACCATAATATTTTTATTTTTATAAATAAATTAATTAAATTTCTTTTTTGATAATATCCTCGATCTACCTATATGCCACTTTCAGGTTGAACAGCGTTTTTTACTCACTGTATAGTACTATAATATGATTTATAAGAGTCTCATAATATAATGTAACATTTTACATTTCATACTTTCTTACTCCAAATTTTTATAAAACTATTACAGTAACTCATTATAATAACATGACATATGTATGGTACAAACGTCATCACGTTTGATTCAATTAATTTAATTTAAATAATTTTAAATTGAAAGTTAGTGATGCATTTGTGAGCCTACGATCTATGATCTTTCGGAATTACTGAGGCCGGATATACACACATCAACGTAATCGTAGCACAACTGATGTCCAAATAAAAAAATACGTATATTTATATGTTAATTTATTAGCTGCAGAAAAGTGTTTTTACAGTACTTTCTGCGCTTTGAGATCTCAAGAGTATTTGATACGATTTTATATCAAGTAGTTACTTAAAATAATCTAAGAGATTCTACAACTAATGACGCAAATAACTTTCCGTTCTTTTTTTCCATATTTAATTTACAAAGAAAGGCTACGTGCATGTTATATTGCTACATATATAATAAAAAGGCAATCTAGTATTTTATATTATTATGGTATTCTTATTATAATCTATTTTTTCTGTGTCTGAACTCTATCTATAATTTACGTCACATTGACAACTATTTTCACTAACACTCGTTGCTTTTTCTCGCGCAAGGCTATGCAACTAATGGGGCGTGCCGGAACTGGTGTAAATATATACTCTTTTTACATTGCACACTTTTATATTTTTACACAACAGTAAAAGTTATGTGCTCGTGTGACCATGTGCCGACCTTTTAGAGATTACAATAATTATTAGACCTTGGACAGTCTTGAATACAAATATCTAAGAGGGGGCATATAAAAATGTTGACTGAAAACTGTCTTTAACACATAACAAAATATACTTACATTTATTATATCATCATGCAAAATTATCTTACGACTTCCTTTTATGATTTAAATTAGTGCACAGTTTCAGTCATTATTTTGTTTTGCTTTGTACGGCATGATTTGTTTGGTATTAAGGCTATTTTTTATTAAGTTATGATAGTTAAGATACATAATTTTAAAAAATATGAGTAAGCATAAGTATAAAACAAGCAGTGCTAAGCATTTATCAATATCTGTAAGCAACAAAATGTTATCGTAGCACCGCTACGACATTTTGTCACTTATAGATATTTACAAAAAATAAACTATCTATAAGGTAAGTAGCATAATACGACAAATATTTAACGTCTTGACTAAACCCCGTTATCTATATAGCATACTGGTGGCAAGTGATTTTAAGGATGGGGTAATTATAATTAAATGAATTTCTGTTGTCTTTTTTTATTTAAATAACAAAATAAATAATTACAATAATATATTACTGACATTGACATTTGTTTAATATGTGGTACTCGTAGTAAATGACTTGGATACGTCCCATATTAGGGAACATACCCATACTACGTGACCTATTTTTTAAGATTTTTCGACCCCTCCCTCCCCTCGGTGACCACTCGTAGTATATGCCAAGACCCCCCCCCCCCCTTTAGTTTTCACGTAGTAATTCATAATTATGATTTTTAATCATTTCACAGGCAAAAATTGAAAAAAAAAATAATTTGGCTCATACTCGTCTTTATTGCATAAGACTGCATGCATACTTAAATTACTAGTGAATTATGTATTATGAAAAAGAACAACATTCGTGAAAACATATTGCTATACAGTATGGAACTTTTTACGCCGTGTTGGTCCCGGCCTCCTTTGTAGAATAGGCCAACTGCCGTTCTGCCAGGCAGGTCGTAAAAGGCGACCGATTGGCTATCGAGTCACTACCATCGTGGCTACTAGGTGGTAGAGTTCTGCATTGTCTCGTCCGGGTCTGGTACCACCGCCTTACCTATTCCTGCCGCAATAGCGTCAGTGTTTGTCGCTGTCGTGTTCCGCTTTGGAGGGTAAGGTAGCCGGTAAACTTATGCATGTGGCATTAGACCTCGCCACAAGATAGCAACGCACCATTAACATCTTTGGTGTCTATAGGCGATGGTTGACTCTTTCCATCAGGAGACCCATCTGCTTGTTTGCTATCTTATGATATAAAAAAAAAAAAAAAACTCTTACAGTAACTTAATTTACGAACACAACAATTATTTTCATTCATTAAATTTCTCTCATTAAAATCGACTACGTGACAAAAATCTGAGCCACCCCCCCGCTCCTGTGACTGACCGTAGTATTTTAAAGACCCCCCCCCCCTGAACGGGTCACGTAGTATGGGTACGTTCCCTTAACAGAAGTAAGGTTTTGTCTCCTACTGGAAAATATCAATTTGAGGCAAGAAAATGATCTTTCAACTTCTGCCAACGTCACTGACAATAAGTTCGGTATTAAAATCAATGTCAATAATATATTATTGTAATTATTTATTTTGTAATTATGTAAATAAAAAAAGAAAACAGACATTTATTTAATTATAACTACCCCATCCCTAAACTCAGTTGCCACCAATATGCTACATAGATAACGGGGTTTACTCTTGACAAATCGGAGACTTATCTAGTCTCAGGTAAGTTAAGTTTTCCAGAAAAAATAAAATAAAATTCTTATTTAAAACGATTTGTCCGACCTAGAATCTGAATACTTTTACCAAGCAGCTAGTATTCAACAAACAGGGGATATTTAATGAATGATCATTATTATTAGATAATTGTTTGCGCTTAATTTTGCTTGAAAAATAGTTCTATAGTATAGTTGATAAATATATTTTGAGTATTATAATGTGAATATTGGGTGTTAACTATCATAACTATATTTAGAAATAGTATTGTTTGCAAGGTAAGTCGCTATTTATGTGGTTTAAATTTCGAGATGACGTAGGTTTGTAGATATAAATAAAAAAGTTTATGCGTACTTTTAATAAGGTATTAAATTGCATTATGTAAGAAAATATTCTATATATATATCTAGTATTTAGTGTAAATGCAGAAAATAACGAACAATTATTAAAACTTAGGCTTATTTAACGTATGTAATTACCTAATTACTGATATTGCTATATTTTTATACACTTTAAAGTTTTGTTATGAAGCTAATATTGGTTTTTAATAGATTTTTTGGCAGCAGAAAATTAACCATAATTTTATTGACATTTTACTTTTAGGCTATTAGCAGTTTGACAAATACATCCGCTGAACAAGCTTTAGCCCCTTTGATGCCTTCGAGAAGAGACAGCGTTGGAGGCGCAACTTTAAAGTAAGTTTTGTGCCACATTTTTGCTTTATTTCCAGTGAACGACTTATAAAGGAGTGACTAAATCTAAAATCTCTACATAAACAACAATATAAGTTGCCTTAAATCCTATCCGACCTGAAATTGAATATGGGTAGGTCGATAACACTATAAAAAACATGAATTCAATTTATAAAAATAAAAAATACGGTAGGTGTTATATATAGCGAATATTTTAAACTGGACTGCACCACGTCTCGTGTCAGGGGCCACGGTGTCTGATGTCGTAGCCACTTATATGCCAGCTGACATTTTTTGCCAGGGCAATGTATTAAAATATAATTTAAGATTAACAATCTTGATCAGTGAAAATGTATCTACCTATACCTATAAATTAAATGATACCCTCTTTCTAATAATATACGCGTTGAATTGAGATCCTGCTTGAAACTACTCGTTTTAGTTATGAGACCTAACGCTACAACTTCTACGAGGCGTAAGCTAAAACTATTCCTATAAATGTCATATTTCCAAATGTTCAAACAACTTGTGGATGTCTCGTTATTATAAAATGGGTTGCTAATGGTTACTGCTATGAATTATATCCCATGGCTATTGCGCTATAATAATATAAATCTAGGGTTTCCAATCGTCTTACCTCACGCGAGATGACTTTAATAGAAACCCCTGATTGTGAACTATAGCGCATAATATCTGTTGGGCACTGTACGTTGTTATAGCTTTATGTTTTATATCATTAGATAGCAAACAAACAGATGGCTCTCCTGATGGAAAGAGAAACCATCGCCTATAGACACTAAAGATGTTATTGATGATGTGTTGCTATTCATGTGGCGGTGCCACATGCCACATGCATAAATCTACCGGCTATCGTGCCCTCCTAACCTGAACACGACAATGACAAACATTGATGAGATTGCCGCAGGAATAGGTAAGGCAGTGGTACCAAATATACGGGCGAGAGCTTGTGGAACTCTACGAACACGTTAGTAGTCGCGATGTTAGTCTAGTAGGTAAATTTTCACTAGATTTCAGACAAAACCATCTACAAATAGAAGATGGTTTCTTTTCGACACCAAATAAAAAAGAAAATCGTGTCTGTTTGGCTTAAAAAACATGATTAGCAAATGACCGTACAATTCGACTTAGTCAATGTCATCATAGGCAAATTATTAAAAGCCAAATGTCACTATCCGGTCATTGCTCTTATGCTGGATCCGCACTTGCGTCTATCGTCACAAAGCTTCGTGCAATGACACGATAAATGCAGATGTCGTGTCGATGCAGGTGCACGTCGGGGTCACCAATATTACGTCGATTAAATGACAGTCACACATCGGTTAATAAATGTGTTTATTAAACTGTAATTTTACTGGGATTTTCCTTAAATTTATATACTAGTAATTCACGTGCATTGCTGCGTGATAGAATGTGGTGCGATAACATACCTGAGCACGAACGTGTTCTATCGTGCTTCTTACAATCGGCTATTATCGGCTATTTTTGCATACATATAACGCGGTAAACAAGTGCGGCTCCAACATTATGAAAATGGGCGCTCGCCGTAACTCAGGTAGACCGGCCACGATACACAATAGCAAGGCAAGGTAGCGTATCAGCCCTGGGGCAGAGCGAGAACACTCTATCTAGAGTCCCTTGTCACCTTGCATCTGCAAGGTGACAAGGGACACTAGATTGCCAAATCCAAGGAACAGTTCAGAGCGTATAATAAAATTGTGATAGCGATTTTACTCCTTTTCTCCAGAAGCGCTATAACTTTGTGTGGGTACATGCGGTGGAATAGAGTTACGTCGTTTGAAAAAGTGAAAATGTTGAACAACGGGCGGTGAACCACAATCTTGCTTACCCGTGCTAGTTAGTTAGCATCTACACCCTGCCTTCACCGTACTTTGTTCTAACATCTGAGTAAAAAACTAGTTCATTACTTCGAAAATACTCACTACAAATTAAATACAGTTACATCCATACCATTATAAATGCGAATATAACTCTGTTTGTCTCTTCTTCGCCCCTAAACCATTGAACCAATTTGGATAAAATTTGGCACAGAGATAAGACCCGAGAAAGGACATAGGATATTTTTTGTCCCGGAAATTTTACGGAAACGAGAACTATGTAGGTAAAACCCCGAGACTGTCTATCTTTAAAAACCGTGTTTGATAAAAAAAATGAGTAACTTGAGCTAATTTTATTTTAGAAATTTTTCCACGCGGACCAATTCGCGTGTACAGCTAGTTTATAATAAAAACAGTGTTTAGTAAATCGCAAATGATATGCCTGCAAGCATAATGCAAACTGGGGCCCAATGCATGTAACAAAACGGCAATGGAGTCGTTTAAGACCCTTGTACATTTTCTTACATACTATGCCGCGTCATAGCACATCTCGACGTTCTATCTTATTTATGTGTGTGAGAGCTCTAAGCGAATCGACTTTACTACGTGAATTAACGAGCCTAATCTCTAATCATTACGCTCCAGGGTCCAGCCCGCGTCATTTCGTGACAGCGGGCCGCACAGATCACCGGAGAGCCGGCGCGTGTCGGTGCAGAGTGCGGGCTCGCAGCGGCAGTCACTGGCGTCGTCGGGACCCGCGTCCCCCGCACCGCACTCCCCGCACTCTCCCTCCCAGCCCTCCAACCCCCTCATATATGGCAACGATGTGGATTCCGTAGACATTGCTACACGAGTCGCTATGGTAAGTCATTATCTTCTTTCTTCTGGATTTGTCTTCTTTCACTCATCACGTACCTATCTACTATCATATGACCCTTTCTATTCCTATGAAATCTCTCACGTAGTCCTACTAACTCTTCTTAGTCTTTTTTCCGCTTCTTTCCTTCGAGATATGCACACAACTTATCTCAACATGCTGTTTGTCTTTGCGCTTAATATGATCGTATTAAACTATTATTATACAATCCCTCTCATCTTTTACTTACAGGCGCAACTCAGAAGGTTTCCGTATTTAAGTATTTACTTAATTTCCCGATCGTCATTACTAAAATACTGAAACAAAATTTTTATTTTGGTTTTAGGTTCGCTTTTTCAACTCTCAGAATCTGTTAGCAAATTTCATGGAACACACTCGTACTTTGCGATTGTACCCCCGGCCAGTAGTTGCTTTTCAAATCAACAGCTTCTTAAGATCAAGACCGAGGACTACAGCTTTTTTGAACAAATTTGCTAGAACTCAGGTAATCTAATTTAATTAATTACCGTAATATCGTGAAACTTTAATTTTAAAATATACAATTATTATAATTATTTTATAAACGATCGGATATCAGCTTTTTAGTATATATTGAATTTAGTATAAGAACATGACTCATTCTCTCGCTAAAAAATACTTAGAGGCATCAAAACATGTGACATTTTTATATTAATGAATAGGAAACCAGCAAATGGAGACATCGAAAATAATAACTATGTTTTGTTATTCGCTATCCCTGTAACAGGCATGCAATGTAATGTTAAGTTTGCCGTCTATCGAACCCTCTCAATGGAAGGTTTGTCCCCGTGTTGGCCCCGGGCTCCTTTGAAGAATAGGCCAACTGCCGTTCTGCCAGGCAGGTCGTAAAAGGCGACCGATTGGCTGTACGAGTTACTAACATCGCGGCTACTAGGTGGTAGAGTTCTGCATTGGCTCGCCCGGATATGATACCACTCCTTTCCTATTCCTACCACAATAGCGTCAGTGCTTGTCGCTGTCGTGTTCCGGTTTGCAGGATAAGGTAGCCGGTAAACTTATGCATGTAGCATAAGTCCTCGCCACAAGATAGCAATGCACCATTAACACCTTCGGTGTCTATAGGCGATGGTTGACTCTTTCCATCATGAGACCCATCTGCTTGTTTGCTAACTTATACTATAAAAAAAGGTTACCATCTATCGAACCCTCTCAAGAAGAAGACAGTACGCCGACGCTATTATAGCAAAATATGCAAATTGATGAAAGCAAACGAGAATAAGATATTACAGAACTCTAACTCCTAGGAAACGATAGATCCACATGTTTATTGTGTTTTTTATTTTCGGACTGGAACGAGAAGCTATGGCGGCAGAAATAATTAAAACGGTGGTTTTTCACTACCTCATCTCCGTTTATTTTTCTACATACTTGCATAGTACACTACTCCAGCGTAGCAGTCGTAATAGCGCCTAGTGTCACTCTTGAACTTGCTAACCTATCTACTTGTTATTTCCATTTCCTTCTTTCGTTTTTACTGTATTTCTATATGTTAGAATCGCAAACAAGATCAACAACAATGATCTTTCTTCTGATATAAAAAATAACAATATAGATACCACAGTTGTTAATGGTGCATTGCTATCCGTGTGTCAGGGATGGAATGTTAAATAAATAAATATTCACGGGACAAATTACACTTGCTGATCTAACCCCAAAGTAAGCAAATATTTGCTTGTGTTGTGGGTGTTAATCAACGATACTAATACATAGAAATAAATATATAAATACCAGAATATATTTAATAAACACCCAAACCCAGAAATACAAACATTTATGCTCATCACACAAATGCTTGTCCCTGTCGGGGATCGAACCCGAGCCCCGTTGATTGCGTGGTCAGGGCCGCCAACCACTCGATCAACGAAGAGGTCAAATGTATATGTAACTTACCGGCTACCTTATCTCATAACTAGCTGCAGCGTGCAGTCCACTGCATTATAAAAGTTTCTATTAAATCCCGCGGGATCACCTAACTTTTCCGGGATAAAAATAGCCTATGTGTTATCTACATATCTACATAGGTACCAAATTTCATCGTAATCGTTTCAGTAGTATTTGCGTGAAAGAGTAAGAAACATCCATACATACATACTCACAAACTTTCGCATTTATGATATTAGTAGGATCTAAAATACGACAAAAACATGGAACGGCGCTATTGTGGTAGGCACTATTGTAGTAGGTAGGCGTAGCTAGACGTGGGCGAAGTGGGCCTTCGCCCATGGCCTCGCATCTAAAGGGGCCTCGCACTACCTGATTTAAAATATTTGTTTATTTTAAAATTAAATAAAAGCCTGAAAAATATTGGCCTCACTCTTCTGTATCTGAAATACAAACAAAACAACTCCTAGATTCTAAGTTAACGCGATATAAAGACACGATAGCTTTTCGCTTATTTCAAACTTGGCGCGTGTTTTTGGGTAGGTTTTGGGAACGAACGGAAAGGGGCCTCGCCGATGCGACTTTGCCCACGTATATATTAGTCCACGCTACGCCACTGGTGGTAGGAAAAGGTAAGGTGAGCAGGCCAGAGACGTTGCAGGACAGTTAGTAGTCACATGTTTTCTGTGGTACTCACGTTGATAGTGATATGTATTTTATGATATGTATGCCTAGCAATAAGGGAGTTGATTTATATTTAATTTTAGTTACATTTCTTTAATTGATTTATTATAATTTTGTTATAGGTATTTAATATAACTGATTTAAAAAGTGTGATAGGATAATGGTGGATAATTGTGCTGTTGGGTTCTTATTTAATTTTCGAACCTTCGGTGAATTACATTTTTACACTGCTGTTTTCCTTTTAGTGGCTTCCAGAGTCACTACCATCGTGGCTACTAAGTGGTAGAGTTCTGCATTGTTTCGCCCGGGTCTGGTACCGCCGCCTTACCTATTCCTGCCGCAATAGCGTCAGTGCTTGTCGCTGTCGTGTTCCGGTTTGGAGGGTAAGGTAGCCGGTAAACTTATGCATGTGGCATTAGACCTCGCCACAAGATAGCAGCGCACCATTAACATCTTTGGTGTCTATAGGCGATGGTTGACTCTTCCCATCAGGAGACCCATCTGCTTGTTTGCTATCTTTTGACATAAAAAAAAAGTAAGACTAGTAAGAAGAATGATACAGATATGAATGTGTGTTAGGCGGTGGAGTTTTTGGCGGAGTGGTCGCTGACGCCGTGCAACGTGGCGTTCCTGCGCGTGCAGACGGGCGTGTTCGACCCGCGGCAGGTGGGCGACAAGCCCAAGTGGTTCGCCGAGCAGCTGCAGCCAGTGCGCTTCTCCGTGTGGGACGACGGCAGCTCGCTCAACGGCGCGCTGCGCGAGCTGCGACGCGACACGCAGCCGCCGCCCACAGGTGACAACACTGCACATGTCATGCCGCGCACACATTAATATCACAGATTACTATAGATTAACAGCAGTCAATGTTATATACAAATAATATCCGAGCATAGCACACATAGACACCTCTCACGGACACGATATCTCGGAATGGTGCGGAACAAACTGTCCCGAGCCATTCCGAGATATCGCGTCCTTGAGAGGCGTCTATGTGTGCGTTGCTCGAATATTACTTGTATGTATGATTGACTTCTGTTAGTCTTCTGTATTTTGTTAATATGGTTATGTCCATATCGTGCACCTCTGCCTACATCTTATACATCTATACCAAATAAGAAATAGGCGGTGATGCAATGACGTAACAAGTGGCAAACTATTAAAACACACATTAAAACATAACCAGTCTCGGGCTAGTATTTTTTTAGAAAAACTAGAATATTTCTAAGCTTCCTTTGAATAATAAACCTACTAGCTACTTAACTAAAATACTAGCCTAGTCAAATGGGTATATAGAAATCGCAATAGAAATCGTTAACGTTTACTCAAATAAATTAATATGCTTATGCCCATATCACTTTTACTCAAATAAATATATATGCTTATGCCATATCGTTTACCGCTGCCTACCACTTCTACATTTATACGATATAAGAGGTAGGTAGAGGCGCGACGATGTAAAAAGTGTCCAAAATATTTACAAATCGGGCACATATCTAGTTTTGGGCAAGTATTGTTTTTCAGAAATATTTAAAAAAAAAATATTTTCAGGCCTCGTTTGAAGAATATACCGATTTTTGTGTAGTCAAAGAATAGACCATCTACTATTCTATTTCGGTTATGGGCATAAGCATATTTATTTATTTGAGCAAATTTAACGATTTCTATTTCGATTTCTATATACCAATTTAACTAGGCTAATATTTTAGTCAAGTAGCTAGTAACTTAGTAACTAAATATATCTGAATATCAAAAATTTTCTCGAGTGCATTAGTAGTTCAGTAAAGCCAATCCATTTGGTTGTATTTTTCCCGGCGAGTAATAACACCCACCAAGCACCCAGCTTTCTGGCTCACTGGCTAAGCAAGTTTTTTTTTTTTTTTTTATGTTATAAGATAGCAAACAAGCAGATGGGTCTCCTGATGGAAAGAGTCAACCATCGCCTATAGACACCAAAGATGTTAATGGTGCGTTGCTATCTTGTGGCGAGGTCTAATGCCACATGCATAAGTTTACCGGCTACCTTACCCTCCAAACCGGAACACGACAGCAACAAGCACTGACGCTATTGCGGCAGGAATAGGTAAGGCGGTGGTACCAGACCCGGGCGAGACAATGCAGAACTCTACCACCTAGTAGCCACGATGGTAGTGACTCGATAGCCAATCGGTCGCCTTTTACGACCTGCCTGGCAGAACGGCAGTTGGCCTATTCTACAAAGGAGGCCGGGACCAACACGGCGAAATAAGTAGCAACTGTGAACCTCTCGTTTTAGTCGAGTTTATTAGTTGAATTACGCTGTTTTGCATGCTCTTATCGTTTTATAGGATGATGAACATCGAAATTTCGAAACTTATTACACTTGTGAACTGTACATGAGCAAAGTGCGAAGAATTTTTCGCCAGTGGTAAATGTTTTAGGTGCTAAAGTACTCTCCACTCAACTAAAATATAAACTTAATGCGCACTATTCGTGTGGCATGATGGTGTTAATGCCACACGCGTAACTTTACCGGCTTCCTTATCCTCTAAACTGGAACTCGATAACGAGAAGCGTTGACGCTATTGCAGCAGGAATATGAAAGATCCGAGCGAGACGTTGCAAGACTCTACGATCTAGTAACCACTATGGTAGTGACGCGTATGGCCAATCGGTCGCCTTTTACGACCTGCCTGGCAGAACGGCAGATAGTCCATACTTAAAAGGGGTTCCCGGATTTAATAAAAGACTCTGTCTATTGTAAAGATAAAATTGAAATTAGATTTAACTTACATATTTTCATTGACTTGTCATTATATTTAAAACCTACTTAAAAGGGAAACGTCACAATTTTGCGTCATTTACAGATGAAAGTGGATCAGATTCAGAAGCTGCTGAGAGCACGAGTTCATCATACTCATCACTCAGTGACTTCGTTTCAGAAATGGCATCTTCCGATCTCTCACCAGGTAATTTTGTATCATATAAGGGTTTTAGTACAGTAAATAGTGAGTAGTATGATTTGAAAGCATTATGATAAGTACCTATTCTAAACACAAAACTCACTATAATCTACCCTATTTATACATGTTGACTGGTAAAAGACTGTAGATATATACATACTGAAGAAGGCTGTTCAATACTCGATTTTGATACTATGTAAAAAATATTATAATCACTTAAATTTTGTTGTATAAAAATTTAAATGGCGGACACTCGTGCATAGATAACTTAGTTTATTATTTGCAAACAGCGATTTTCTGCCCCAGCACCTGTCAATCAAAGCGCATGTCTATCGCCCGCGCGGTGGTCATATTTTTTAATTTCGTTGAAGTTTACTTTGTAGTAAATTAAAATAATAAATTGTGTATTATTTTATTTACTTGACAGTCAAGTAAATCAAATAAAAATGTATTTTTACCGCCTCGTTGGTCGAGTGGTTAGCGGCCCTGACTACGCAATCAACGGGGCTCGGGTTCGATCCCCGACGGGGACAAGCATTTGTGTGATGAGCATAAATGTTTGTATTTCCGGGTTTGGGTGTTTATTATATATATTCTGGTATTTATATATGTATTTCTATGTATTAGTATCGTTGACTAACACCCATAACACAAGCAAATATTTGCTTACTTTGGGATTAGATCAGTAAGTGTAAATTGTCCCGTGAATATTTATTTATTATTTATTATTATTTTTATGTTAATTTGAATTTGAATTAAAAGGACGTTTGCAGAAACGCTAACGTGTGCGACACATATATGCACAAGTTTGTACGTTTACTGGTAAACACTTATTTATTTGCGATTTTCAGGAGCAAATGCCCATCAGCAACACGTGGTTGGCGAGACATATAACGCGGTTGTGCAGGTGCCTATGACGCTGTCGTCTTCCCTAGACCCTAAAACGGTACGTAATCTACTTTATATTACAGTATTGAAAAAAAATTTAATACCCTCACGTCAGTGCAAAATTACATGAATTGCAATATGTCTTAAAAGTGAGTTTCCTACCCAATAAACTTGATAACTTTTCTTACTGGAAAAGACCTCTTCACGTTAAAAATGAATATATTTATTTATTTAACTTTATTGTTCACCTTAAATAAATTTGTACAAAAGGCGGACATAATGCCTCCAGTCAACCTTTGGCATTCTCCTCCAGTCAACCTTTGGGCAAACAGAAAGTGTGTAGGCGGTGACATACATATATAAACACACATATATAGACACACATATATAGACATATACCTGTTAGCTAACTATTATTTTGCACATGCATTTTTAGGTTTCGTTCGAATGAAAACTTGTTATCGGCTAGACGCAACGAAAGAGGTAGGTCATTCCACAATCGGGCCGCATATACAGTGAATGAGTCGGAAACAAAGTTGGAACGGTATAGAGGTATAGATAGATAGATATTGTCAGAAGATCGAAGGTGCAAATTGTGGGTATTTCATATAAATTCAAATTTGAATTTTAAATATTTAGGGGCAAGCGGATTAAAAAGTATGGTAAATAGGGTACATAAAGTCCTGAAATTACGTCGCTGAGTGACAGTGAGCCAATAAAGCTGGTTGCAATAAAATAATATCCGGTCAAACTTACGTAAACTAAAAATAAAACGAATGGACTGGTTGAGTAGTCGTTCAAATTTTTAAAGAAGGTTAGAAGAAATGTTAGTATAGCAAACGTCCCTTTATTCAAGTATAACTAACGTTTGACCCAACAGTATTTTGGTTTTTAATAGTAAAAATTTCCGCAAACCATTTAAAGATCGTAATATACCAGTGACTCTACGACACAGCTCAGTAATTTGAATAGACCAATTAAGATTGCAGTCAATGTACATTCCTAAATCCTTAACTGAGGGAGGGAATATACAGGCTACATTTAACTTGTCCAACTGACGCTCCAAACTTAGAAGACCAGATTCTGATTACTTCGAGAGTATTATTTAGCTTAAAAGTGGTTGCTTCTAAATTTGTAATATCAGAATGCTCATAGAACTGCAGATCATCTGCATACAAGTGGTACGTACAATGAAGTAGGTAAATGTGTGAGAAATTTAATATAAACAGAGGATAATAATGGAGACATAATGCCACCTTGTGGAACACCACTGGTTAGCTCGAGCCAGTCGGGAGTAAGCTGACCAACCCGAACAGCCTGCTGATGACTACGGAGATAAGTGGAAAACCAATTCAGTGTTGTAGATGAAAAATTTAAACAATGGAGCATTGATATCAATATGTCATGATCAATCGTGTTAAAAGCATTGAAGAAATCTAATAATACTAGAAATGTAAATAGCTTGTTTTCCACAGCTTCCCTAATATCTTCCGTTACTTTTAGTAATGCAGTTGCTGTGCTAAGGCCGGGACGAAAACCAGACTGAAAGGGACTAATTACATCATTTTTGTAAATAAATGAGGAAAATTGTTTGTGTACAGCGGCTTCAAGGACTTTCGATAAATATGGTAAAATAGATATTGGTCTATATTGAGACAATAAAGTTGGACTATTTACTTTTGGACAAGGTATTATAAATGCACGGCACCAAGCTGTCGGGAAATCACCAGTATGAATAGAAAAGTTAATTATATGTGTAATGGCCGAAACAAGATAATCTAAGATATGAATAATCAAGTTACGTAAAATGACAGCCAAAATACCTCAGTAGAAATTTGTCTTAGTTTCAATAAAAAATTAAAAACTGATATTATGTTTATCGATTTTTATCTAACATAGATTCATTTCAAAAAGACCGGCACGTTAATAGGATATAGGAGAATAGGAGATTATTGTGGGAACTTCAACCGGTAGCAATAAAATTGAAAAATAATATAGTATTTATATATTCAATACTTTCCAGCGTCGGCACTTGGTGAAACTTCATTTCAATAGAATAATTATCAATTAACAGACTTGTACTCTTTCACAATATGACAATTATAATTTATATCCAACCGGTTTCGCTTATAAATTTAAGCATCATCAGGGTATTTACTGTTACTTGACAAGTAACAACAAGTTAAGTAACTGTAATTACCCTGATGATGCTTGCGTAAGCAAAACCGGTTGGAAATAAATGATAATTGCCTTATTGTGAAATAGTACAAGTGTGTATTGTATTAAATGTAGTATTTCTTTTGTCTACATCTTAAAAATTAACCGATTAAATACCCGCTTTTTTACCGCCTTTCTCTAGTTAGTTCGTTCATTTAACTAGTTAATTTTCACTTTAGCCAAAATTAAAGCACTAAAAATAACTCTTACCTAATTGTAAACACCATTTTGTTTTGTTTTTAATTTTAATATTTCGTACTTCAAAAAAATTATTTTTAATAAAAAATCTGAATACTTATTTATTACACGAAGGTAAGTGTATAATCTACGTACGTGTAATAAGTATTCTGATTTTTTATTAAAACTTACGTTCATCAATCTGTTAAGAATGTTTGCAACGAAATAAGAGTTAATTCCTGTCTTTCACCTAGAGCACCTGAAATGATCGAGCCAGTGTTGCATATCGTTTTTGTGTTACGCAGGTATATAGTCCTCCTTCCTCATTAATGTTTGGTGATGAAGAAGAACCTAAAGGAGGACGGGAATCAACTTCGCCGTCGCCATCTGGTTCTAGCTCTGATCATAGCGACCTTTCTGAAGATGAAGTACCAGGGCAATTGGAAAAACAAGACACTACAGATACGCATCCACCTCCTTTGGGAAAAAGCGTAAGTCTAGTCAAATTTGGTTAAATTATATAGTAAATTTATTCCATGGTTCTGAATATGTAAATGGTATCATGTAATAAATACAACGCAATATCTGTGTCTGTTACTTTGAACCATAGAAATGAATTTGGTACTTTTTTATTGTGATTTATTAACTGACTTCCTGAAAAGACAGAGGTTCTCAATTCATCGGAATCTTTTTAATTTTTGTTCACCAATTACTCAAAGATGCCAGAACCGATTTGGACAATTTTATTTTGTTTCAAAGGCTATACTTCCCAGGTGGTCCAATTTTAAATGGGTGGAGACTGACGCAGAGTTCCGGAGACTATTATAATGCAGCGGGCTGCACGATGCAGCTAGTTTAAAATAACTAACGTATTTAATTTGATAAGGATTAATACCATATTCATCTAAATAACTCTCCAGTACCACAACACAAGTGACCATATTTTTAGGGCTCCGAAGTAAACTATGAACCCTTGTGGTTTCGCTATGTCCGTCCGTCTGTTCGTTCGTCCGCACGATAGCTCAGACATCCTTATTACTAGAAAACTTTAATTCGGCACGAATATACATATTAATCACGTCAACAAAGTGGTAATATAAGAGCTTAAAACATTTTTTTCCAGGGTAGCTATCCTACATGTAAAGTGGGGATGTTATTTTTTTTCTCACGTATCCCATTGTGTGGGGTATCATTGGATAGGTTTTAGGGACTCGTCTGTAAACTTAAACTTAAACCTTCCTTATGAATCCGCCTGTCTATTGTTGAGAATCGTATGAAAATTCGTTTAGTAATTTTTGAGTTGAGTAGAGACTAAAAGGTACCCATTATAAATTTGTAAAACACAGTGCTTTTATTTTTTGTACGCATGTTTTCATCCGTTTTAAACAGTGGATTTACGAGATTTGATTTAAAATGTTTTCAATCCGCCCCAATAGTTGAGTGGTTAGCGACCGGACAGCCAGGCAGTATTGAAATCACTGAATTCCAATTATCGAGCAACAGCCTGGTACACGAATGCAGAAAATTGCTTCAACAACTAGGGACAATATGCAAGGTCACTGTACAATGGATTAAAGGTCACAGCGGCTCTTTAGGGAACGACATCGTCGATGAATTAGCAAAAAAGGGTCTAAGATGCTAACTGTAGGACCTGAACCTATAGTACCCTTACCCTTTAATCTGCTAATAACAATTATAAAAGAAATTGCATGTATTTAACACGGCGACAAACTAATCTGATTAAGAATTTTAAAAATAATTAAAATGGGAAGGAAAAATAATAGGTTGGCAGCTACAGTAAAGTAGCATTTTAAGCATTAATTAGCAGCTTTATATTGAGTTCTAAGCTTTGTTTAAATTTAAATTGGCAGTGATTTTTTGGTATAGCAACTGAATTTATTGTTTGGCGACAACTTGACTGCGGATAAAATGTAGAAAACAGGCTTTTATAAATTATACAATGAGATCGTTTTAAATGAGATGAGAAGAAAATATGCACATGGTCATAAAGAACATACTATGTGCGACATTAATGGTTTATAATATTATTTCTTGGCTTAAATACTTTTTTAAATGGTGAAACAGTAAAAAGCAAAAAAGAAGAACTATTATCTTTATTTATTTATGTTACTGTAATTATAAACTGTAAATTTAATTATAAACGAAAGTAGTTATGTCGGGGTAAATGATAGAATAGGTACTTAAATTAACAATTAAAAAATAAAAATGCTATTGCATTATTAGTGCAGGCTTTGATTTGGTGATCGCCCAAGCTTTCTTTTGACTCCAATCGGAATCAATCTTGCCTCTAAAGGTGGAGTGGTTAGTTTCAGCTGAATAGCTAGACCCAATATATCTATCTCTCCCAATATAGCGCTCTCCACCACCCCGCACCACGGCCTCCGCTCTGTGCCTCAAGCACGAACTCCTTGCGAAAAAGTATTCGTATCGTCATCGAGAAATAAACGTATGAAAAATGATCAGCGCCCCTATCGTACGTAAATGGAACTAAATTTCGAAGCACAAGCAAATTATTAAACTTTCGTATCGCAAACGTATCGAGAAATACGTGAAACGTAACAAAATTGCGAGCACGAACGGCGTTTTGAAGTATCGTATCGCAAATTTCGAAGGCTGGGTATCGAGAGGTGACGAATCTTTTTTCACTTACAATTTGCCGGTGAAAAAAGTTTCGAGTTGTTTAAAATCATTTATTACGCTCGTTTTTTTAAAAATTAAGTAGTTTTAGTTACTTCCGGATATTAATACAATCAACGAAAAGCTAAAAAATGCAAACACCACCTATATTTCAACGTAATTCTCTATTATATTCTCATTGGAAGTTTACTTCAAGATGAAGAAAATAATAGACGAGATTCGATGTAAGCAATTTTTATTCGCACATTTTTATTTGTTTTATTTACGCCGCCTGAATTAAAAGAAGCTGCTCAAACAGTCATTTTAAACCTTTTGCCAGAAAGTCCAAACATAAGTACAACAAAACATATGAAGAATTTATGGAGTTTCAATAATTTTTTACTGTTTACATTTATATTACAATACTGGCTGTTGCCAGTGACTTCGTCCGCGCGGACTTCGTTTACTCCACACTGCTCCTCCCCCGTAGGTGATAGCGTGATAATATGTAGCCTATATGTTGACCCAACCTGTTAGTTTTAATTCATGCAAAATTTGAAGTAAATCCATGCAGTACTTTAGGAGTTTACCCCGGCCATACATACAGACAAACAGACATACAGACAAACAGACAAAAATTCTAAAAACTATATTTTTGGCTTCGATATCGATTGTAGATAAAGCCCCAAGTATTCTTTAAAAAAATATTCAATGTACAGTTTTGACTTTCCTACGATTTTATTATATGTATAGATTATTTTTCAGAGAAGTTAGATGTAGGACTAAACAGAGAAAAATATTTGATCCTATGGATTTAAATGATACCGAATTTAAAAATAAATATCGCCTCAACAAAGAGGCTCTTACATTTCTCTGTGAGCAACTCCGCCGAAAAACTTCATTAAGACTGAGTTCCAGGATAACTCTAGAGCTTATTTCCTTAGAGAAATCTTGTTTCTGGAAGAAAGGATCCAATCTTCACTTCACATCACGAAACAAAAAACTGCACATAATAAATAAGTTACATAAAACTTCCAGGACGTACTTTTCCATGAACTTCACCATAGTTATGTACTGCATAAAGATAGTCTAGTTTTCATTTTATAATATTTTATTTATATTTAATGCGAGGAAACAATTTAAATGTAATGTTTTCGAGAGCCTGTACATAAACAAACTTGACCTTGTCTTTGTTTGGCATCGTATGACGTATACCTACGTCAAGTAACAAGCGGTCGTCTCGTTCAAAAACCGTAGAACAACGTAAGATTATTGTTAGAATGGTTTCGTCAAAATAAATTTGATTTTTCTTAGAGTAGAGAATGTATTTCTTTATTTTTGTGTATTTTATTAACTATGCTTGAGTTAGGTATGATTTTAGTTATCAATAAATATATTTCTATATGGAATATAATGAAACCGATAATATACGATTAAGTTTTTGAACGAAACTAGTACCTTTCTGCTTACGTTAGGATGACGTCACTAGCGTAATCGTATCGAGGTCTCGAGAGTCGATAGAAGGTGCTTCGTGCTTCCTACTATCGTCATACTCCGTTAACGTATCGAGTCCTCGATACGTTAACGATACGAAAACGCTTAAATTTTGTGCTTGAGGCTCTGATTTTATGCAACCAACGCATTTATCGCTTTTTCACTACTTTACTATTCTACAAACAAAAATTCTGATATCCTAATACTTAATTATTGGACCCGTTTTAAGTTTTACAACTGCTTGCATATCACTGCCGGAAAGTGTATTTTTATATGGAAGCCAATAGTTGCTAATAATACAATGTTTGATATCCCACTGTTAATATTAGCTGCCAAGTCATTATTTTTAATACCTCTCCTATTATTTAATTTTCCGTTATCTTAAAGTAGCAGCCGTTATTTAGTTTTTATAGATCTTACGTTTTGTAGCTCATTATAATATAATTGTTGCTAAAATATTTAATCGCTACCAAAGTTATTTTTTTGTAACCAAGTAGTTAGTCGCCTAATAAGTTCTTAGTCGCCTCAAAAATAGTTAACTAAAAGATATTACCAAAACAAACGACAAAAAACACTGGGAAATGCTAACCAGTTGTCGACAAGCTAAACAAGCATTTCCTGAAATTTATCCCAAACTGACCAGCAAGTTACGAGTAGGGCTAAGAAAAATTTGTGGTATATGAATAAACACATGCACGCCATACGGCTAACGGACAGTCCCCTAAACTAGCTAACTAGCTTGCCTAAACCATGAGGAAACTCCCCACCACGTGCTATATGAGTGTGTGGAATTTCAATATCTAAGTGCCCAGTTCTTCAAAAAGAATAAAACGTACAAGGAACTATTTCATAATCCTTCTACGGTACTAGACCTCTGGAATGAGCTGGGTTGGCAGGAATAGCCACTATACCTTTGCGCACAATGACCCTTAGTGTTGCTAAGTGCGGTATAGCCCGCTTTGATAGATAGATAGATAGACCCTGACTATGCAATCGACGGGGCTCGGGCGACAGGGACAAGCATTTGTGTGATGAGCATAGATTTTTGTGTTTCTGGGTTTTGGTGTTTATTATGTATATTACAGTATTTATATTTATGTATTTCTATGTATTAGTATCGTTGACTAACACGCATAAAGTATTAAATAAATAATTTGCTTACTTTGGGGTTAGATTAGTATCTAAGTATAATTTGTCCCGTGAATATTTATATTTGCTTAATTCAAAAAAAAATCGGTTATTATACATGTCGTCGTAATCGTAGAATAGTGACGGATCTAACATATATTAAACTTTACAGGACAGCCATTTCAATAATTTTCAATTTTTTTTGACATAACTTTTTAAATTTCAAATCTGTTATTACGAAACTTGATTATATCAAGATAAACAGTACCAGTTTAGAAATTAAAAGAGTTATGTAAAAAAAAAATTGACAATTATTTGAAATGGCTGTCCTGTAAAGTTTAATATAAAATGTTAGATCCGTCACTACATGGGGCACACTATAAGTTTTGCACTTCTAGCTAATCGAAACTATTTGAATTTCGAATATTATATTTTTAGAACTTTGCAACCTTCTTAGTAATAAAAAAAAAACAATTGGCGGGAAATGATATGTCAATTGTTCTTTTATCACACATCAAAGTTCTACGTACGCAACGAAAATGGAATTAAGTCGAAAAGATTTTAGAACGATGATTTTTTATGATTTTAAAAGTTCTCATTCTCCGCAAGACTGTGCCGCTCGTCTTCAAAATGCTTTTGGGAAAGAAGCACCTTGTTTGAAAACCGTGAGGCGATGGTTTGCTGAATTTGAGAGAGGTCGAGTTTCTTTACATGACGAATTTCGTGAAGGGTGGCCTTCAACTGCAGTCAATGAAAATAATTTGGCTACTGTTAAGCGGTTAATTAAAGAAAACCCCCGGATTACCTATGAGACAATTCGAGGACTATTGGGGATTGGTATGAGCCAAATTCAGAAAATTTTACACGAATAATTAAAAGTTCGGAAACTTTGTTGTCGTTGGATCTCTCATGAACTGACAGCGTAGCAGAAGCAGGCTCGCGTGGAATGATGCTCACAGATGCTACTGAAGTACGACCACGGGCATTTTAATGCTGTTTATGATATTGTCACAGGAGACGAAATGTTGATTTATTGTTTTGAATCCGAATACAAACAGCAATCTTGTGAATGGGTGTTTGAAAATGAGAAGGCCAACAAAAGTAAGACAGGCGAGAAACGTTGGTAAAAAAATTATCGCGTTTTTTTTCTCAGCTACGGGTCTCATCTGTATAATTCCACTTGAAGATCAAAAGAGTGTTAACGCTGAGTGGTATTCTACCATTTGTTTACCCAGGGTGTTAGATAAAGTTCGCGAAAGACGATCCTAAAGCCGCATTCTCCTACACCATGATAACGCTCCTTCACACACGGCCAACAAAACAAAGTCATTTTTATCTTCCGAAAAAGTACATCTCGTCATTCATCCTGCGCATAGCCCCGACCTATTGACCTGTGATTTCTGTATTTTCTCCAAAATCAAAGATTTGATGAGAGGTTTTACTTTTACTAACTCCGAAGAGGCAGTGATAGCGTTCAATCAGCACGTAGAAAACATGCCTTCAGATCTATGGTCCTCCTGTTTTAAAAAATGGTTCGATCGCATGAAAAATTTTTAAAATGTAAAGGAGATTATTTTGAAAAGCAATAAACACAATATTTTGGTTATAACATGTTGTTTTTTAAGTTACGCAAAACTTATAGTGTGACCTACATATTACGACGATGTTTAACTCAGGACACAGACAGCGGCAGCCTGGGGCGTGAGTCGGACTCGAACTCGACGACCACGCCGGCCACCGTGGCCAGCCGCCGCGCGCCGCCCGCGCCCGCCTCGCCGCACACGCCGCACACGCCACACACTCGCACCAAGGTATTTTTTTATATTATTAGATACCAAACAATCATATGGTTCCCCTGAATAAATGAGAAACCGTCGCCTACAGAAGCTAAGAGATAGATAGAGACAGAGATAATGATGCATTACTATCCGTGTCGCGGGATCGTAACGCCACATCATAAATTTCGCGCCTAACTCGCCCCCAAACCGAACATGACAATGAAAATCATTGACCCGGGCGAGACGTAGTGGAACTCTATTAGGTACGTACCTAGTCACGATGTTGTGAGACGTATAGACAATCATTTGCTATTTACTGGTGCGTTAATGGTGTGGTACCGAAATGGGTACCGAGGGGCAGCTCCTCCCTCCCCCTTGAGTTTGTTTACCTTTCTACTAACTATCTACTCTTGTAGACAATAAGATAAAAATAGTCTTAAATGTTACGGTTGCCTCCCCCCCTGGCCCAGAACCTGGGTACGCCCGTGGGTGTGGACCAAAGATGATAATGGTGCGTTGCTATCCTTATGGTTACGCCACATGCACAAATTTCCCGCCTACCTCACCCCCAAACCGGAACACGACAATGACAATCATTGACACTATTACGGCAGGAATAAATAAGACGGTGGTACCAATACCCAGGCGAGATTTTGCGAAACTCTACCACTTTTTTTCAGGTTTTAATCAGGGTACGTTTTGAAGACTGTTACTACCATTATGGAGTATTACCTATAGAGCTCTGCAACGCGCGTCTCGCTTGGATATGGTAAGAATTTCAATTTACCGACCAAAATAGCTTTCGGTTAGTACCTGACATTACCATTAGAGGATAATTTTGCCGATACACATATGTATGATGCGTTACATCCCGCCATGTAGATGGCGGTACGATAATTATCTAAATTGTTTTTTTCTATAGGCGATTGTTGTCTCTTTCCATCTGGAGAACCATTTTGTTTGTTTGTTAAATTTGATAAAAGAACAGAAAACTTAAAATAAACTAAAATACAAATAGGCATAATATTAATCTATTGTAGAGTATGACTAGTGGAGTTTCAAGACAAGCTTCTCAAACATCATTGTTGGAGCAGTTTGCAGCTCAAGCGAAAGAGTTGGTCAGAGAGACCACTCGACAAAGTAGCCAAGAAGGATTACTAGCTCACATGGATAAGGTAAACATTAAATGTTTAACAATTGTACAATTAACCTTATTATTTTTATTAGCTTTATATGTCTATGCTTTTTAACTTATAAGTTGTACTTTATTTTATGCTGAACAAATAAATCTAACTAATTATATATCGGTATCGATTTTCTAAATATCTAAATATCAAATATAAAGTTCCTATTAAAACAATTAAATTAGTGTAAGTACATATTTGTGTTATAACTGTTGGTTTATAAATAGGAAGTAGCTAAGCCATGGGGTCTAATTCTACAAATTACCAAATTAACAATAACACAAATATGTACCTACACGTAATTACTAATATTAACCACAGTTGTACAATTTAATAGAATGCCTAGGCAAATAATTAATGCATTCATTTGTTTTGTATAATAATAGTCGGCAAAAGTAAAGCATGAAATACTTATATCGCATGACCTACATGACGTGTAAGTATTCTGTGCACCAGATAGCTGTAATTACATCTTCTTATACATTTATTCTTGTATATATCAAGGCCCTCTATCAAGTTGTACAGCTTTCATAAGTGTTTCTTACTTTTTTTTAACTTCTCAAACGATTTTATTTAAATTTGATGTTGCTTCTGTATTGTATTTTGTGTGGTTTAGTTAATAATTTTATTTTGTTTCAATTTTAAGAAAGGAAAAGTGCCACAAGGAGAAGATAATAAAATATTTGCCCCTTTTGATAAGGTATCTGCAATTTCGGAACAGCAATGTAGTGATATTACTGTCATAATAAATATCATAGTAGAGCACTCAGTAGATTCTACTTTAGTTATTGAATTTATGCATAAAGTAATATATTTTATATTATAGCTAGTTAATAAAAAATTTAAAAGTACGTTTAAAATTTATTCATAAATTGGTTAGTGCTTTTATTTTTAGATTTGGATATGTAATTTAACGTACCGACACAAAATAAAAACGTAATGATGGGGTGTCTTTGCAGTATTTTTGTATTGAATTTGCCTACACGTAGCCATAAATTGACGTGAAAACTAATAATTGCATAAATCG
Source organism: Apodemia mormo (assembly GCA_036924255.1). NCBI lineage: Eukaryota > Metazoa > Arthropoda > Insecta > Lepidoptera > Riodinidae > Apodemia > Apodemia mormo. The sequence continues at coordinate 23,436,721 of JAUPFN010000006.1, read as the reverse complement.
ATACATAATAGTAATATACTTACATCTCTGAACCAATTTAATATCAACTCTCAACTTTCCTACTTCTTTGCAATGTTTGTAGGAATGTTTACCTATCAATATATGTAAAAGTAAGCAAAATTGCATTTTTGCGACGAGAACGTTTTGTTAAATCCACAACCAGTTGACCATGCAGGCCATCTCTAAAACCTTCAACTTAATTGAGATATTTTAAGCTCTAAGGAGCAAAAACTATATCTAAGCATAGATTTTTGTGCTCAAAGGGTTCAAAAATCTAAACTTTGTTTAAAATTTCATTCGAAAATGAAGTTTGTTAATAAAAAAATGCAAACATGGCTAGCTCTGAATATGTATTCCTTCTTACTGTCTGGCGTCTTTGTAGCCTATATTTAGCGACGAAACTACGTACGTAGGTACGCAACTTATTCATTATTATTCAAGTTATATTTACTTGGGACAAAAACTACTGCGAAGGCACTCTAAAGCATGTCATATAAAAACATATTACGAGTCATTTTAAATACTACGCACATAAAAATACGTTTTATTTATATTTATATAGCTTTAAAATAATGTTTATTACTTGTGAGAAATAATCGATAGATCGAGAACAAGAGAGAAGGGCAATAATTTATATACATTTTTGTTGACGTAAAACATTTTTCTCAATAAGTAAGTACGTCTTATCATTTTACTTTACAATTATAGCAAGTTTTTAAAAGAGCCTTCATGCGCATGTATAAAATACTTCGTTACAATATAAAATCCAATAAAGTTTTTTCTAATAGCATACAAATTCAATAATCGGCCGCTGCAGCAATTCACTTTGGCGATCTAATGGGACTTTGCCTAAGTACCTATTAGGTAGTGATAATGTTTAATTCTGAATCCTCGAACTTTTTTTTGGGCCCCTTACCGTTCCTTTATCGGACTACTAGACGCAGGCATAAGTTTCAGTCGTACATTATGGATATATATGTACCAAAAAATCGAACAAAACGGTTTAACAACTCTTTTTTCGTTCGAGTCGCCAAGGCTTGGAACGAACTGCCTGGGTCTATAGTCCTGCCCCCCTAGACAAGTGGCAAACGCTCAGTAACTATTCAAATATTACGCTTTGGCGATATTTAGGCCAAATTGGTAGCCAAGTGGATCATGGCAACGTTCGTTCCATACGAACTTTACGAAGTATATCGAATATTGTCTCTGAATTGACGGTAAACGTTACTTTGAAGTATTATTTTCACCGAGGTTATAAGTTTTATTTATATGAAAAGTGCATTAAAAGCAAAAAAGACTTGCCCCCCAAGATGTGGCATCAACGTTAGTACAATAGGAAGAGAAATTTATGGATTTGTCATAAGCTATTGACACGAGCGTAAACGAATTTGTAATTGGTAGCCAAGTGTCATTCGTGAAACGAAACGTTATATTGCATCGATCATTTTTGTCAATTTTCGTACAAGACCGTAGCCAAGTGGCACTTTTGACAAGCAAAATAGTAGCGAATTATTCGATAATCAGCGAACGTTAGAACCCTGCAGATTACGCTTAAAATGGCGGTTGATCACTATTATTCAATCAGCTGTTCTAAAGCGTGGATAACATCTGTGAGAATTTTTGATAATTTTAAAGTAAAATTAACGCAAATTAAGAAGGCTTTTGGTGGCACATTATTAATGGTGCTTTGATATCCTTGTGGCGGGGGGGGGGTATTAATGTCACATGCATACATTTACCGGCTACCTTACCCTCCAAACCGGAACACGACAGTAACAAGCACTGTTGCTATTGCTGCAGAAATAGGTGGGTCAGTGGTATTAGACCCAGGCGAGACAATGCAGAACCCTACCACTTAGAAGCCACAATACTAGTGACTCGTTTACCCAATTGTTCGCTTCTAACGAACTGCCTAGACACATTGTAAGTAGTGATAGGTTTGCAAAATGCTGACAATGTCTTAATGATGATAAATATAATATTTCGTCTTTAAATATTTTACAGACACTATAAGTTCAAGTTATAAACACTATATTCTTGTTACAACCCTTGTATTTTGTAAATTTAATGAAACAAAGAAAGATAGTTTATTTTTCAGTGTAGCAATAGATTTCGATCAATTTTACATTTCTGTAAATATGTATGCCAAAAAATACGTAAAAAAGAAGTTTTATATTTTCAGTTTTGCATATTTTTGTTCATTTTTAATAATAAATTTATCATCAGCTTTCATAAATCTGAAACATAAGTTTTAAAATGTGACTATCGATAACATTTTGCACAATTCTACGTTCACTTGTAAGGTAGGTAAAGAGGATTTACTTAAAATATGTTAAAACAATCAAATTTGATAGCAATGAAGATAAATACATAAATCTTGGTGACAGTATTTAATTTTATAACTCTTTAAATTGGTAGTCCGTAGTACTGACAGAGTTCAATTAACATGTTAGCTATATAGAAACTTACGGCATGACAGTAATTAAGAAGAAAAGATAGTATATTTTATCTTATTCGCACTCACGCGGTACATACAATCAAAATTGAATCAGATATAGCGACTCTGTTCTTATTTTTATTATATTCAATTCAGAGACAATATTCGATATAATTCGTAAAGTTCGTATGGAACGAACGTTAAACAAGCCATAATCCACTTGGCTACCAATTTGGTCGAAATGACGCCAATGCGTTATATTAGAATGAACAGAGAGCTCGGTTGGCGGTCAGAGCGTGCGCAGGACTTAGAAAAATTTTGATGGAAAATTTCAACCCTATATAACACCCCTTTTTTGTTGCACCATTACGTGGAGGGGGTAAGGGACACCAACTTTTGTCAAGGTCACTTTGCTCTGAGTTAATTCCCCGTGGAGTTAGGGGATGAAAACCGAAATTCATTACAAAGGCGTCTGCGACTTAAAAAAAAGAAAATGTATTGAAAACCCCCTAGTTAGGTTAAGACTTAAATTATGGCAATTTGCGTTCATTTTACTTTAAAATTATCAAAAATTCTAACAGATATTATCCACGATTTAGAACAGCTGATTAAATAATAGTGATTATCCGCCATTTTTAGCGTAATTTACAGGGTTCTAGCGTTCGCTAATCATTGGATCACCAATTTTGCTTGTCAAAAGTGCCACTTGGCTAAGGTTTTGTATGAAATTGATCAAAGATGATCGATACAATATAACGTTTCGTTTCACGAATGACACTTGGCTACCAATTACAAATTCGTTTACGCTCGTATCAACAGCTTATGTCAAATCCATACATTTTGTTTTCTATTCTCCTAGCGTTGATGCCACTTGTCTTGGGGGGCTGGAATCTTTAAGAGAAGAATGAATAGGTTTCTTTTGGATGGGCCTATACCTCTGTCTTCATCGATACTTTCCATCAATTAAAATTTAAGAGTCTAATATACCGAACAAAAAACAATCTGATGCTATGGTACACAAAAAATCTATGGACACCCGTTTGGAGCAGTCTCTTTCGTTATTTGAGACTGTGACGTACCTATAAGTGCGCAATAATGGCATGCAAAATTGATTAGGAAAAAGCGCGGGAAACATAAAATTTGGCGGACGTCATTTTTGGTTCTGCGACTTTTTATATTATTATTTAGCGAAACAGAGGATCGATATTAGTTTTATTTGTGTAAATATTTAATTTTATGTAAATATCATTAGTTTTACTATCAGTTTAAAGTAGGTAAGTCTCCTTTTCACTTTTTAAAATGAACAAACCCCCTGACGATCCTGGAGGTGGACCTCTCCAGGTAGCGCACTATGTTACTATAGATGAGAGTAGTGTCGATACAGATACTTCGCTTTCTTCAACTCAAACAACTAACAGGAAAAGATCTCATACATCTAATAAAATATGCAAACACTGCAATAAACGGCGCAAAAAGCGCAACAATGAATTGAAATCTACTGACTGTCAGTGCTCTCACTCTGTTTCTGAAATCTCAGATATAAATAATGCTTCGGGCGCCTCATTTATTACTGGTGATAATAATGTAAATGATAATGTTACAATGAAAGATTTGTCAAACCCCCTAACAAATAGTAAGGAACCCCAAAAACCTAAAGATTATATTAACTACCGCACACAGTATGAATCTACAGACCTTGGACCTTACGTTATTCATGTCCAAAGAGTTATTACATCTCCGACTGATAATGTTACTCTACATCCAGTCTCGTTTGGGCGATTCCTTAAAAATAATACTTTTAAAAATATAATTGATGGTAGCCTCAAGAAAATTGGACGCAACCGATTATCTCTATCATTTTCGGACCACAATGACGCAAACCACTTTATTAATGACCCTAATCTCTCAAATAAAAACTTCAAAGCTTTTATCCCATCATTTAACGTTTCACGAGTAGGAGTAATTAGAGGTGTTCCCTCAGACTGGTCACCTGAGGAAATTGCTAATAATGTTAAGGTTCCCATTGGTTGTGGAAAAATAATAAAGGTTAGAAGAATAAACCGTAAAATAACTATTAATGATAACACTACCTGGAAACCAACAGAGACAGTTGTCGTAACTTTTGATGGACAGACTTTACCGAAACGTGTCTACGTTTGTTATAATGCTCTCCCAGTAGATTTATACATTTACCCTACTATACAATGCTATAAATGCTGTAGGTACGGTCATACTAAAATAACTTGCAGATCCAACCCAAGATGCTTTAAATGTGGAAAGGATCATTGTGGAGACTCTTGTACTAGCGAGGCTGATTTCAATGTAAATTGTTGTTTATGTAAGGGATCTCACTTTGCCACTAGCAAATCATGCCCAGAACATTTAAGACAAAAAAACATTAAAATGTTTATGGCTCAAAACTGTGTCTCTTATGCCGAGGCATCAAAAAATTATCCCCCGGTCTCCAAATCATATGCTGATGCCATCTCAACACCTATTAAAACTGCTCTTCATCCACTTTTGAAAAAAAACTTAGATTCGCAAGAACAATCCCATAGGTCATACAAAAAAACAATATTTCAGAAACCTAAACCCCATACAAAAGTCAGTAAGAGTTATGACTATGATTTCCAAAATTCAGTTATTAATGAATATAATTCCACTAATTCTAGAGAAAATGGTACTTTGTTGACAAAAAATAATAACAATAATCAAGAATCAGCCTCAATAGGCATGATTATATCTTTTATTAAATTTTTATCTCAGTCCGAAGTAATAACACCGTCCAACGCTGCTTTAATGACAGAAAGTTTAATTAATTATTCTAAATTTAATGGTGATCATGGACAGTCAAGCCAAAATTCTTCAATGGAACTCGCAGAGCATCACCAACAAGAAAAGTGAATTAATTCACTTATTAAATAAATATGAGCCATTTTTAGTGGCTCTTTCAGAAACTTGGTTAAGACCAAGTTGTACTTTTAAATTCTCTGGATACACTAGTATCCGAGAAGATAGATCTGATGGTTATGGAGGTGTAGCCATCATGATCAAAAAAGGATATAATTTTTCCATTGTTAATCTTCCTGTACATACTGTAAATATGTCTATATTAGCTGTTAATGTAAATAATATTTGTTTCGTGTCACTTTATATTCCACATCCAAATTTGAATATTTTGACAGAACTTAATAACCTATTAGCCATACTACCTAAACCCTTTATTGTGTTAGGTGATTTTAATTCTCATCATCAAGCCTGGGGTTGTTCCTCCAGTAATTATTATGGTGAAGAACTTTTGAAAGTCATTGAAGAATTAAATTTATGTATTTTAAACAACGGTTCTCCCACTCGTCGCACAAAACCCTCCGAAGGCAAAAGCGCTATAGACCTGTCCATTTGCAGTCCCAATTTAGCACCTTCTTTGACATGGTACACACTCCCATTTACGTTTGGAAGTGATCACTTCCCCATAATAATAAATTTCCCTTCCGCATATCATAAAACTTCACCTAAATCTACATCATATTTCAAATATAATTTGCATAACCCGGATTGGCACAAGTTTAATAATTTGATGGAAGTTGGTGTTAATGTTTTGCCTAACATTTCCTCATATAATGACTCTTCTTGTGCAGAAGCCTTTACTCAATTAATTATAAAATCAGCTGAAAACACTTTTCCCATTAAAAAACAATTAACTAAGAAAATAAATACGCCACCTTGGTGGGACAAAGAGTGCTCAGACGCTATTAAGGAAAGGAAAGCTACTGAAAAATTTTATTGTCAGTATACAACTACAGAAAATTTTAATATTCTCACTAATATTATAAAAACTACTCGTCGATTATTAAAAAAGAAAAAAGCTGAAGGTTGGAAGAAATTCTGCTCTTCCTTATCACCCCAAACAAAACCTTCAAGTGTATGGTTAAACATAAGAAAATTTAGATCTGCCTATAAGGTTTCTAATAATAATGAAATGTGTCCATTGTTAATAAATCAGCTGATAGATCATCTTGCTCCACCTACAGTACCAGAATGTATCCTTTCTCTTCCTTCTACTTCTTCTTCAGACAATTTTTCCCCTTTTACGTTATTTGAGCTTAAAGGTATCCTTCAAAATGTTAAAGACTCTACTCCTGGATGGGATAATATTAACTACTCATTTTTAAATAACATGACTGATAAATCTCTATCATACTTATTAAAGGTTATGAACTCCCTTGTTTCTACAGGTAATATACCTCAGACATGGAAGTCACATTCTGTTATCCCTATCCTTAAACCTGATAAAAACCCTTCTGACCCTTTTTCATACAGACCCATTGTGCTTTCATCAGTTATGTTGAAAATTCTAGAGCACCTTGTCAAACTTCGCTTAGAATGGTTTATTGAAAGCAGAAATTTATTAAGTCAAAGTCAGTATGGTTTTAGGAGAGGAAAGAGCACCATAGATAATATTAGCTTACTTATAACTGATATTAGATTAGCTTTTACTCATAACAAATCTGTTTTAGCAGCTTTTTTAGATATATCCTCAGCATATGATAATGTAATTCTATCAATTCTGAAAAATAAGCTAGTGAAATTAAACATACCATTTTATTTAATTAATGTTATTATGAATATTGTATACAATAGAACTATTAATTTAGCAAATGACCCTAATAATTTAAAAAGACAACAATATAAAGGTCTTCCACAAGGTTCTGTTTTAAGTCCAATCCTTTACAACATATACTCATATGATATAGAAACTGTAGCAACTAGCAATGTAAATGTTCTTCAGTATGCTGATGACCTCCTTTTATACTCAACTGACAAATCTATACAGATGGCTTGTGATAATCTTTCCATGTCTATTCTATCCCTACAGACTTGGCTTAATAACAATGGTCTTGATATTTCTGTTTCTAAAAGTTCCATAGTTTTATTTTCTCGCACAAAATTTCCACCCCCTATAAATATTACTTACAAAAATAGTTCAATTCCTATTAAATCGAAAACAAAATTCTTAGGTATAATACTAGATAATAAACTTCAAGGACTAGATCATTGTGAGTATATAGCAGCAAAGTGTGAACGTAATATCAATTTAATGAGATGTGTTTCTGGGGTTTGGTGGGGTGCACACCCATCTACATTAAAACTTATGTATAATGCATTAATAAGAAGTTTATTGGATTATGGAATGTTTTTACTAGAACCATGTAGTAAGATAGGTCTAAAGAAAATTGACTCTGTTCAAATTAAAGCATTACGAATTGTTCTAGGAGCAATGAAATCCAGCCCTGTTTCTGCCCTACAAGTAGAATGTGCTGAACCTCCATTACATTTACGACGTAAATATCTATCTGACAGGTTTTTCCTTCGCACTTTGGAATCACAAAATCACCCTCTGCTTACAAAGCTCTCTAGTCTTAGTGATTTAATGTCAGATAAGTATTGGAAACACAAAACAATCCCAGCCCTTGTATACAGCTATATGAAATATCACAGCCTTAAGCCTTTTACTTTTACATCCCCTATAAATCCCTTATATAAACACAATTATGAATCATTAACTCTGCAGCCTGTTGTAGTAAATTTAGGTATAGATAAACAATCTTTGTATGCCAATCAATATTTTAACAATATTATCAATGAAAAATGGCAAGATTTTCATTTGATTTTTACTGATGCATCCAAAAATAATAGTAATGTTGGAATAGGTGTATACCATAAACAGTACAATATTGTTCAAAAAATCAAATTTCCACCGGAAGCATCTGTATTTACAGGTGAATGTTATGGACTTTATAAAGCTGTAGAATACATACACATTATGAAACTACCCAAGTGTATGATTCTGACTGATTCACTGAGTGCTCTACATTGTTTGCAAAAGTTCCCTTTAAAATCCAAATTTATTCCTCCTATTATTTTAGACTTAAGAAATCTTTTATACAAATGTACTTTTAAATATAATCATATTATTTACTTTGCCTGGGTTCCAAGTCATTGTAATATCACTGGAAATGAGCGAGCTGATCGGTGTGCTAAAGAGGCAGTTCAGTGTGGTGATTTATACCCCTACATTAATTATTGCCATGATCTAGCTGCTCTCCCTAAACTCCATCTTAAGCAGTCATGGCAAAGTGTCTGGGATAGTGGTACATTGGTGAAAGGCAAAACTTATTCCAAATTACAACCATTGATACCTTCTAAACCTTGGTTTTCTGTAGTGAAATTAAATAAGTTGTCAACATCTGTTATCACCAGAATGAGGCTTGGTCACACTAATTCTCCTGAACACCTCTTCAAGCTACACATCAAAGATAGCAATGTTTGTGAGTGTGGCACTGATATTGGAGATCTCAATCATATATTTTTTGCTTGTCCTAAATACAATCATTCATCATTATATAACAATCTATATTCTAATGACATTCCTTTACCTACATCCATTCTAACCCTGTTATTAAACCCTTGTATGTATAATATTCTTTCATTATTCATTCAAGAAAATAATATTAATATTTAAGCGTAGTTAGATACATTTAGTATCTAATACCAAATTAATATTAACCCACTTGTAAATATTATACAAATAACTAAGTATTATCTCTGTATATATTTATATAAATATTATTGTTGTAAATAATTTATAATTTTAGTATCTATGTTATTTTGATTACTTTCTGATCCTCTATTTTCCTGTCAATCCAAATTCCAAATCCTAGTTTATTGTCTAAAATATGTTTCCTCGTTTTACTTGATCATGGCAGTTGCTTAACGCCCATGCCAAAAAGAGAAAAAAAAAAAAAAAATTGATTAGTTAAATGATAAAAACAAGTGGATTTGAAGTCAAATATAATAATAGAAGTGTAAAAACAACAATGATATGCATGACACCAAACATGTGAGTGTATTATTACACTAATACGGTAATAAGTGTGAATATTATCACACTTAGGTATTACCTTATTCTTAAAGGAGCTGTCAAGGATTCATTTGTGTATTAAGCGTCGATCCGTGTCTAGGAAACAAAACCCCGCTCTCAGTTGTGTTGTAATAATTCTTTTGATTGTTTATATTAATGAAAAATGCATTGAAACGTAAAAATTATAAAATATTTTTGTATTCTCAATATTGACGGCAAGCTGAATCGATTGAAAAAAGTATTTGTTTACTAGGTGGTCGGAAAGTGCCTCAAAAATCACTCCATAAAGTTGCCGATTTTGTTGTATTTATTGTACACATTTTCGGTCTTGCCCCTTAGCCCGCAAAGGAAAACTTGCAATTAGAAACTCTGTTCCAAGATTAAAGACAAAAGTCATAAATGTAATTGTGAATTCTTTACATTTTAACACTTATTTGGAAGGTTTTTTTTCTCAAATTGGTTATAAATATTGATTTGAATATTAAGCACTAGAAACACAATGTTTTCATTACTTTAATAATATTCTTCCAACTTTAAACAGCTTACTCATCATGCAAAAAAAGCTGCAGAAGAAGCATCAAAAAGTATGCAAGAAGCTTCCAAATCTGCTTTAGAAGCCAGCAAAACAGCTACCGCTGTTAGTAAGAATACTTTTGAAGATCTCACTTACGTTGGAAAATCTACTTTTGGTGATCTCACGAAGAGCGCTAAAGAAGCTGCCGCAAAGAAAGGATTGCTAAAGGTAAGTAATGTGTTTAAATTATTATTTAACTCGCGTAATTTTACGTCTTCAACCATCGACGCAAAAACGAGAAGCGTTATGAGTTTAACATTTATACCTGAGTATTTGTGTTCACCATCGCTTCTAAACGGCTCAACACATTTGAGTGCGGTTTTTAATCGAATATTCTTTAAATAATGGCACAGACTACTACAATGTGACTTGAAATGTAACATTCTGCCTTTTATTGCAAGTTCGCTTGCACGCATGGAAGTGCCGTGTGCGAAAAGCGTGCATTCATTACGAACTTCCCGCGTGTACCGCGTATACCGCAAACAGCGCACATCTTTTTATTCGTCCGAAATACCGACAACCACGAATCGCTCCACGCCCTAATTGAAATAAACTTTTAGGCCAAAAATTGATTTTTTGTTAGCCTGAATTGGATGATATTGACACCAACGACATCTGATTTAAAACAGGCGCTATTTGCCACACAGCTCATGCCACATTGGACATTCTGCTCGAGCGATTCATGCAAACAAGCCACAAACCACAGCGGCCCTTAAAGCGAACATAACCAATGCCATTGATCAAATTAGACATTTCAGATGGGCACCACCTAGAGATGCCACGGTGAACATTTTAACGATGCTTGATTACACGTGTGTCTAAGATATCATTGAAAAATTTCAATTATATCTTAGATACACTTTGTTTTATTTAAATTAAAACTTAGGAATTTACTTAATTAAAGACCTTTTACCTCGAAGTAACTTTATTGGTCCTTTCAGTCATATGGTTATTTTTTAATTCAGGGCGAGAGTCAGGATGGTCAGCCTCCAAGCCAAGGGCCAGCTCTCCGCGACTCAACCGCGCTACAGACGGCAAATCTGCTTGCCACCACTCACCGAGATTTCTTTTCCAATATCAGCTCTGATCTTAATGGACTTGCGGCCTCTACTTCGAGTATGTTCAGCGATTTCTTCGGATCCAAAGGTAATAAATCAGCTAAAAATCACTGTAAAATATCACATGAAGTTCTAAGCAGAGACATAAAGAGACTAAAGAAGAAATGCTTTAACGATAAAAATGCGTTCGATTTAATCAATTATCTGTGTGTTTTATGTGTCTGCAAGAGTAGACCTACATTTTACGAACGACTTGTTTAAATACGATAATTCACATTTTACAAAGGTTTTATTTTTATTATTTTGTGTAACATATTTTTGATAATATATTAGATGGTTTGGAATGAAATAACAGTATAAAAAAATAAACTGTATTTGTTATTGATGCTTAATCTCAACTACTTAGCATGCGAACAATCTACAGAAAGAGATTTTGAAAGTTTTAGAAACAGAAAAAAATATCTTTCTTGCATTTATTTATACATTTTTTAAAATAGATACCATATCAATAAGGAATAACTATTAAAAGCAGTTATTGTGAATTTTGATCGGAACGTTGTAAAATTGTTAGACAAAAAACTGAGACAAAAGAATTTTTTAGTGTGGTTAGCGATTCTAACTACGAATCGATGGGGCTCGAGGAGACTAACATTTCAAGTGTGATGAGCATAGATGTTTGTATTTCTGGGTTTGGGTGTTTAGTATGTAACAATATTTATATAATATATATTTCTATGTATTGGAATCGTTGATTAACACCGATAACACAAGTAAATAATTTGCTCATTTTGGGGTTAGATCATTTCGTGTGATTCGTCGAGCGCTATTATTATTATGTCGTGAAGGCATATTTGGGTGTGTACAGGTAAGCAGCCGAAGCCGGCGGAGGGTGCGGGCGGTAGCGGAGGCGGGGGCGGGAGCGGCGCGGCGCTGGCGGCCACGTTCGGGCCGTTCTCGCAGGGCGCGCGCGGGCTAGTGCAGCGCTCGCCGCTCATCCGGCACGCGGGACCCGCGCCGCCGCAGCCGCCACCGCAGCAGCGCTCCTCCAACACCGAAAACCAGGCCTTCCTCAACGACGTGAGTCACACACAACACATACCGCTTGCTTCCCCCCTCAGATGAAACAAAACAATTAAGATTCTTTTTAATATTATGAAACAGCAAACAAGCAGGTGGCTCTCCTAATGAAAAGAGTTAACCATCACATTACAGTTGACAGTAATTGTCAGCCACATTTATGAGGAAGGATATAGAATCCATTTAACCCGACTGAAAAAAACGAAGTAATGTCTTTGGTTCATGCATACGAAGTCGCGAGTGGCATCTGGTTTGTTATATTTGCAAGTTTTCGTTTCATTCTTTTAATATTTCCACAGCTGGTGCAACATGTACTTGAAGGAGAAGGTGTTGGTTGGCTGAAGTTAAACCGTCTGAAGAAATTAATGGAAGACGAATCATACAGAAATATGGTGCTTAGCAAATTGAACAGAAATTTCAATAGAAAATCCACGCCAAATGACAAAGTAGATGATGTTGTGAGTACTTTGAAATTTATTTAATTTCTTATTTTAGTTTAGGTGCACTAGAGTTCTATTTAGAGATCCGACAATATATTACATTTTTCAATTTGCGGAAAATAATCCTACGTTGTTTGATCAAACCAAATATAAAATCATAATATATCTGCACCCAAATGTTCGTAATATTGTTTAAAATCTAACGTAGTATTGTATACTCTTTGGTTTAAAATAAAACGCGTAGTTAAATTACTGGAACATTGTTATTTTTTAAATTGAGCTAATTAGCTACTTGTGTTCTATTTTTGAATAAATATAAAATACCACTGGGATTCATTTTTAAATTTCGAAATTTTTAAGCTCAAACTTATGCATGTGGCATCTGCAACGTCTCGCCCGGGTATTTGGTAGCACCGCCTTACCAATTCCTGTCGCAATAGCGTCAATGCTTGTCATTGTGTTCCGATAAGAAAGGTAAGGTAGCCGGTATACTTATGAATTATAACGTAAATATTAAATACGTTACTATTCTTCCGCTAGCATAAGGAATCGTTCGTTCGTTTTAACAATAGTAAACCGTAGACCGGCTTATGTCCCTTCCCCCCGCAGTGAAGTGGAGGCCTATAAAAATGCGGGCTCCATTCTAGCGCCTTTACACAACACGGGACCACGGCTTTGATAGTGCGGACCCGCGATCAAGCGGTGATTATCTTTTACTGCGACGTGTCGTCCAACCTCGCCGGTTGTGCCTTGGCCTCAGGGGGAGGTCACCAATCTCCTGATCGCAGGTCCGCACTATCAAGACCGTGGTCCCATGTTGTAAAAGGGCGCTAGCAGGAAGTTTGAGTTCTTATAAACCTCCAGTCCGCTACGAAGGGAAATAGACATAAGCCGGCCTACGGTTTGCCGTTGTTAAAAACGAACAAACCATTCCTTATGCGAGCGGAAGAATAGTAACGTATTTAATATTTACGTAACAGTATATCCGCCACATGAATAGCAACGCTCCATTAACATCTTTGGTGTCTATAGGCGATAATTTCTCCTTGCAACAGGAGAGCCATCTCATTTTTTATCATATGATAAAAAACTTATAGAGTGACCTATGTTGTTCTCAGTTCGTCAGCAAACCAGTATGGAAGGGCATGTTGAAAGTGCTCCAGGCGGTAGTTCACGGGCTGGAGCACACGTACGGGCGGTTCGGTCTGGGCGGCGCGGCGTCGGTGTTCCAGCTGGCGGAGATGGCGCACACGCATTACTGGAGCCGCGAGGGCGCCGCGCTGGACGGCGGCATGGCGGGCTCCGCGCTGCACGACCACTTCCGACACGACCGCGACACGCCCTCCAACGAATCTTCCCGGAAAAGCTCGCAGAGTGGTAAACTTACCTCAACACAAATATATTTACATCTTTTATCGGTGGCAGGTATGCGCTGTGCCGCGCTCTCGGCTACATGGGTACCACCATCTTGCTTGTTCCTCCCGTGAAACAGCTTTGCTGTATTTCGGAGAGAAGGGCAAGACAGGCAGCGTAATTACTGGCACCGAAACTTAACATCTTATGTCTCAGGATTGGCAACACATAAATGAGTTACCTGGGCTAGTTCCAGGTAAACTAGTTTATACTCATTGGCGACGACGACCACTTACCATTAGGTGGCACATCTGCCAGTTTGCCTATCCAACTAACATAAAAAAAGCTATTTATTTATTGAAAGAAAACTTATATAGGCACTTATATAAATAAATAAATAAATTTTGATTTTTAATATTACAATCTGCCTGAAAATTAAAAATATAAGGTTTAAGGTTTCACTTCTATCGGCAGTCTTCATGGCTGCCTCCGATCTTTATTTTATTTCATAACATAACAAACAATGAGATAGTTCTCCTGATGAATAGAGATAATCATCCCCATAGATACCAAATGTTAATAGTGCGTTGCCAATCGTGTGGCAACATTGAACTGCTACATACATAAATTTACCGGCTACCTTACCCTCCAGGCTGGAACACAACAGTGATTAGCAGTATCCCTGCTTTTAATGCGAGATATTTGCTAAATATTTGTAAAATGTTGCCAGAAGCGTGCAGTCGTAAATTTAAAGCTCTTTTGCAAAATTATCTGAATCTTCTGAAGGAAAATATTCTTTAGGAAAATTTGCACTGCTAATTCATGACTAAAAGTTACCTTGCATTACCTTTTTTACTATATTTATAAATTTAGAAGAGCATTATCGTTAAGGTCTTTGCGGTAACCCGCAGGCATGGGCACTTACACAGCCACCACAACGCGATTTTTAAGACATATATAATAAGAGGAAAGTTACCATAATGCTCATCATTTTTAATTAGATATATGAGGTAAAACACAATAGATTTCGCTTATAAATATCTCTTGTAACGACTCTTTAGTTATAGCGACGTTATATTTATATCTATTAAATTTAAAGTACACTTTCAGAAGAAAACAATGTGGCTGTAGAGACTTCGGATATTTTGTTCAAAAACTCACTTGATCAGGCACTTTATCTTTATCTTTTCTTTTCGAGTGTGTGGAGAGTCTAATCACGAAAAGTTAAATTTAAGAATTCTGTTTGTTGCCTTTCTTTGTACTTTATGAATTTAACGACTGTCGGAAATAGCGACAGAATTAAAGTTTCATTCATATTATAAGCGAAAACCACTACATGTATGCGTATACGTTTACATACTTAGCATGCACTTATGCAAATTCAGTAGCAGTCTCAGATAATCCGGTTCACGTTGTGAGGTCAGCAATTAGTTTCGACTAAGTATATGCTCGTTAAAGTTGGCACTAATCGTTAAATGTTATATGTGGAATACTAACGATCTCGTATCAGTTCACCTATGCAATGAATCGTAGTCAATCAACAATGTTTGTAGACTTCAGTCTATGTGTTGATTTTTATGAATTGAATTTCTTCTACTGCTCATATTACTACTGGATTTGTTTCAGTTGTATGAACAGTAAATTAAATAAATTACCGCACTATATTTCAAGTCAATAACATACGATTAATTTAGGTTACATAGAAACAATAGAATTTGCTACATACGCACACATTGTTACGGTTACACTTTTGTTTAATCGTCATTTCTGTTATAACTTTAATAATAAGTCAGTGTTAGAAAGAATTTCATTGGGTTTGTTTCGTGTACTGACTCTCCCTCACACATCTTCTGCACTCATCTTAAACTGTACACAGACATTACAATAGGAATGGGAAGTTACGATGGAATTTATGGGTGAATGTAGTTTAACCGCACCGAATTATATGTATTTTAATTCGTTCTGAATGAAAATAGACAGAAAAAATGCGAAAGAAAGTTTATTAATTTTTCACGTCTTAATTATTTAAGTGATCATTATAAAATTTCATACACATTGTCAGAAGTACATAAAACAGAAACTAAAAACGTCATTTGGACTCAAAATCGTTAAGCCGTTGACTGTTAATTAAGAAGCTAACATTTTGGTTAACAGATTAACTTTCAAGTTAACTTTGATAATTGTTAACAGACTCATTAATTAACGTTCGTTAACTTTTTATTAGTCCGTTAATCCTTAAATTAAGGGCTCACTATTTGACAGGACATCACGCCTGATAACAGATTGCAATGTTCTGACAACCTCACCGCTCTATGTCACGAGAAATATGTTTATGCGGCGCAATGCAGTCATGTTACGTTCAGGCTAATCGTCGATTGTCAAGCGTAGGGTCGAGCTAGACGTTAATAAAAAGTAAAATAATTGTGCTATTGGCGAGTGAAAACTGTGAAGATTTTTATTCCTTTAAATACACTCTTTTTAAATAATATTTCAAATCGTACATAAACTGCAATAGTCTTTAAAAAGATTTTTATAATTACTGCTACGAGTTAACGATTAACGGTTTACGTTAACTTACATTAAATCTTCCGAAATTTTACGCCTTAACTTTTAACAAAGTTAAAATTTCAGTGACGAATTAGCGATTAAAGAAATACCTATTTGATTAACACAGTTCACAGCTATGCAAATTTGCATACACGATATATTTCAACTAAAAAAGTACCTACAACTAAAGTCGCGGACTAAAACTAATATCCATGTGAAAGAACAGACAAAATAATTGGGGAATTTGCATGTTCCCTTTCCAAAATTGTTATTCTTTAGAAGTTTTATATCGTTCAAGATTGTGTTAATGTATATTTATTCTCTTACTTAGATATACCAGTATTAAATTACCCAGAAATGGATTCAACCGAGGCTCAAAGTACGACAGAGATGTTTAAAGACATGCTTAATCAGAAACGAAACCTCTTGTTCAGCAAGCTTACGTCCTTCGACTCCGATGTAAGTACCTAGGTTATTACTTAAGCTACTTTAGGCCAATCAATGTTGTGTCCTTGATGCATGATTAATGCCAAATATATTATGTAACAAAGATCTGCAAAAATGATAAGTATGCTTTGGTAAAATTTCTTTAAAAATAATAAATAAAAGTGCTAATATATTTATGTTTATAATAAGAATCGCAGTAATTAATATCTTAAAGTAATAATATTAAGTATTAAATGCAGGTCCTTTTTGTATTAATCCATGATATTTACAGAATCAGGTTTTAAAAACTAACATTTTTTACATAAATTATAATTTACTTATTCCATTTAATATTTATTTGAAGTAGATACACTGTACTAGATTTCGCTTTGTATAATACCGATATTAAGGTACTTTTATATTTTTTCTATACGTATATTTTTTCTATACTCTGCTCAGTTAACAAAAAAAGTAAAGAATTAGCTCAATTATTATACTGCGCGGTTCTTTTTTACGGCCGGTATTTTACGACACCAGCAATTCGGTATGTGGAGATTTTTTAGTGTTTTATATGTTTTAATTTGTTTTATTATTTTCGTTCATATATTATTATATTCGAAAGTAGAATTATTTTAAACTATTAAATTTTGAACTTATGAGTGATATAAGTGATAATGATATAAAGGAGTCTGAATAGCCTATCTCTTTCCCATGCACAGTAGGTATAAAAATAAGTAATTGTCATAATCAATCACTAATTATACCTTGTCGGTATGTTACAGGATTATGGAGTGTAGAGATACTGAACACAATTTTAGTAGATACTTACCTACTAGTAGTAGGTAAGTATGTTCCTCATCTCTTCACTCCAAAATTAATTCAATAACACAATCAGCAATAAATACTGAATGGCGCCCGTAAAGCGGAGAAGTTGATCTGAAATGAATCGTTTTAATTAATCTGTAAACCGGTAGACCCTGCAGGCCAACCCTGAAACTTTCCGCTACATTGAGGTATTTTAAGCTCAAAAAAGCAAGGACTACACCTAAACGTAGATTTTTGATCTGAAAGCTTTCAAAAATTTGATGTTTTTAAACAGCTGCATATTTTTAAATTACGATGATCGATTTTGATCTTTCGATTGGCATTCAGCACGTTTTTTGAACTCTAAATCGTTATCTTAGCTACAAAATCGACTTTCTAAAAAATTACAAATTCATTTAAAAAAAAACACATTTTTCAAACATTTTTGTCATTGGTAAATTTAGAACGAATTAATCGATTTTTAAGCCAAAAAGCTGTATTAGCCTGAAGTTTATTTTCTGAAAACGAAGTAAATTTGTTGTAAACAACAACTACGTCGTGAAAACACTTTTTTATTTTTCGTGAACGATAATTCCCGAACGAATAAACTGATTTTGATGCAATTTATGTCACTGGAAGTCTTTTGAGGAAAAGAGCTGATTAGTTTCAGTATTCATTGTTACCCTAATCTGGAAGTTATTTCAAAAAAAAATATTGTTTCGCTGAAATTTTTGAGGTTTTTGAAATTTCTCAAAATGTCCTGCCGAATCGATTAACTTTTCAGGAAGTCTAAATTTGATGGAACCTAATCGAATGCCATCAACCACATTTCGTCTAAACATTCAAAAGTTATGAGATGTTTACATACACATAACGACGCTGGAAAGCGAAAACGTAGTAGTCCACATGTTACGACAAATAGTTTTATTGAACTGTTCGAATTAAAAAAATTCATATTGCCCCATTTCGGTCTCGTAGATGTACGATAAACAGTAAATAAAATGACATTTAAAAAAATCTACTTTAGCACAAAAGCCGCCGCAATGCAGACTTTTTCAAATTCGAACAGTTCAATATAATTTTTTTTCGTAACTTATGGACTAATACGTTTTCGCTTTCCGGAGTCGATATAGGCACACACACACCCACGCGTCAAAATAGTTGGAAAAGGTTTCTAGGACCTAAAAACGTGAAGATCTAGTGAAAACTCGATTTTCGAAAGTCGGGGCAAAATCGGTAGTAGGATGTTAAAAAATGACCTTTGCGGAGTGGCTTTCTAAATTTGAGCTATTTTTGACGCTTTCATTAAAGCTGTTTCAGGAACACTTATTTTACAATAAGATTGTACTCCTTGTCTCTATACTCAAAAAATTAAATTTATATTTCTGAGCCCGAAAAAGAGATTTGACTATACAGCGTACTGCTTGACTTCATCAATTAAAAAGCTTTATTTTTTATAAATATAAAACTACTGCTATTTATCAATACTTTTGAAACGGTTTGTTTACAATAGTTCTATGGGTAAAATAAAACTATTAAAAAGAGTAACTACTAAAAATACTTTACATGACCGCCGCCGTTGTTCGAGTGGATAGCGACCCAGATTACGCAATTGACAGGCTCGGATTCGATCCCCGACGGGGACAAGCATTTGTGTGATGAACATAAATGTTTTGACTAACACCCATAACACAAGCAAATTACTTGTTTACTTTGGAGTTAGATCAATAAGTGTAATTTGTCTGTGAATATTTATTTATTATTATTACTTATCAATTCGTTTTGTACTACAAAATATTTTGATACTTACCTTTATCTTCCAAGTGATTAATAAGTACTTATATATAAGACTGGCATGATGGTAATATTCATATTTGTGCTTTTACATTTAAAGTATATAATATAAAGTTTATTAAATGTGAATACATTTAAAAACTAAATAAATATCCGCTATTCTGTGTCTATTTACTTATTGCTGTTTTGGGCTGGTAAGTATATATTGTATACATTACAGCTATGACGACAAAATATATATATAGCAACAATATTACAGCTGTAAGAGCTTTGAACAAAATATCGTTTTCCCCCAGATTTGAAGACCAACATGTATACACAGAACATTCAGTTCTTCATATTAATTTTTTTTGTAATGAATCCTGCCCTTTAGTGTATCGTGATTTTTTTCTTAATCTTTCAATACATCATGATATTCTGTATCAGTATTTCTAAAAGGTATTCCATTAGAATCATTACATGCTGAAATCTTCTCTATTTAACGTTACATCCTGTTTGTGGAAACATATATTATATACATAAGAGTAGCAATTTATATAGGCCCGTATCATTCATGACACCTGATAGTGCCTGGGCTTAAGTGTAATGGTACAGTGGTGGGAATGTTGGATGGCAGGCGGCGCCGTCGTCCGACTCGGTGGACGACAGCGGCTCCATCACTACCAACCGAGCCCACCTCTACGAACACCGCGCTTCCTTTAAGTCGAACCTCTCAGATACTGACGTCATGTTGCTCAATGTAAGTCCTTGTTCTTGCTTTTGCGCTATTAATCTTTCACTCCGCTATGCACTTTATTCAAAGCATGTTTGCACGGTTTTATTTGTTGTAGTCCAAGCGGGGATCGTCGAAAAGGATGGTGATCTGGATTAAAAATAAAAATGGACTCTATTGGATTTTGGACATTAGACATTGGTCTAGCGAACTAAAAATTGTCCAATTTATTTTTGAATTCCTTTTCCTATATTTGTTTGTAGAATTGATATGTAACATATAGGTAAAATATTTTACCTATTGAAGGTGTTTTGATCAGGAAAAAAAAAACCTAATTGTGGCACTGCTATTCTTGACACAACTGTTAATAGACCACCTTCAAAATATTTATTGCAATAGGCAAGTTGGCTAAATTTGAAAGACACTTTACCTTATTAGATATATTATCCAAAAAATATTTTTTTAATATCGTACATTTATAATGAATATTTAGCGTTTTAAAATTTAAATTTACCACGATAATATTTTGGACTGTCATGGTATCTAAATTACATCAAGCCGTGGTCACACATAGGCACACATAGGCACATTACATATCCTGTGGTTTTTATGGAAACGTCAAAAACAATATGATTTACCACGGTGTGCCGTAACACTTTAAGATTTGCGTTTTCTATAACATGACTCAATGTTTGTTTTTGTCTTAATTATATTCTAAGAATATTATTAGTCCTTACTTTTAAAATGAATATTTTAGTATTTTCCTGTCTCCAAATCGTAATATATAATTAGTCACTACAGTATATCCGATTCATTTATAATAGAAACAAGTCTATTCTAAATTTTCTATAGAAGACGTAAGAAAAATCTGAACGTCATATTTACTGTTGTTCTCTTCCCCTTGGAATGAAATTTGTCTAGGTTAATAAGGGAAAGGACAAAATACGGTAAAAAGTTTCTAAAAAGAATTTGACAGATACAGATCGCCAGATCGAAATTTTTTTATTTATTTGTCTAATGCCAAAAAAGCAATAGTCCATTTTTTGTTCTTATTCTGGATTACTACCTATTTGACGGTCTCCACTTCGAATATTTATAGCGAATGAAACGAACAAGCCTACTGAAAAAGCATACCTACAGGTAATCAGAAATAGGTAATCTAAATAATCTGAATATTATTTCAAAATCTCTAAATTTGATGAACAAGAGTTAGACTTGTTAATTAAGGGCCGTACTAATGGCTTCATTACAATTTATATGACATTTTAAAATGTATTTCTTAAACCCTGTTAGTACTAATAATAAACCTACTTGAACTAAAGTCTGACACGCAAGAGCAACTGAGAAATAGTCATTTCGAAATAAAAACCTACCTGAGCATGCATATAGAGATGGGCGCAAAGAGAATATTAATTATATATTTAGACATGAACCTAGAATTTATATTAAATAGAATGTATTCTATTACATCAACTACGACGTAGCAGTTCTACGACGTAGCAGTCAATTTTCGATCATATCATTATTTACCATCATTCCTTTATTTCAACCACCACACTATCAGTACTCAGTAGTAATGGCATTATTTGAATGTATAATATCTTATCACTGATAGTGTTTGGTGCGCTAAAAGACTATGCAGATAAAGCATTGACTTACGCACACGATCAAACTTGGTTATTAATGAGACCGTAAAAAGGTAAAACATAATAACTTAGTCTGTCAATTAAAATTAATGCAATACCTATTTAAAATCATTTTTTCGTTAAAAATTGCTTAAACTCAGATTTATGTAGGTGGAACGGTTTGGGTATGTTTTAATTAAATATATAAAATTCGATAAGTTTATTTTTTGTAAAGTTACTAAGCAATAGTGAATGTTAGCGTTCGTCTATCCATTATTTTTTTGCTAGCTGTGTACATTAAAAATTATTTCAAAGAATTTAGTTTTAAAATTAACTTTTAGTGTTATCAGGCCTGCTGCTCTATGAGAATTTAATCGTTTATCAAAAATGTTTGGCACGAGTTTAATACCTTATATAAAGCTAAAAAGTTATTTTTTATTTGACTACAACCAATCAGCAATAACGTCTTGGGCGGCACTCTTATTTGATAGTACAAATTTCCCCGTGTTGATCCCGGGCTTCTATAAAGAATAGGCCAACTGCCGTTCTGCCAGACAGGTTGTAAAAGATAACCGATTGGCTATGTAAGTCACTTCCATCGTGGCTACTAGGTGGTAGAGTTCTGCGTTGTCTCGCCTGGGTCTGGTACCACCGCCTTACCTATTCCTGCCATAATAGCGTCAGTGTTTGTCACTGTCGTGTTCCGGTTTGGAGGGTGAGGTAGCCGGTAGACTTATGCATGTAGCATTGCCATCCCGCCACACGGGTAGCAACGCACCATTAACGTATTTGGTGTCTACAGGCGATGGTTGACTCTTTACATCGGGGGACCCATGTGCTTGTTTGCATTAAAAACACGTGTTTCAAGTGTAAATTCTACCTACGCAGTAAATAAATGTTAAGTTTAAAATATATGAAGTAGGTACTTATTTATAGTATAAGTACGGGTTTTGGCCATATTAGTACTCTTTTTGGCTACTTCAAATTTAAATCAATGTACAAAAAATTATAATGTTACTTTCGCTCCTAAATGGATTAAAATTTTTAACGATATTATATATATTTAGAATTATTTGTATAACATTTTGACGTTAAAATGCCACAAATGGTAAAGTGACCAAAACCGGTAGTTCCGCCCTACTTACATTAAGTAATGTATTGTGGCATAGCAGCCTGTTCGCGGCGGCGGCGGCGGCGGCGGCGGCAAGCTGCGCGCGGGCAGCGTGTTCTCGTCCAAGTCGTCCCTGAGCACGCGGCCGTCGCCGGGCGCCCCCGTCACGTCGCCACTCACCTCGCCCGACACCGCGCGCACCTACTTATACCAGGGACTCATAGGTATCTTATATATAAATACAATCTACTGAAGCAAATACTTTGTACCCCTTTTTAAGACAACTACGCGAACAGTGGAATATGAAATTTGGCGCAACTAAAGTTTTCATTGCAGAGAACTGCAAAAACCTCATTTTTAAATAATATACATAAGGGCTTAAACTGGATCTCGGTAAACTGCGGCGTGGCGGCGAGAACGGTGTAATCTAACGTCATAGATTCTTATGGAAGTGAACTGGATGACACCACAGAGTACTGCGTGGCATACAAAACCTGGATCACACGGCGCAGCGCGGCGGCGTGGCGACGCAGCGGCGCGTGCAGCTAGCTGGGTCAGAACCACAGATTATTGTCAGAACGCTAAATCGCGCCGTTCTTGCCACCGTGCCGCAGATCGTCGCCATCCAGATTGAGGCATTAGAAATATATTAAATTGATAAAAATAAACATTACACCACTACATACACACATGTATACTATTTTCTTTACGGCTAAAGTCTGTTGTCAAACTTTAAATAGACTTTATTACTTAGTTTATAGTCGAATTTCGACTACATGCAGATTCAATACTACAATAAATAAAAATAACTACGTTAAAAAAACCGACTTCAAATACAAAAATTAAAAAATAATAAAGATTTAATATGAATTAAATACTACCTATATGGGCTATTTACTAATAGGTTTGAAGTCGGTGCCAAGCCAATCCGGCACGCACGCGCGGGCAGACGTCGTTGACGAACGTTTTGAATACTTACATAAAATTTTTAAAAGAAAGAAAATATTTATTTGCAAGAATATGGGTGTTACAAGTTGTTAAAAATTAATTAAGCTACCAATATATTCTACCATTATAAGGTGTAAATTTTAAATTAAAAATTTTGATGCGTTTTAGCTTGATTGATAATTCTACACTACATTAATTCACTTGACCATTTAGTTTAGGAATTCTGTTGAATACATTTTCATTATTATTTTTTCAATTTTCTTCGTATTGATTGAAGCTGCTTATAATATTTATTTATTTATTATTTATTTAAAATTTATGCACAACATGTACAGAGGTGGACTTAATGCTACATGACATTCTCTACCAGTCAACCTTAAACAAATATAAACAGTGTTTACGATGGGGTGCACAGAGAAACTTAATACAATCGTTTACTACTGACATATTCCTTCTTGATTATTATTAAGATAAATTAAAATTAAAGAAAACAATAAGATAATACGATATTACAATATACTTAGATACAAGTAATATATTACATATATAATACATTATACATATACCTACATAAATACCTATATATATACAAGTACATATTTATATATAGTTATATAAATACATATATACATACATATTATACTACCATAGCGCGTAACACCATTATTCTGCCAAATGCTTACAGAGAGAACGTTTAAAAGACAATTTGGAGGGACTATTCCTAATATCAATGGGAAGAGTATTCCAAAGCCTCACAGCTTCAGAAGAAAAAGATTTGGATAAGAAATCGGTACGACAAAAAGGTACTTGAAGAGTCGGGATATTTTCTGAACGAAGTTGGCGTGAATGTGTGGCATGCTGAAATATGAATTTTGACTTAAGATATTGAGGTGCATTAGGATTATAAAGAATTGTGAATAATGTACAAAGTAATCTCAACTGTCTTCGTTGGCGGATCGGAAGCCATTTCAGTTTAGAGCGATATAATGAGACGTGATCAAACTTACGCAGACCAAAGATGAACCGTATACAATTGTTGAGCATGCGTTCTAATCTGTCTAAAAGGGCTTGACTTAAATCTGCGAAACACACGTCGGCATAATCAAGTATTGGTATAACTAGGGTCTGCACAAGTAGGAGTTTTGATTGGGG
This sequence comes from Apodemia mormo, assembly GCA_036924255.1. Classification (NCBI taxonomy): domain Eukaryota; kingdom Metazoa; phylum Arthropoda; class Insecta; order Lepidoptera; family Riodinidae; genus Apodemia; species Apodemia mormo. The sequence continues at coordinate 23,411,741 of JAUPFN010000006.1, read as the reverse complement.
TGGCAAAAAGTTTTTGTACCGATAAAGGGATCGTAAAGCCATATTAACCTTACGACAAAGTTCAGTAGTATGTGGTAACCAAGATAGAGTTTGGTCTATTATGAGTCCTAGATCTTTGACGTAAGGGAGAAAGGGGATAGTAATGTTATCAAAAACTACCGCTGAAATAGAGCTCCAATCCAAACTTTGAACCCGACGCGAGCTGCCAATAATGATAGCCTGACATTTATTAGGATTGACTGTTATACCAAACTTATTCGTCCAGTCAAGAACGTTGTGTAAATCCTGATTGATACGACTTACAGCTTCGTTGATGCCTCCTAAGTTTGATTGGGCATAAATTTGCAAATCATCTGCATACAAATGGTGAGAACAGCTTAAACGGTTAGTAATTAGGTTTATGACTACGGAAAAAAGGAGGGGAGATAGGATCCCACCCTGAGGAACGCCTGTCAAAACGTCACACCAGTCAGATAAATTATCATTAACACGAACTGCTTGCTGACGGCCTCTAACGTAGGATGAAAACCAATTTAAGGCAGACGGGGATAGGCCAAGGTGTGCAAGGACCGCTATTAAAATGTCATGGTTGACTGTATTGAAAGCATTGGAAAAATCGATTAAAACTAGGACTGACAACCATGACTCTTCCATAGCGGACCTTATATCTTCAGTAACTTTCAGGAGAGCAGTAGTCGTGCTATGCCCCATACGGAAGCCCGATTGACAGGGACTCAGATAATTTATCTCATTCAGGTACTTAGTAATCTGATTATGAGCAACTGCCTCGAGAATTTTTGAGAGAAAAGGAAGTATAGATATGGGTCTGAAGTGGTTAGTAGCACTAGGATTTGAGATTTTGGGAAGCGGCAGAATGAGTGCTTTACGCCAGAGAGTGGGAAATTCACTGGATAGGGAAAAATTAATTAAAAGTGTTATAACAGGCACAATAAATTCTTTGATTCTAAAAATCATGTCTCTACTCACTTGATCACATCCAACAGCTTTTGATTTAATGGCAAGCATTGCCTTTATTGTGTCTTCATTAGTGACAGGTGAAAAAGTAAATATATTATTGTGAAAGGGGTTCATTGAGCGTATATAAGATATTGTACGAGATTTGATTGTGTCATCCATGATGTGTGTGGCTGAGAAAAAGATGTTAAATTCATTAGCAGATATATTTAGAGAGCAGTTATTTACGGAAGTGGAAACACCAAGAGAGTTTAAGAATTTCCAAACATGTGGTGGAGACGAATTGGATATATTATCATGGATATATCTACGTTTAGCTGACCTCACCATCTGATTGCAGCGATTTCTAATTTTTTTAAAGTAACACCAGTTCTCTGAACATCTGTCCCTCTTGAAATGACAAAATGCTCGATCCCGTTTTTTCATCATTTTTCGGATTTCAGGTGTAATCCAAGGAGCAGGAGGGCGCTTTATTTTCACACGATGTATAGGAGCGTGTCTGTCATACAAATCAATAATTTTCTTGGTAAAACAATTGACCTTGGCATCTATAGTTAAGCTGTCAAAGACATCTGACCAATCAATAGAAGAAGCATCCTGTTCTAAATCTGCTTGATTGATTCTTGCAAAATTACGCAATTTCAAGATTTTCACTCGAGGCTTAGGAGGTCTCAATTTATAAGACAAGTGTATCAAATCATGACGGGAGAAACCCGGGGCTGAAAACTGACCATAATCCACCGCATGCGTTGGTGAAGATACCATTATTAAATCAATTAATGAGTCTTCAGCATTTATATTGTGATGTGTGGGATTAAGGGGTAAGAGCGTTAGACAATAAGAATTTAAAATTGAGTGAAGTTCTCGTGCTCTTTGAGTGTCTCTAAGTACATCAGTGTTAAAATCCCCCATTATAACATGATGAGAATACTCATTACTGTACAAGGCTAAAAGAGATTCAAAGTCAGAAAAATAATTAACATTTGGTGGACAGTAAACAACGCCAAGAAGTACCTTTACTCCACTAACAATTATCTCTAACATGAGATATTCGATGGCTTCCGAGTAAGGTGTCGATGAAGTTGCTAATATTTTAAAAGATATTTTGCTTTGTAGATAAATGGCAACCCCACCACCCCGCTTATTCAAACGATCATTACGAAGAAGTACATAGCCGGGTAAACTGCAAAGATTAGAGCTGTAGTTAATATTAACCAGTTAATATTAACATTTATTTGCTCTTTATTAAGTATATTTACGCAAATCTTTAAAATAGATATGTAGGGATTCCTACACATAAACATACATATTACGTACACAAAAATATACACACATTTACATAATAAAATATTTACAGTAATAAAATATATTTATACACACATATATATTTATACAACATTTATATATTATATTCGTGTTATATTACATTATTATATCGTATTATATTACATAAATATATCAATAAACAAATAATAGTTATAACATATTATTATATTGAAGTTTAATATTCAAGTGTGTCGGCATAAAATATTAAATCGTCCAGTGGACAATAGCACCGAGCTCACAGGCCTATTGTTCCTCGGGCGATCGTTTAAACGATGCGCCCGCGCAGCCGGCCGGCAGTCAGAAACCTATTCCGACGCGGAGTGCACGCCGCTTGTTTGTAATTGTTGATATCGTCTGTGTACGTAGTTTACGCTGTTTTAAATATAATACAACTTTGATCTATACGCTTGCCGTTTGTATCATCATCCCCGAGTTAGTTGCAACCCCACACTGGTGAACCCGTCGTGAACATGTTTCACACGGAGGACGAAAAATTCGAGGACGCTAGCTTGGAGGACAACGAACGGCGCTCGACCAATGGTGCCGACACAAACAATCCGGAGGTATGTAAAGTCGCTATACGTATTCCACCATTCTGGCCAGAAGAACCGGAAATTTGGTTTGCCCAAGTAGAAGGTCAATTTGCTATATCCGGCATTACTTCCGATTCTACAAAATTTAATTACGTCATCGGCCAGTTAGAAAATAGGTACAGTCGCGAGGTGAAAGACATAATTATTAACCCTCCACCTGAAAAGAAATATGAAAAGCTTAAAACAGAGCTTATCAAGCGTCTCACCACTACTAACGAGAAAAAGCTCAAGCAACTGCTCATGCATGAGGAGCTAGGAGATAGGAAGCCGTCACAGTTCCTGAGACACCTGACGGGACTAGCCGGTACTGGCGTACCAAACGACTTCCTCAAAACCATCTGGGTTAACCGCCTACCGCACCACATCCAAACCGTTTTGGCAGGACAGCCATCGACTGCAACGCTTGATAGTCTAGCTGATTTGGCTGACAGGGTTAATGATATCACTTCATCAACATCAAGTGTAGCGACGACATCCACTCAGTTTGTTCCCGGTTCCATTGTCAGCGAACTCACTAAAGAAATTGCCGAGTTACGAAGGCAAGTACGCAACCTAACGATAAAGAGCAACACTAACACCAGACGAGCACGTTCACGCTCGAGAAAATCTACCAACAATCGCTCTCAAAGCAGATCACAGTCTTCTTATAAGAAATTTCCCATCTGCTGGTACCATTTTAAATATGGTGAGAAAGCTCACACGTGCTGCCGCCCCTGCGACTTTAAGGCGGAAAACTCGAAAGGCAGTCGGTAATGGCGGCTGACGACTGCCCGAATACAACTGGTCGCCTGTTCGTCACCGACCGTTCGACGAAAACGCAATTTTTGGTTGACACTGGCAGCGACCTCTGCGTGTTTCCCCGATCGCTGATTCGTGACCGTCGTGCAAAATCGGACTATCAACTAAGTGCTGCAAATGGGTCAACAATCTGGACTTATGGTTATGTGCATTTAAATTTAGATTTTGGCTTACGTCGAGTTTTTCCATGGCGTTTTGTTGTTGCCGAAGTAACTAAGCCAATTATTGGTGTAGATTTTTTAAATTTTTATAACCTAATTGTAGATTGTCGCCATAAGCGATTAATTGATAATACTACCACCGTGTTTTCTGTAGCATCATTAGCTAATTGTAATAATATTTTTTCGGTTAAGGTCCTGACTGGCGAGACGCGGTATCATAAAATTTTAGAGAAGTATCCGGAAATTACTCGACCTTCAGGTACTCAACGTAACATTTCACATAACACGGTTCATCACATTCGCACGACACCAGGCCCTCCAGTATCATGCTCTCCACGACGCCTCGCCCCTGATAAATTAAAAATCGCCAAAGCTGAATTTCAGTCAATGCTGAACAGTGGTACAGCCAGACCTTCAGAGAGTCCTTGGTCATCTCCTCTGCATTTGGTGCCAAAAAAAGATAACGGTTGGCGTCCTTGCGGAGATTACAGGCAATTAAATGCTCGTACTATACCTGACAGGTATCCGATTAGGCATATTCACGACTTTGCTCACGCCATATCCGGCTGCACAGTGTTTAGCCGGCTAGATTTAGTTAAAGCCTATAATCAGATACCTGTCAGCCCAGACGACATTCCTAAGACTGCTATTACCACGCCATTCGGCTTGTACGAATTTCCTTTTATGACATTCGGTCTTAGAAACGCGGGACAAACTTTTCAACGTTTTGTAGATGAGATGACCAGGGATTTTGATTTCGCGTTTTGTTATTTAGACGATTATTTAATATTTTCCAGGGACGAGGCGCAGCACGAGAAGCATTTACACAAAATGTTTTCCAAATTGCGCGAATATGGCATGTTAATAAATACGTCCAAGTGTGTTTTCGGTGTCTCTGAAATAACTTTCTTGGGCTATAGTATTTCAAAAAATGGCACCAAACCACTGGACTCGAAAGTTGACGCCATCAAGAATTTTCCCATACCCACGGATGTCCGGCAACTCAGAAGATTTTTAGGGATGGTAAATTTCTACCGCCGATTCTTACCACGAGCCGCAGAAATCCAAGCACCATTGCATGCCTTGCTTTCCGGCTCAGTTAAAGGATCACATCCGATTCATTTAGTTGGTGATTCACTGTTTGCATTCGAGGCCTGTAAAGAAAGCTTGTGCAACGCAGCATTGTTAGCTCATCCGGACTGCTCAGCCAAACTTGCCTTAGTTACTGATGCATCTGATCGGGCAATTGGCGCGGCCTTGCAGCAATTGAAGGATGGAGCATGGGAACCAATGGCTTTCTTTTCACGCAAGTTGAGCCCGTCTCAGGAAAAATACTCCCCCTATGATCGTGAGCTCCTTGCAATTTACGAAGCTATCAAATATTTTAGGCACATGCTCGAGGCCCGACATTTCACTGTCTATACTGACCACAAGCCGATCAGTTTCGCCTTCCATGAACGGAAAACAAACTGTTCGCCTAGGCAGTATAGGCATTTGGACTTTATTTCACAGTTCACAACCGACATAAGGCATATATCTGGCAAAGATAATGTAGTAGCCGACACCTTATCTCGTGTTTGTGAACTTGAACATCCAGTCGACCTCACAGCTTTAGCCCATAGTCAAGCCTCAGATTCTGAGTTAGCTAAACTATTGGAAAGTGAAACATCTTTACACCTAGAAAAGCTAAAAGTACCTGGAAGTCATGCATTACTGTACTGTGATACCAGTACACCGACTCCCAGGCCTTTCGTAACAAAGTTTTTCCGTAAAGCAGTTTTCGACAGCTTACACTCCCTTAGCCATCCAGGCACAAAAGCTTCTGCCAAACTAGTAGCAGAGCGTTTCGTATGGCCAGGCATAAGAAGTGATTGTCGAAAATGGGCGCAGGCTTGCATATATTGCCAAAAGGCAAAAGTAAGCCGTCATGTGACAGCCCCTCTTGGCACCTTTAACCTTCCTCGCGCTCGTTTCAAGTGCATACATATAGACCTAATAGGGCCACTCCCAGTATCTCAGGGCTATAGGTATTGCTTGACTGCAATAGATCGGTTCAACCGATGGCCTGAAGCAGTACCTTTAGCAGATATCACCGCAGAGTCTGTCGTTAAGGCTCTCCTGTCTACATGGATAGCTAGATTTGGCGTTCCGACACAAATCACCACAGATCGCGGTCGTCAGTTCGAATCGACGCTTTTCCAACATTTAGCCAAAGTGACGGGGTTCAAACACCGAAAAACAACTAGCTATCGGCCTGCTTGCAACGGCTTGATTGAACGCTTCCATAGACAATTGAAAGCGTCTATAGTATGCCATGCAAACAAAAATTGGACAGAGTCTCTGCCTTGGGTCCTATTAGGCGTACGTTGTGCTTTTAAAGAGGATTTACAAGCCTCTGCAGCAGAGTTGCTGTACGGAGAACCTTTACGCCTGCCCGGCGAATTTTTTGAACCATCAGTGGAGACGACAACCGACATTGCGGAATTTTCCGCCCGGTTACGAGAATTCGCAACACGCTTAAAACCCGTGCCAGCTTCCCGACACAGTATAGAAAAGACGTTCATCTTTAAAGATCTGGCAACCACGGAACACGTCTTCCTGCGTGATGACGCACTTCGTGGTTCGCTACAACCTGCCTACACTGGTCCATATAAAGTACTGGCACGAGGTCATAAAACTTTTAAAATTCTCCTTCATGGTAAAGAGGTTACAGTATCGTTAGACCGCTTAAAACCGGCCTACATACTGTCTGACCAGGATAACCATAATGATGAGGAACCATCACCAATTACCCAGAAAGAGTTTATAACAAGATCTGGACGTAGGGTGAAATTTCCAAATATTAATCGCCTTTAAAAGGCTGGGAGGGGGTAGTGTAGGGATTCCTACACATAAACATACATATTACGTACACAAAAATATACACACATTTACATAATAAAATATTTACAGTAATAAAATATATTTATACACACATATATATTTATACAACATTTATATATTATATTCGTGTTATATTACATTATTATATCGTATTATATTACATAAATATATCAATAAACAAATAATAGTTATAACATATTATTATATTGAAGTTTAATATTCAAGTGTGTCGGCATAAAATATTAAATCGTCCAGTGGACAATAGCACCGAGCTCACAGGCCTATTGTTCCTCGGGCGATCGTTTAAACGATGCGCCCGCGCAGCCGGCCGGCAGTCAGAAACCTATTCCGACGCGGAGTGCACGCCGCTTGTTTGTAATTGTTGATATCGTCTGTGTACGTAGTTTACGCTGTTTTAAATATAATACAACTTTGATCTATACGCTTGCCGTTTGTATCATCATCCCCGAGTTAGTTGCAACCCCACAGATATTTCATTGTATTAATTTGCTTGTATTCGTTTAAGTGATTAAAATATTATTATTTGTTTAAGGCTTGGCACCGACTTCAAACCTATTAGTAAATAGCACATATAAATAATAGGTAGTATTTTATTAATATTAAATCTTTATTATTTTTTACTTTTTTGTATCTATAGTCGGTTTTTTTTAACGTAGTTATTTTTATTTAATACTTTTTAGTGTATTGTTGTATTGTCAACTATTTATGGGTAGACCTACAACAGATGCTGCGCGCATTAACAAACATAGATCTCAAGAAACCGGAACGGATAGAAGTAGTCGTCTCCGTAAAAATGCTCTTCGAAACACAATGTTAAGTTCTCTGTTCTTGTGAGACTATTAAAGACCATGAAAAACGTTTGTTGGCCATGAAAGCATATATAAAAACACGCTAACGTCAAGAAACTTTTGAACAGTATAATTCTAGACCCGGTAAGATCCAACAGCGTCTAGCAAACGAGTCTTTTGAGCAGAGAGCTAATAGACTTGGTCTCATTAATTAGCGTGTAGCGAATGAATTTGCCGAGCAAAAGGCTCATAGAATTAGTCTGATTTTTTTCCGTTCGGCTAAGGAGTCCGCCGAGCAGACAGTTCATAAATTAGAAGTGATACAAAACCGTGCAGCAACCGAGTCTGTTCAGGAACGTAAGTACCGACTAGCCGCAGCGCGCCAGACGTCACAAAGACTTCGTTCAATGACTGAGCGTAATTTTATAACCACCATAAGTCAATATGCTAAAGTACCATGTACAATCTGTAAGAAATTATTATATCCAAAACAATAGACTTCATTAGCCACAGCAGGTTTTGATTTACTTTCGGAGGAGCTACCGTTGCTCGACTACCATAAAAAAAGAAAAGTTCCTTCTCAGGCCTACTGACACAACATGGAAGATATGTCTTTACCTCCTGAACTGACTGACTTGACAGACGTAGAACAAAGACTTTTGACAAGAGTAGTTCCTTTTTATAACTAGTTACCACCCGCACCAAAGTGCTCGTCAACACGAATCAAACGAGCCCAAACTCGATAGAGTTGTGTCATTTAAGTACTGAGCTCCTATGGACACTTACTGGCTTCATCATCGGACTCTGGAGGATCCTAGTTACTACCAAACACCAAAGTGCTCGTCAACATGAACAAACGAGCTCAAACTCGACAGAGTTGTGTTATTTAAGTACTGAGCTTCTATGGCCACTTACTGGCTTCATCATCGGACCCTGGAGGATCCTAATTATCATCAAGCACCAAAGTAGTCATCAACACGAATCAAACGAGCCCAAACTCGATAGAGTCTTGTCATTTAATTACTGAGCTCCTATGGCCACCTTGTGGCTTCATCATTGGACCCTGCAGAATCCTAGTTACCACCAAGCAACAAAGTAGTCGTCAACACGAATCAAACGAGCCCAAACTCGATAGAGTCTTGTCATTTAATTACTGAGCTCCTATGGCCACCTTGTAGCTTCATCATTGGACCCTGCAAAATCCTAGTTACCACCAAGCACAAAAGTGCTCGTCAACACCAATCAACCGAGCCCAAACTTGAAAGAGTTCTGTCATTTAATTACTTACCTCCTATGACCACTTTCTGGCTTCATCGTCGGACCCTGCAGGATTCTAGTTACCACCAAGCACCAAAGTGCTCGTCGACACCGATCAAACGAGCCCAAACTCGAAAGAGTTCTGTCATTTAATTACTGAGCTCCTATGGCCAACTTCTGACTTCATCTTCGGACCCTGGAGGGTCCTAGTTACCACCAAGTACCAAAAAGCTCGTCAGCGCGAATCAAATGAGCCCAAACTCGATAAAGTCTTGTCATTAAGCGATTTTTAACCATTTAATTACTGAGTTCCTGTTCCGATTCCACCATCAGATCATGTCTATCTCATAATAAGTTTTCAGTGTCATCCAATTTACATACGTATACAAAATTTCAGCTCAATCGGTAACCGGGAAATGGATAAAATTTACTTGTGAGATTTGATTTCTGACATCGGCATAGGTAAAATAAATAAAAAAATGCTCATAAATTAAAAACTACTGGGCTTACCTGAATCAAATTTTTATGGAACCAACTCGAAACTATTTCGCATCAAACAAAAAAAGAATCACGTAAATTGTTTCAGAAACCTCGGCGTAATCGGTGTACATACATAAAAAAAATATACTGGCCGAATTGATAACCTCCTCCTTTTTTTGAAGTCGGTTAATAAATGAATGCAAACACTGTGATGTCAAATGAGATATTGCAATATTTTAATGTTGAACTATATAAACTGTTCAATCGAATCATATCTATACATAAATGCTCGCTTATAATTAAGTTTATTTGTTTTAAAGTTCACGTTGAACCATCTTAATAAATTCTTAATGATTTAAGATTCTTATTTCATTATTATTGGAAATATAAATTAAATTAATCGTAAACATACAAAGAACAAAATAAAAATTGGTACGTTTCAGTTTTTATAGTTTAAATCGTTTCTGGAAAATCATTTTCTCGGTTATTGAATAAATTTCTTCGGTATACTTAATCTTTAGGGTATTTTCTTTTGATTTCTTAAAAAATCTCTGATTAGCTTCACTGTTTTATTGCATTTGAAATTTTCATTTGAACTGAATCGGGTCAAACTAGAAAAATTCTCCATAAATCCTTTTATGACGTGAACGCCTGAATGATATCAAATGAAATAATTTGAATAAACTTCTAAATCAAATTTAAATTGAGAACACTAACATCTATATTCATATAATAAAATCGTAGGAAAGTCAATGTATGTCCAAGGTAAACTCAAAAAGTACTGCATGGATTTACTTCAAATTTTGCATGAATATTACTAACAGGTCGGATCAACCTATAGGCTACATATTATCACGCTATCACCTAAGGGGGAGAAGCTGTGCGGAGTAAACGAGGTCCGTGCGGACGAAGTCGCGGGCAACAGCTAGTTAAAAATAAATTCAAAATTAAATATTATGTGTATCAATTTATTCCGAGCTTTGACAAGAGATGCCTTCATCTAAGATTTCGAGCCAAATTTTGTTAATTCTCATGTAAGGTTATCCTAGCATGGTAGCAAATAGATTGTTATCAGAAAACCATATTACTGAATCCATTGGATCATCCAATCTAATTTTTTCGTATAGGCCCAATCTATTAAAAAATGGACCAGTTGCCTTTTTGCCGGACAATTCGTATAAGGCAATTGAGGCATAAATATATAATCGTAATAATTCTTCAGAACTCTTTCGTTCTGTAATATCTTGCCCAGATTTAGTACGACCGCTTTGTTTCTTAACTACCACTTGTTCTTGCCACAATAACATAAGTTTTTGTGTGTCACATCCCGTTTAAGAAGGTAAGGTAACAGGTAAACTGATCCATCAGCTATTTGTGCAATGCTATAACATCCTTGGATCATGGATAAGCAACACATAATTATCTTTTATTTTTATCGTCAATCTATGTGTTATCGCTACTCATATATACTCATAACTCACAACGAATGTCTTATTTTAGGCAAAGAACGATCAAATTTATGGGACCAAATGCAATTTTGGGAAGATGCATTTTTAGATGCTGTAAGTCAAGAGCGAGACATGATCGGTATGGACCAAGGGGCTAATGAAATGATGGAACGTTACAAATGTCTTAGTGAAACTGAGAAAAAACGTTTGGAGCACGAGGAAGACCGATTACTATCGACCGCTCTATATAATTTGACAGCTGCGATGGTTCTTTTTGGTGTGGAGCCTGACATCGTTCGCAACAAAGTTCGCAGACTGCTTGCTAAAAGTCATATTGGCCTCATCTACAGCCAGGAAGTCAATCACCTTCTTGATGTCGTACATAATCTTGTAAGTTGCAGTTATTTCAATATATACTATCTGACCTAGAAAACAAACCATCTCTGATCAAATCATTGTGACTTGAATACAACATATTTTATAATAATTATAGTGCCCGGTTGGCTATAGATTGCCTTGCCACCTATCACTTGTGGGACCAAGTATCTTCGTCTAATCGTGGGTGCACTGGTTGTACCTCTGCCTACCTCTTCGGGGATACGGGCGTGAAGATACTTTTATAATTCTAAGTGTAAACTTTTCGATGATTGAAGATATTTCGATGTCTATTACCTAACCACAACCGCAACGGCAACAGATTGACTATGAAGAGCTATAGATATAGGCCATAGCATTCAGCGTCTTATCTATTACTCAATTATTAAGCGTTTCGATGGCGGTGTGTTACAGCAAGGTAACGACATCGAGCTCAAGCCGCTGGGGTCACGGCTGCTCCGGCGCGCCACGTTCACGGTGCACGAGGCGGGCGTGGGCGCGGGAGCGGGAGCGGGAGCGGGCGCGGGCGCGGGAACGAGCGCAGGAGCGGGGGCAGGCGCAGGCGCGGCTTCCGGCCCACTGCGCTTCCTCGAAGTGCGCGACGACGGACTCATATTACGTTCCACACAAGGTACGTCATAAATTTGAAGTGAAAACTTCTTTATCCCCGTTAGACGATTTTTAGTAAAGGAAGATCACATGTGTCATTAATATACTAATGTTTAAAATATATATTTAGCTATATAAACAAAAAGTGTGCGTGCAACTATGTTGGTGTAATAGTGTATAATATGTGTAAGCCCAGTAAATGTCACTATAGCAAATCTATGCTTGTAAAATATAATACCTGCCTGGCAGGAAGACATATGGTTTATTCTTCAAAAGAACCCGGACCTACTCTAAAAAAACACGTACCTATATGTAACACCTATTCTAACTTGGAATGTAAGAAGTGCTCTGATAGATATGATTCCATACTAATATTTTAAATGCAAAAGTGTGTCTGTGTGTCTGTTACGCTTTAAAGGCTAAATTGATGAATTAATTGTGATGAAATTAAAAATAAAATTAGTTGACGATTCGGGGTCAAATATAGGCTTATATTTGTTTAAAAAATCAGCCTTCCAGGGGCTGAAAGAGGGGATGAAAATTTGTATGAAAAACTATGTCGATGACATGTTAATCTACTCGCGGAAGAAGAAGCGCGGGTCGGCTAGTAATTTATAAAACCAACAGACATAAAGCTGACTATTAAATTATAAGTAACATTTTTAAATTAATATTATTATAATAAATAATAAAATGGAATGTATTATTTCTGTCAAAAGTAAATAATTTATAATTTTCCATTGACAAATATGATTTCAGTACCACTAAAGCAAAAATAGTGTAAGAAATGGAAAAATTTACCGAACGTCTAGAAATTAAATGTGACACTAGCGGTGCAATAGTCCATCTTGACTTACAGCATCATGCCTCGCTCCTGACTTACAGCATCTAAACATGCACCTTTCCAAAATTGCATTTCATCTCATAAATTTGATCATTCTTTGCCTAAAATAAGACATTCTTTGTGAGTGATATGTCTGGATATAACACTACTATTTCCCCCCACTTCAGTAGCACAAGCAAAAAGACGCAGTTTTTGCAATCAAAACATATTTCACTTCGGCACATGACCTTTGAACTCTCCTGAGACTGCTTCGGCTAGAAACAACCCTAAGAGAATCCACTATACACTAATATAACCCAAAGTAACTCTTACCGCAAAGTCAAAAATTTAAGCTTCTCAAAGGCTACCTAGGTAAAAATAAGTAAGTAATCGTTTCGCTTCACACCGATTTACCGGTAAATGGGTGATGTAGGGTTAAAGATGAGTGGTGATCCCTATCGCCACATTTTACCGACCTGGTAACGACATCACCAGTTTTTACGATAATTGAGAATTGATCCGAAGCACGGAGGTGTTAACGCGGCAAACCAAACTCAAATCGGATTCAGACATTTTGGTTGTCGAGGACAACCTCAAAACTTGATTTTTAAAGCAATGGAAACTACTTCAATGAAGCTTTTACTCCGAGTCTAACCGAACCCAAGACTTCTTACTCTAAAACTAATATAACTTCTTAATGCCTTAACTGCTAAATGAATGTGAACAAAATTTGGATATCATACATCAAGACAACATGTAGGTAGATTAAATTTTACTTTATTATAGAAACTTAATTTTTTGCAGACGGATTAACAAAGGATCTTTAATTTATTTTCTTTTATGAAATATGTTGCGACAAAACCTATTATCTACGATCCGTATTTCCATTCTTTATTTAGTTAACAAATGTGACAAGCGCCATCGCTTCAAGAATCATGTTTTGTAAATTAAATTTGTGTTTTCAGGTGCTATAGTTGAACGATGGTGGTACGAGCGTCTTGTCAACATGACTTACAGTCCGAAAATTCGTGTATTGTGCCTTTGGAGAAAGAACGGAGGTCAGACACAGCTACACAAGTATTATACTAAGAAGGTAAGCAACTTCAGTAAAGATTATTCTAAGGTCTGTCCTACAATAATCATCAGTCTGTCATGTTATTAAATACTAGCTACGCCTTCGACTTCGCCGACGTAGAAAAAATTCTAAAATAAAAGTATCCTAAGTTACTCTTTATTACATTCGCTATCTGCCAGTGAAAGTACCATCAAAATCGGGCCAGCCGTTTCAGATAGCCGGAACAGACAGACAGAGTGACAGACAAACAGACAGACAAAAATTGTAAAAAAATGTTATTTTGGTATATGTACCGTGTATACATACATATGCATGTAGTAAAAAGTGGTTATTTTAATATTACAAACAGACACTTTAACTTTATTTATTTGTATAGATAACGACATCCAATTAATAATCTTTACAAAACTTTAATAAATAATAATGTGTGTCTGTAAAGGCAATAGAGCTATAACAATTATTTACAGAAATTTTATTTGTATGTCTGTGTGTATGATTGTATGCGCATGGCGCAAACTTTACATGCGAAATTAGGTATATAGTACATTACTGGAGGCCTAACCATTCGTGGCTATTAGGGGGTAGAGTCTCGCAAGATTTCAGCACAGTTACATATACCGTTATAGCGTTAGTGTTTGTCACTTTCATGTTCTAGTTTAGGAGGTAAGATAGCCGGTAAACTCATGCATATTATGGCATTACCAGCTCGCCACGTCCATTATTATTTGTGGTGTCTTTAGGCGATAGTAATTTATCCATCACAAAAGTCGTCGCCTTGTTTGCTGTCTTATGAATTAAAAAAAATATTGGTGGCCAATATTATATATTACACATTTTAATTATCAGCTTTCACTCTAATATTTTAATATTTTCTCGCTATTGCTTGGGGTTGGCTGGTTGAGAATGCCAATGGACATTAAGTCATCTATTGTACTGTAATTGTGCATAAATTTAAATACATAAAAATAAATAAAATATTTAGTTTTACAACGTAATGTGTGTATTCGTATTATTTCGATGTGAGAAAGTAATAATGCAAAGCGACCATAATGACCAGGGGCCTAATTCACGTAATCAAGTGGCAATCGAGTCGAAGCGTTTAAGACACTTACACATTTTCTTACATATTATGCCGCGTCGTAGCACGTCGTATCTCGACGTTCTACCGTGTTTATGTGTGTGAAAGCCCTAAGCGCATTGACTCAATTACGTGAATTGCGGGGCAGTGCAAAGCGCTGTACTACTGCATCAAAGAGGCGATGGAGAAGAGTGGGCGGCGCCAGGACGCGGCGGAGCTGGGCGGCGAGTTCCCCGTGCAGGACTGCGCCACCGGCGAGGGCGGCCTCATACAGGTACACAGTACACACTGCCGCCTACCGTCCACTTTACCACAGAATACTGGACACTAACACAAGTCAATCTACGCACACATAGACACCTCTCATGGACGCGAAATCTCGGAATGGCTCAGGATAGTTTGTTCCGCACCAGTTCGAGATATAGCGTCCGTGAAATGTGTCTATGTGTGCTATACTCGAATATTACTTGTATGTAACATTGACTTCTGTTAATCTGTAGTATTCTATGACTTTACACAATGCCGGCTTAGATTCACTATAGAAGAAATTCGAACGCTCTTTTCGATATAGACCGCCCCGCTGGTTGAGTGGTTAGTGAACCTACCTACGAATCGATGGGCTCGAGTTAGATTCCCGATAAGACAACCATTTATGTGATGTTTGTATTTCTGGGTCTGGGTGTTTATTATGTATGTAAGAGTACCTATTCATGCATGTATTTCTATGTATTAGTATAGTTGACTAGCACCCATGACACAAGCACATAATTCACTTACTTTGGGGTTAGATCGATTTATGTAATTTGTCCACCAATATTATTATAGAACGATGCGATTACTAATTTAATTCCAAGGACCCTCTTTCTCAAGTATCAATGGACATCTTCCCAATCCAACGTCTTGCCAGTTAACAATTAACATTCCCATTTAAGTATACTAGCGATCGCCTTGTGGTTGAATTTCTACCATAAACTAGACAATAAAATGTCTTAGTTTGATAACAGACTTTAGCCGTTAAGGAAATGGTATACATGTGTGTATACATATCATGTATATCACATGAATGTAGTGTGTGTAATGTTCCCACTTATTTAATTTAAAAATTTGCCTATCTTATGAAAAAATCGCACAGCCCAAACTGCCCATCTTGCAATAAGTTGGATGATGTATACCATATTCCTACAGAATGTGTTCGGAATAACCACCTCAGGCCTCAATCTGATCCCAATAGTAGTCTAATTGGTATTTGTAACAGTGTTCTGGCGGAACCTTGGTCGGCTTCCGCCAGAACGCTTTACAAATTAGTTTTAAACAGACCTAATACCTAAATCATCTGTGTTTCAAGAGTGTAATTTTATGTAGTATGTACATGGGCGACTTATTCGTTTTTACGAAAAAACCCTTTTCTCTAGGTTAAAAAAAAATATTTAAAAAAATAGTTTTATTTTGTAACCTGTATGGCGTGGTAATATAAATATAATATCGTGGTCGAATTTCGCCCGTAGACTAAACAATGAAATCTTTTTTAAATTTGACAACAGACTTTAGTCATAAAGGAAATGGTACACATGTGTGTATGTTATCATGTATGTCACATGGATGTAGTGTGTGATGTTTCCTTTTATTTAATTAAAAATATTATTTTATTTTTGTAATTCGTATGGTGTGGAAATTTTTATTAATTTAACAAATAACATAAATTTTAAAACAAAACAAACTGAGTTCCTTCCGCCGGATCTTCTTAGTAGGTATATCGCAGTGTTCCGATCCGATATTAATTCTAAAAATGTCGACTACTCAATGGTGTCTGTAATTATCTTATTATTTTTAACGGGGAAAAGAAAAAAATATTAATCTTGATGACTTACGATAAGAATATGCGAAAAAGATCATGGTCGAAGCATGGACAAGCCCCACAGACCGTTTCCAAGTTCGGCCTGACTCTGAATAAAGTGATGCTATGTGTATGGTGGGATTGGAAAGGAATCGTCCACTATGAGCTTTTGCCACCGGGTAAAATCATCGATTCAGACCTCTACTGTTAAAAAAAGCTATTGAGAAAAACCGGCCGGAGCTGGTGAATAGGAAGGGCGTGGTGTTCCACCATGACAACGCCAGACCGCACTCATCTATAACCACGCATCAAAAATTAAGAGAGTTTGGCTGGGATGAGTTGATGCATCCTCCGTATAGCCCTGATCTTGCTCCATCAGATTTCCACCTGTTTCGGTCATTGTAGAACTCCTTAGGATGCATAAAGCTAACCTCAAAAGAACACTGTGAACACTACCTGTCAGATTTTTTAAATCAAAAATCTCAAAATTTCTACATGAATGGGGTCATGGTACCCACAAGATGGCAACAAGCCAGTCAGTTTTTTTATATCATAAGATAGCAAACAAGCATATGGGTCTCCTGATGGATAGAGTCAACTATCGCCTATAGACACCAAAGATGTTAATGGTGCGTTGCTATCTTGTGGCGAGGTTAAATGCTACATGCGTAAGTTTACCGGCTACCTTACCTTTCAAACCGCAACACGACAGTGACTAGGGCACTGACGCTATTGCGGCAGGAATAGGTAAGGCGGTGCTACCAGACCCGAGGGGTGATCACGTAACTCGCAATGCGATATTATCGTGATTGTTTAGTTATTGCAAGACACATAACAGCCTTGTACATTAGTTGTAGTCGTTGCCGCTTGATTAGTTTTGATGCTGTGACATTGCAAAAAGTGCATCTAGTGACCAGCAAGCAATTGGCGACGTTTTTGATGATTTTTTCATTACGTTTAAGAGTCATCGCTGATAGCTGGCGAATTGCAAACGTTAGATGATACGCCTACCGGTCGAGCCGATGCAGAACTGTACCGCCTAGTAGTCACGATGGTAGTGACGCGTATAACCACTCGGTCGCCTTTTACGACCTACCTGGCAGAACGACAGTTGGCTAAATCTTCAAAAGAGCCCGAGACCAACACGGGTTGCATGATCTATATATTTTTTATATTGCATTATAGTTACGTTATGCAGTAAATATTACAATATTTCGCGTTTTTGCATCAAAACTTATGAACTTTGATTATTTATTTTTTACATGCTTTGAGCATAATTATATCTATGTTTACATGTTTTGAATTATATCTAAATTTCTGTGTTTTTTTTGTGTTCAATGATTTTGACAGACGTTTTTCGTCTGTGAAAATGAGATTGAGACATGGAGGGAAACTGTTTCCTTTTTTAGGATTTTATAGTTTTGTTAATTATTTTAATAGAATCGAGAGCACAATGTGTAAAATCAGAACTAACATAAGATTTTAATACATTTTTATTGCTCGTCAGTTTGAATTTTTCTATTGAATATTGTCCGTAAAGGAGATGGAAAAGTGAACGAACCAAACTCAAACTTTATACCGACAATAATAGGCCAAACATAGTAGTATTATGACTATAAAATTATTTTTTAGGGAAAGATGGACAAACTTTTTTTTATCGCCAACGTTTCGACAATTTTATATTGAATTCAACTAATTATGTGTACTTGAATTCGACTTATATGTATAATGTCTAATTTTGTAAATAACCTTAGTTAGGTATATATTTTAATTATATTCAAAACAATAGTAGAATTTGATAATTGTAATTATATGCGACTTGTATACTTGATAATAATTTTGGAATTTTATATTTAATAATTTATAAAAATGTTTCTCGTTGTAGAGCCCTGAAGAAGTCAGCAAAGTTGACGAAAGGTTGGCCGTACAATAAAAAGTTTTAAATAAGTAGACCGAACTCGGGAACTATTTTTATCTTTTGATTTCTTTGACCCATTCACCTCAAGATACATTAATTTAACTAAAATTTATCTAGGGCTAGAATTCGACCGAACTCGGAAACTAAATTTATCTTTTGAATTTGGCTTAATTCTTTGACCTATTTACCTCTGGAAACGTTAATTAACTAAAATTTAATTAGATTCCGAGTTTGACCATTTGTTACAGATCCTTTGTACCGCGATTATTTTGTCGTTAACTGAACATTAACGGTTTAATAATAGGGACATTTTTTAAAGGACTTTCAGAGTTATGCACTAATTGTGGCTAGTGCACCTTACTTTTTGGAACGAAGTTCCTTACGGCAGGCTTGGAGGGGATAGGGATTTTGCTGCGCGACCGAACTGAAAAAAATGTGATAGTAAAACCGTAAGAAAAATGCGTGGAATAAAAGCGTTAAATGAGACGTGCGCAGGCGCGACAGTCGCGTACACAAGCGAGTAATGCCGTTTAGCCGAAGGAAGTTCGTTCCTACCTGGTGTCCCGCGACACCACATCATTTTATTTAATTAGATTTTGGAATCAATGATTCCAAAATCTAGTTAAAAAAGTATGTGTGTACTTCTGTACGCACGTAAGAAGTTATACGTCTTTGGCGTAACAAGTTAAAAATCTTTCTAAAAAATTATTCTTTGCGTTATCCTATGTGTTTGTCTAAAAAACGACACTAATAATAGAAAAAAAAAGGTATTTAAATAATGTATTAATACATTGTTAGAAAGTTTTATAATAACGCATTATCTAGTTAAATCAATTTTATTTAAATATCATAAATATTTGTACATAATTAAAAAATTGACAAACTTTTTTGAAAAGCTAAAATGTTGACTAGCTAATTTCATGTTGTCGATTTTTCGTGACGGTCTGCACGCGCATCGTAAAAATTTACTCTCATCATTTTTCCCTAACGCGCTAGAAGTAGCGTAACTTCAAAAATTCTTGGAAAACTGCGTCGAATCTGTTTTGAAATAGTTAACGTACTGAAAAGCTTATACGTAACGCGGGGTAAAACTTGCTCTTAAAATAAGTACTATGATTAAAGATTGAAATGCATCAAGATGGTGAAATTTTGAATTTTAATATAACGCGTAATTAATATAACTCAGAAAGTACCCGAGCCTTTACGAGGGAGCAGCTGTCCCCTGTAGCCAAGGGCGGATCCAGAGTCATGGGTGTCATGACCCCCCCCCCCCCCCCAGGCAGGGGTCTAGGTATGGATTTATTATTGCAAACAAATAAGGATTGGAACCTATATTGACTAAAACTTATGTATGTGACCATCCGCTCTTGCTCGTAACCCCTTCGCTCCCTTGGCGAAGTCCTTGATTAAGACTGCAGTTATAATTTACTACTAACCATCTCATTTATTCAAGGTGTGCATGGAGGGCGTCGGACTTCTGTTTCATCACAGCAAGGTAAACAGATTTGCTAAATAATATTTCAATATTTTTGAGCTTTTTACTATATCAATAACGACGTATCAAAACTTGCCTTATACTCGTACCTTCAAACTTAGTTTTGGTACCGTCATTCAACTGTGCAGGTAAGGTATGTCAGTGTCTGCGCTTACGTTTGGATCGTTTTTTATTAAAATACAGTCCGTATTTTAAAGAAATCGTCAGTACATATGTGACGACAATCTACAACATTATGACGGAACCTCGTTCGTTCCTGGCGAAAGCTTTATCATAACATTAATATTGTGTGGGTAACATTAGCGCATTGCGTTAACTTGCCTATGTTTATTTCTTTTATACAATTTGAAATATATAACAACGGAGTCAGTAATTGATATGGGATGTATTTTTTTTATATTTATCAGCTATGTTGCTAATAAAATAAATAATGTTATTCGCCCCTCAATTCCGTTTTGTATTTTATACGTTTATACAAAACGACTCTGTGATATTAATTAACTATTACCATGCAAGGACCACTCAAAAATTCCTAATAAGATACATGTTTTTAATTATATTTTTATTAATATTAGGTTCTTTAATATTATCTTTATTGTTGCTATCCATATTTATGTTGTTGTTTTTTTATCTATTGTCAATTAATTTATTGAAATAATTTCTAAATAAAGTTGACGTACATTTTCTTAGTATATAACCAGCTTGTTCGGCCTTCGGCCGCGTTTGCCCTCTCTCTGCGTCCACTCGACTCGATGTAATAGTTAGTTTACATTTGACTATCTGTTGTCCTGAGAGCTTGGTACGCGCGTACCGTACCGATGTGCATGCGCTGTGTCCCCGCCGCTCCGCTAGGAACTTTTGAGATGGTCCTTGACACGCGCTCGGCCGCTCTCAACTAATCTTGTTTTTGTCTGTTCTACCCTATCCGGACACGCCGAACCCGCGCCGCTGCGCTGAAGGATTTCGAGGTACTCAGTGGTTCATAACCTAGTAATGGCTGGCTCTTACGATGATCGACACGACACTGCGATCGCTCGATCGCCGTCGTCACCGCCCTTGCGAGCGCAATAGCGATGATCGTTCGAGGTCGTAGGGCTTTACTTGTAGTTTGAGGCTTACCGATTGTTTTAGCCGTTGTTAGCGTTGTTTTAGTTCTCCCGAGTGCGGCGAGCGCCCGCGTGCGCAGTCGTGCATGCACATAGTTGCCCTTTGTTTATTTGTTCGTTACCGCACCCGTTAGCTTGCATTCGTATCACGGATCGTCCGGCGAGCGGTTTCGATCTCTCATTCGCACAGTACGCCGAAAGTAGTCGGTTTCCTTATTCCATAACCTGAGGGAGCGTCACTCGAGCTAAAGCTTAGCCCACACAAGTCACGAGGTCAGTCGTAGAGCATTCGCCATCTCACAAGTTCTGGCGCGGCTTTTGCCCGCCCTCACTCCTTTAATCCGTAAAAATCCTGACTGATTATATCAGTTTCCTGATAGCCTTCTTTCATGTAGTGCGCAGGTGTAATATAATCCTAAGCCTTTCCAGTAAGACATATTCACAATATCCTTAAATGCTCCTTTTTAACATATATATTTCAAAAGGCTGAATGGCGCATTATATGAATAAAATAAGACTCGATACACTAACACTCAATCGAGGTTGAAATGAATTAGTGTATCGAGATCTCAGAGTGCCGCTCAAGCTACCGCATGTTTGCATGATTTATATAAAAAAGAATAGTACCTACAAAACAATTTATCCTTCATTAGACAAAACACTGTTATGTATCTAAATGTTCCTTTATCAAGTTTGTGTGAATTTTGTTTTAGACACCAACGCTACTGTTTTATTTTGTTGATCAATAGAAAGGTAGGTATTGGTATTTTTAAAATACGTTTTAGTACTGAAATAGCTTGAAAATTTTATTTTGAATGAGTTATTGAAACTGCGATTCTTGTTAACAATGGTGTTTACGACAAATAAACTCTTTGTAGTAAATAAACTCGTTTTATTTTATTTTAGCAAACCAATGCATATACACTTTCTTTTTGTATTGTGTCACTAAGGAAAATCAGACACATATTTTATTGCTTTGGCGATTTTAACAACATTAAAATAACTGCACTTCTCACATATATTGTAACTTCAAACTCCAAATTTAGATAAAAGCTTACCTACACATGGAAACACGTAATATGTGTTGTGGCATTTTGTTAAAAACAATAATACACACTACTAAGCTGTAGTTTTCGACCACGAAGCACAATAGGGCTCGTAAAAGTTAAATTGCTAGTATGTAGTACGATTATTAATAGCTACTGAGCTTACTGGCCGATCTGGACACAATGTACAATAGATAATTAAAGAATGAGAACCTTTGAATTAGAAGTTAGATAGATGTGCCAAAACTGACCCGTTTGTAAGCAAAATTTACGTGTGTACCGGCCATTAAGCGAAGTGATTATCGTATTGATAAAACAAAATAAGTGTAACAGTTCTTACAAGAATTTTAATTTTTCAGTTTTTCGTTCGGCTCGATCATATACGAAAATGCTTCACACAGAACGGCGGTATATTCGTGCTGGAAGAATTTAGTAAGTATATAATATTTTATATATATGTATGTACATTATTACAATTATTATATATATATATATATATATATATATATATATATATATATATATATATAATATATATATATATATATATATATATATATATATATATATATATATATATATATATAAAATATATATATATATATATATATATATATATATATATATATATATATATATATATATATATATATATATATATATATATATATATATATATTATTACGCTCTCATTTTAATCGTGTTAATTCTACTTTAATGCCCTCTCTGACATACCCAACTATCACTTCCATACAATAGCATTGGGGTAAGCACAGAGTTATGCAGAATAACACGGGCATCCCGACTTACAAGTCAAGGTAGTGCTTTGAAGTATTTTCCCCGAACACTACCTTCACTCTGTCACCTTCCACACATACCTACTCTTCTTTCTTTATCAAAGATGTTCCTTCCATCGCTTTATATATTGTCACCCTCCGTCCGTCAGGACAAAGCATATCCCAGATATACCGACAAACTCATCCACTTGTTCCAACTCTACATCATCAACCACAGCTCTTACATTCGTTCTGGTTACTTTCCCTTCGATACCAGTATCTTGGTTTTCTTCAATTCAATATTAACCCCATTTTCTTAACATCGTCTTTCATAGCCATGATCAGTGATGGAGCTAAGATGAAGTTGAACCCAAGAGTACAGTATCGTCTGCGTAAAGCAAGCACTTTACCACTAGATTGCTCATTGGCATTTTCACATGACACTTATCCAGATACAGGATAAACAGACGAGCTACTGAGCATATTATATGCATTAGTATCGTTGACTAACTCCCATATCAGAAGCAAATGGCTTACTTCGGGGTTAGATCAATTCGTATTTGTCCAGCGATATTATTATTATTAACTAGCTGACCCGGCAAACGTTGATCTGCTTTTTTGACTGCTCTTATTTTTTTCCTATATTTTCCCACCTTTTAAACCTTCTCTGGACTTCAACAATTAATTCTAAACCAAAATTAGCCTAATCGGTTCAGCCGTTTTCGAATTTTAGCAATAGCAAAACGAACAGCCATTGATTTTTATATATATAGAATATAGATATCGTTTCAAGGTACAGATTAAGGTTTTTTTTATCCTACGCGATATAATAGATAATAAAAATATTTGCTATCCTATGACAAAAACAAATACAAATTCTGTATACATCTGTATCGATACCGCTAATACTAGACCCAGTAAGCTAAGTTTAGTTATAATGAAAATAAAAAACGACTTATACGAGTATCTCGTTTATTCTAAAATGCATGCCACGACAGTCGTTTTCTCGTCGTACAGATAATTTGCTCAAGTAGCTAGACCACTGATGATTATGGGCTAATGACCTTAAAAGACATCAATTTTTGTGCATTTTAAACATAGGTGCACTTTTTTGTGTAATTGCTCTAAATTTTGTTATTATTAAGATAATTATACTCGTTAAACAAAGTGTCAAATTAGAATTAATTACAACGAGATTGTCCCTGGATTGTCAAAATTTTTTCAAATTCAAAAAAAAAATTTTTCCATCTATCCATCATAAGACATAATATTGTTAATTAACCATGAGTGCATTTATTGCACGTATATCTATCCTTGCAGGAACAATGAGTGAAATAAGTAGTACTTAATAAAAAAACTGCTTTCGCAGCTTACTTTTGATTGATAATGATTTATATGTTACAGATCCAAAAACAAGACAGATAATACAGAGAAAATATAAGTCAATTATGGTGAGTCTTTCTATGAGCTACTTACATACCGCCTCATCCTTTTTAGTTGGTTATTCTTTATTGACCCATGTTTTATGTTGTAGGCAGAAAAAGTAGTGCTTGATCTCCATCGTTTCTTCTCAATATGGCTTACTCGGTACTATCTTGTTGTCGAGATCAATGGAACTCAGCCGAGTTATGCACCTTACGTTTCATAGTTCACCTCGATGTATGTACCTACCTTTTCGTCTTTTATTTAGCTTATATTTTTCTTGAGCTTCGCTTTCTCCTTGTCTGTTTTATTTTTATGTTGTTAGGTAAGTAAGGTAAGTGATCCACTTTTTTATTTATATTTATAAATTGAATGCACTAACATGCTAGCTATAGAAACCCAAGTTTTAAAATAGTTTACTTACGGTAGGTATTTTTAAATCTAATTATCAAAGCCACTATAATCCAAATTTACTGAAACATTTTTATTTCACTGTACCTTTTTTTATTAGAGTATAGACTAATGTCTTTCAAGGCTAATGCACCTTACTGTTATTCCAATATACGGTTGCCTTAACAGTCGGACAGTCAGACGTAAAACAAAGTGAACCTGTCAGGGTTCCGTTATTGTTTTTGAGGTGCAAAACTTGAAAAATGAACTATTTTGCAGTAATAGCTATTACAGAAGCTTCTTTGTCGCCAATCGAACGGAACTTCGGTCGCATACAATGTGTGATCTACAAGAATATCTTACCGCCGAATTGCCACTGAACTTACGCCCGACCGAAGTTCAACTTTACAATATAACACAAAGTAATTTCGGAACAATGTGCCGTCAGTAATTCAAATAGCATTGCAAGCGTAATCTTGATGAACTTCGGTCGCCTACATGCAGCATAGTGTGTTTAGACACATAAGGCTATAGCTACATAATATACCTGTAGCTATCGTTTGCTAAAGTTTATGTAGAACCTAACTCATTGAGATATCCTGCCAATCCCTCCGCAACATTTTATTTCTTATTTACCGTGCATGATAATATATGAAGTTTTATTTCAATGAAATAAAACTGAATGCCAACATTTATCATTAATCATTATTAGTGTAACCTCATCGACGAACCTTAAACCAGCTCTTGAACTAAACTACAACAGAAGTGATAGAAGAATAACAGAATAGGTATTCTTTTCCCTACTTACCATTTTCATATATATACTAGCTGTACCCGCGACTTCGTTCGTGATTGCCATCCCAGCAGAGTAATTGTTCGTATTTGACCATAGCATTTCTCATATTCAGCAATACTTTGGACGGTGAAGCACTCTTATCAAGAAAGAAATTTAGTGTGGATGTGATAACACGTTGACTTTTACATATATCGTTGTGCCTTGTAGGGCTTTAGATAATGTTTAACTGAAGTTACCACAAAACAACATTGGAACGCAAAACGTAGGCCTGTCATAACGTCTTATATTTTCTATAGTCAAGTTTACAGTTTTCTTTGTCTATCATAATATACTCATCCTTTATTTAACATAAGTACATATTTGGTCAAACTATATATTTGACTAAAGAACATTTTTGCAAAATCTATTTTTAATGGGAGAAAGTAGACACACCGGTGATGCAAATGTAATGTCTCTAACTGTATTATCATCTTAAACATGACTGGGGCTAGCCTTCCACCGAATAAAAATGTCGCAACTAAACGACGCCACTGCCATGGCAATCATAATCAACCAAGGGGCTGCGAATTTGATCCTTATTTGTAAAAAATGTTTTCGTCTACCTCCAAATCTATTTAAGAAAAAATTTCCATTTCGAATTATTTACGCCTTTATCGCTGTTTAACGGCTGCACGGGTTAGGTTATATTTGTTATATTATGTATTTGCAATGTCTGTCACCTCGTTCAGGAGTTTCCACCGATGACCATTCATTCAGGAGTTCCCGTGTGCGAAAAATTTTGATAACATTGTTTTTCAACATAACTGAAATTTTTCTTAACAGACTTAGTTTTGTCGCAAGACAATGTTTTTAGAACTTGCCAAAACTGCCGTTGATACTGTTTGAACGATAAATATCGATAAAATATACACATATATCATCCTAGAAATATCTTCAAGGCGGGAAAACTATTTTTATCATACAGTTCAAGCATACTTTAATATCTGCTTAAGCGATTGTCGCTCCAAAAAGGCATGGTATAATTTTGATTTTATTCTGATACTTATATTATTTCTTAACATTCTGACTTTTTATATTGTGATTTAGTAAAAAATTTCAATATGTGCTTGATAATTACTAATTTATTGTTGATTAAAGTATATCGTATACATTTATTTGCATGTCATTTGACAGAAAATTTAATGTACCTTAAGATTTTTAAATACAATTTCACTCATTCGATTTAATAACTATTCGATGATTTAATAACGAATATGCTGCCATTTTTTAATAAATATTTAGAAGCAAAACATTGACTAATATGGTTATCAATTGTGTTTTTTTAAGGTGACATTAATTATTGTTTTTCCTTTTCCAAATTGTAGGCAGATCAGATTTGTTACGCAGTTCTTTGCGTATTTTCGTACTTTGCTGCGGGTCAGGAACAGAAAAAAGCTATACTGGAACAAGCGTCACGTATCACACCGGCGCCCGAATTGTCACCATCACATCGTGTCGACACCACCGAAACAGCGCAGATTAGGCCCAGCTCACAGGTAATTTTATGCATATGTATCAATTCTGACCGATTTATAATAAAGTGACACAAATATGCCAATTTTCCGAGAACGCGTATTTTACTTCCATATATATGACTGATTATAAAAATATTACAATAATTAAAACCTATTTTATCGCAATTTTAAACTATTTAACTTTAAATCTATTTTAGCGTAACAGTTGCGCAAAAAACAGAATA
Source organism: Apodemia mormo (assembly GCA_036924255.1). NCBI lineage: Eukaryota > Metazoa > Arthropoda > Insecta > Lepidoptera > Riodinidae > Apodemia > Apodemia mormo. The sequence continues at coordinate 23,384,530 of JAUPFN010000006.1, read as the reverse complement.
CTATTTTAGCGAAACAAGTTATTAAGCAATGCGGGAAAATTATATGTAAAGTCGAACTTAATAATCACAGGTAGTCTGCCAGCGTTTAGAACGCCGCGCCGTATCCCACATCCCTCCCATACATCCCATCATATTATATGGATCGATCTCGGTTACGGGAGATTATTGATTACACATGTTGATATTGTGTCTTTCGGATGTTTCCATTAGAAATGAAGTCCATTATGTTGTAGGCTAGATATTCCAATTATAATTAAGCTGATAATGTATATCTTCATATGGCTCTTAAGTTCTTTCTTCTGTCTTTCTGTGTCGTCATGTCGTCTATCACACATTGCAAGTTGACTGCAATGTGTGATAGACGACATGACGACGACGACGGTACGAATTCCCTTTTTGAAGCTCCCTTTAAGAAATTTGATTGGTCGTCCAGTAATCAGAAGTAGGTATTCGTATATCGAGTTTTCATTATACCTCAAGAGGTCCTAGGAAGCTCCTCTATTTTTACGACGACGTCAGTATGTCTGTATGTATTGTTCTGTGATGTATATACTTATGTGTGTGCGCGTAGATAAACCTTTCACAATTTTAAATAGCTTGACTGACGGCATTCGATTAGATCGAGATTTTCCGAAGAGGGAAAAAATAGGCTTCTCGTCAAAACGAAGCTGTTTACAAAAATTCAGCTTGTTATATATACAAATTTTCCTGGGACCACGGACTATTATCGCTGACGAAACATTTAAAAAGTGTTGTATTGTAGTACCCATGTAGGTAAGTATCTACCCAAATTCGAGATTTATCAAGCAATCGATTTTTATCTTTATAATATAGTAGTTTAGAGCTCAAAAACCAGTATCGAATGCCGTTTGAAAGAACAAAATCGAATTAAGTTTTCAAAAGTTACAATTTCATTACAAATATAATACAAGGGTCAAACTGAAAGTTCTTCGAAAATCAAAAACTGAGCAAATTAGCAAGTTATTTGTTTTGTTGACTCTTTCCATCAGGAGACCCGCTCCGCTTGTATGATGTAAAAAATAAATAAATAATTAAATATGATTTTAAGCGAAAATATAACCAATTTATAAAACAATGATTTGTTAAATTTGAATATAATATATCTATATTAATATTATAATGCGAAAATTTGGATGTTTGGATGGACGTTTTTTACCCAGTCACGCATAAAATACTAATTGAATTTGAAAAATATCCGGTACAAGCAAAGGTGTAAAGTACAAAGGATGACCTAAAGTAGCATATAGGCTAATTTTTATCCCAGAAAAATTAGGTGATCCTGTGGCTTTTGCCAAAAATTTATAATGCAGCGAGCTGCACGCTACAGTTTCTAAATTGATATATTGCGAAAAAATGACGGGTGATAAAAAAACTGTTATGAAATACGGTTTCAGCATACAAAAATACATAACACATGACATTAACAAAAAAACACATTTAGGTAAATATGTTTAAAAAGTTTTCACAAACATTTATTTTGTTGGCCTGTGTTATTTAAACATTTTTTTTTCATTTACAATTAAGACGGAAGTACGATAAAATTTTATTAGTTAACAATCGTTTAACTTGTTGAAAAATTAATTTTAAGACACTGTCAACAATAAAACGCGCACTCTGTCTATTTCTATCGGAGTAAACGAGAGCCCACTATCAGTGTAACCGGGCGGCTAGGTCTTATTATTAAGTAAATATTGAAATTTAAAAAAAAGAATAGATTATTTGTCAAATATGATTCAGAAGCGGTTTACGAATATGATGACTTCACGTTTTTAATTGCAGGCACATACGTCAAAAAATAAAGATATAGAACCGTTAATTATAGTTTTAAGACTGATCTTTGCAATTATTTTCTATTGACCCAATTTTGTTCTATTATGTATCGGGTTCGGTCACGGTCTTTGACATAATATGATGAATATTAACATATATTTTTTGTTATGTGCTATAACAAATAGTTTTTCTTAAAAAACTGCTTAAATAACTCAATTTCAACGGAAAGGAAATAAATTATTCATAGTGTTCAGAATACATTGTAATATTTTCAAATTCAAAAAAGAATATTCAATACCCTAAATAAATTATCTTGTGTCGTACCTACTTGCTTTTGAGCCGGTGCGCGAAACCTAAAAATGTCATGCGGAGACCCATTTTCAGCGTTAAATTAAAATTATAAATAATGGAGATAGAGTTCCGGGATCGAAGAATTTTTTCCTGAAAATTTCCTCTTCTTTCCGAATCTTTTTTGAAATTGCTTAAATATTAATAGTTTATGAAATATTAGCAAAAAACGAAATGCCATTTTTTTATCTTTAATTGTTTATAACTTTTGCACGCTTTTAGCACATTTATCTAGGCGTCATTTCGAATCCAATGAGCTTTCGCACATAATTTTAAGAGCATTTTTTTCCATTTTCAACTTGTCGAACAGACTAATTGTTAATATTTTGAAAGTAACTGATTTAATAAAAAATATTTTATTTAAATCCTCAAACAGGCTGAAAAAAGTCCATTGGATAACCGGGGGAGTGAAACAAGACCGTTGAAAGGGCATACTACTGACGTATCTATAGCAGCTCAGCGAGTGCCCCCAGATCGGCAATCTCGAGTTCTACCAGAAAGACCGAGAGTTCTTCCGGACCAGCACACGAGTGCCACTGAACCCGGGGTGGAAAGACTGGCGAGAAGACAATCGGAAAAGCGAGTACCCGATCAAACATCGCGCCGGCATTCCGAACAGAAGTCCTCGGAACTCACACGAGTCTCATCTGATTCACGAGTGTCTGAGTTCAGGGAAGGCTTGGAATTGGCAACAGACCAGGCGCGAGTTGATAGGTGAATTTGTTTTTCATATTTTGGCATGTTATTAAATAATAATAGTGAGAGCCTTAGTCGGTTTTCTGGTTCAGTCGAGTTCGTGTGTTCCCGGAACCGTTTTTTATTCAAAATCGGTTCCGGGAACACATGAACTCAACTGAACATCATAATGTGTACATTTTGTGTTTCCAACGTTTCGTTGTTATAGTCTCTATGTTTAGTCTATTATACTAGGAAAATAAAACTTATTGTACCCAATGCTTTTAAGAGAAATAAATAAATATTTTATTATTATTACTTGTGTGTTATAGTTTATTCGCGGTAAATAGATACAATTTAATGTGACAAATAAAGATATAGGTGTACATAGGTGTTATGTAACTGGTAGGGTGAACGTGGAAGGTGAGAGTCGGGGAGACAGCGAGAGCGCGGTGGCCGCGGAGAGTGTCCGGCGCGCAGACAGCGGCCCGCCGCGGCGCCCGCCCCCGCCCGCGCCCGCGCCACACCCGCAGCGACTAGCCCGCGCGTACTCGCACGCCGCACCACCCTCGGTAATACTCTTTACACTTAACCACACTACACTAACTTAACACCTCTGTTTTACACTTGTCACGCCATTGGTGACGTACTACCAATACGACCACAGACATATATTACAAAAAAATTACACAGTGTCTTACTGTTCAGAAGCATCCAAGACTGTGCAACGTTAGGGTTATGTCCGCACGCCATTTGTGTACGTGCGATTTGTACAATTTGCCTGCGACATCCACATAGCATACACGTAAGGGAATAAAACAAATGCTTACTTACCTCCATTAAACAACTGGTAGCTTAAAAAACGATAATTCACTGTTTAATGACGAGTTAAAACAGCTGTCCACTGCACAATTACGATAACTTTTTACTTGTTCCATTTTACAAACACGTATTTAATTAACTGCTATAGCCGTGTCTAGCGTGCGTGGCGACATCCGCTCTCGCATTGAACCGAAACTTACCGAGATTTCGCGTCCATGAGAGGTGTCTATGTGTGCGTTGCTCGAAGACTAGGTGTATCTAGATTGTCTTCTGTAGTTATTCTGTGCCCGATCGCTCGTGTTTTCCCGCTCTTTTTAACGCTCCGAACGTCAGTTTTGCTGCTGGTTGTCTGCCATCCCGCCTGAAGTTTGGCTGAATATCCGTTATCCGGTATCCGGCCAAACAGGTTTCCGTTTCGTCTCCAGTAATAATATAGCATTCCGTTGTCAGATCCCGCCGCGCGTGGGCGTCAGCACCAGTGCGAGCGCGGCGCGTGCGGGCCCGCCGCCAGCGCTGCCGCCGCGCCAGCTGTCCGCCGCCGCCGACCTCGCCGCCAGCCCTAAGTAACTATACTGCTACTGCCATCTACTACTTTGTACACTTGGAACTAACAATTGGGGTTTACCGCCCTTTTTTAAAGAAATAGTGTTTATTATGTTTTTATTAAAAAACAATTAGTATAAGCTTGCACGCGCTAGAAAAATGAAACTTAAGTTGTAGTCAAATCTTTTTAGCTATACTGTTTGTAAATAACTTGTTTTATCATGCTAACCTCGTCCTTAGACGTAAAGATGTAGTGTACATTGGAATACCCTCAGTGGGGCGAGATGGGGCAGTTGTCTCACCTTGGTGCTAGAATCGATGATAAAAATTTAAATTACTAGGTTCGAAAATTATTTGTTTATTGGTATTACCGCGCGAAATAATGTTATATATTATAGTATCCACCCAGTAGTCGATGCACGTGGCGAAATGTTTAGCTATTAGGCAGGCTGGAAGGCTTATTATATATATATGGCTTATACTTTTGTATGCAAAACTTATAAACAGAATAATTTAGTACTTACGCATTTTTCATTTCTACTATGTATTTTGCGAATTATTTACTTCAGCCCTACTCTTAAAAAATTTAGGGTACGCCCATAGTAGAGTACATATTGTCACCTCTATTGTTCCGTGTTAATCTGGCAGTCTTTGAAAAACGGCAATCTGCCTTTCTGCCAGGTAGTTCGTAGTAAGCAAAATAATTGGACACATGAGTCACCTCCATCACGATAGGGTCAGTCCTCCTCTCACAGTTGGTAGAGTCCTATAATATCTTACCCGAGGTACAAACGCTTCACCAATACCTGACGTTAGAGTGCGGCGTCAGAGCTTATTACTATTTCGAGAGTATTTTGGTTTGGAGGGTAAGGAGTCGATAAACATATACCTGTGGCATTACATACTCGCTACATGGATAGCAGCGTATCATTATACCTAAGTATTGACATATACTAACAATATGTCAATAATTATAAGCTTTTATTTAACTTGTCGTGTTAGTTTATCTATTTATTTAAGCCGTTATTGCTGAATACAATAGAAATATTTTTAAACAAAAGCTTATTCTAGTATATCGGAGTTTCCGGCTTTAGTGTTCAGCATGTTCTGTGATGTGACACATAGGCCTCTACCAACTTCTTCCATTCTTGTCTATCATTGGCTTTTCTTGACCATGTTTTTCCTCCGATAGATTTTCTACCCATCTTTTAATTGGTCTTCCTCTTCTTTTGCCGTCATGTGGCTGCCATTCCGTTATCATTTTTGTCCATTTCATCATACTTTCTTACTTTCCATCGCGATGGTTTCTCTTTCCATCAGGAAAGCAAACTGCTAGTTTACTATTTTATAATATAGAAAAAAATGGTTTTGACTACGAATATTTATTTAACAGTATGTAGTTATTTAAATTTTCTCCTTTATAAAGGCGAAGTCTGATTCTTATAAAATTATGATACAACAATGTGTATATTTGATTCAAAACCAACCGGTTTCGCTCAATAGAGCATAATCGAGGCTTTTTGTTTACAGTTAATATCTAAACATATCTATATATATAAAAATCAATCCCTATTTTCCTTGGTCACGACATCACGCATGAATGGCTGAACCAATTTCGGTATTTTTTTTTGTTGTGTTTGTAATTATAAGGAGAAGGTTCTTATAAAATAAAATATTAAGAAAATTGTGCGGAAAATTAGAAAATTTAAGAATACTTATCCACCATATAAAGTTTAATGCCATTTTGGCTGCGTGGAAGGACAATCCCGTAGTCTTATATAAATTACGTGTCTCGTTGTTTGTCCGCTATGGATTCCTAATATGTAAGGCAAAACAACGTTTGCCGGGTCAGCTAGTTTAATATAAAATATTTACATCACTACATAGTACAAAACAAAGTCGCTTTCTTTGTCTGTCCCTATGTCCCTATGTATGCTTAAATCTTTAATATTTAAAAAAATTTATATATTCTATAGGAATCGATTTATCAAGGTTCAAGGTCCAAGAAAAGATCGGTCCTAAAAAAATGTAATAAACCGAGCAAAGCTCGGTCAACCAGATATTATAAATTAAAAGCCTTGATGATGCTCCAAAAGCTCTGAAAACATATTATGTATTTACATATATTGCAGTTGTTTACATATTATTTAAAACCGAAAGGCCTGATGCTGGTGTTGTTTCGGATTCTTTAAAGAATCGGAATGATGCAGTATCAACAAATGCTGAATTTATTTCTTTTTTTTTCAATCAAATACACTTCAATTTGATATTACATCATACTTTCCATCGCCATTTTAATCGTCTTATATTCATTATTATATCATCTAACTTTGTTACGGACCGAATGTGTTCTGCCCTTATGATTTTTATGTGACACCCACCATAGGTACTCCTTTCCATTCCTCTCTTCCACGGTCTTAGTTTTTGAAGATGTTTCCGGGTCAGTGCTCATGTTTGGCATCCATATCTGAGGCATGGCAGGACACACGTATTAAACACTTTTTCCTTGGCTGCTATAGGGAATTGTTTGCTTTTAAATATTTCTTTGAGGGCCTAATATCTTTTCCATGCACTAGATATTCGTCTGTCTATCTCTAAATCGGTGTGGTCTCGGAATGCTATTATTTGCCCTAAGTAGGTATGTGTTACTTCCCATATATTAAATTTTTCATCACGTACTATTATGGTGACACCCAGGGTCACCATAATAGTAGATGTCGTGTTAGTGTAGGTCAAATCTCACAAGCTAAATTTGACCCACTTTCCAGTGTCTGATTGAGCTGAAATTTGGAATACACCTTTTAACATCAGAATAAGAGATTATTTACCTACCTTGCTTTGCGTCAGAATAATGACCTACCTACCTACGTGCCTACGTCATTTACGTACCGCAAGCACTTGTCTATCAAACACCACACGGAAACAATGACTTAAAGAATCCCTGATATATCTGCTGATGTGTCTTGTGCAATTCGCAAACTTTGTAGGTGACTGAACTACATACTGTTACGTACTTCGGGTTCGTACTTGTAAGAAAACACACATCCACAAATCCGTGTATTTACACAACACAACACAACGTAATACTAAAATACACTTTACACCCTAGTCACTCGCTATACTATCACTGAACCTAGAACACTACACAATAAAACACTTCCCGCTTCGCACTTGTTACTTGATGTATCGCTCTCGATCGCTTGATAAAAACTGCCTTGTGTTTGTCAACATCTCTGTATTTATAGGCAGGGGAAAGTCCTAGCTGGATCCAGAAAAATCTAAATGTATCGGGAAACAATGAATCACTTCTTATCGTAAACATGTTATGAGTCATAAATCCTAGTACACACTACTTTCCACCTTATGCCATATCCCACAAAGTCCATTATGGCATAGCCCCGGTCAACTATTTGTTTGTCAATAGGAGTAGCTATCCCTTTCTTTTATTTCTAGATAATTACCGCGCGCTCCAACTCTACACGCTTCTAGATTATTCGTAACAATACTAATAGCTGTAAGAGTTATTATTTACGATGGTTGTTAATGATTCTGATCATTATTCTATCATTCTCAAGTAATTTTTTCTTACGCTGAATTTGTAAGCAACGCTGAATTTTGTTATAATAAGATCGAAGGTAAAATGTGACTTGTGTTTGTAAAGGTCGAGTCCAGTGCGGCGCGCGCCCGCTCGTCAGAGCTCGAGCGCGCCGTTCGCCGCCACCAACCCGTTCTCGGCGCCGCGGCACGCCGAGTTTGTCATACCGCAGCGCGGACACTCGCGCCGACCCTCGCTGGACCACAACTAAATACGACCACGACCACCATCCCCCTGAACAACACAATCCACCGCCGTCCCTATGGAACATAAATTGCAACTGGAGTTAATGCTATCACTAAATATATATGAATATTACTCCGTCACTCCGTCATTTTCAGTTTACCTTTATTACCTAGTTTCACTAAATGGTAGAATTCTGCATATTTTGTAAGAGTTTTGGTACCACACCCTTATGTAACCCCACCGTAATGGCGTATATATATATATATATATATATATATATATATATATATATATATATATATATATATATATATATATATATATATATATATATATATATATATATATATATATATATATATATATATATATATATATATATATATATATATATTTATTTCATGCAAAGCTTCAATTCTCAAACTCTTTCATTAAAAAGTTCTAAATTAAATTTTAATTTTGCTAATGAGTTCTGTTTATTTGATGTCTAATTTAAAAAAACAATTGTTTCGCGTTCTTGAGAAGTGTATAATAATGTAATTTGTATATCTAAATATAGAACTGATATTTACCCCAATTTGCAAAAAAGTTAGGATTTTGTTGATAGAGTGCTAACGACAGGATTTTTGCTTTGTTTTTTTGTTTTCTCTTGCAAGGGAGAAGTGCTAAATAAAACATACACACATACAGATACACAACACACACACACACACACACATATATATATATATATATATATATATATATATATATATATATATATATATATATATATATATATATATATATATATATATATCGCAGTGAAATTGTCAATAGCCGTTATACTATAATCTACCTAGGGATTTTATAATTTGGTTAGGTTAGGTTAGCAGTTAAATTATAATATCACTTAGGTAAATTATAATCTAACGGTACTGACAATTTCACTGCGACATATATAACAATTAAACATTTGTTCCTGTACCTATGACTGAAAAGAAAATTAGTTGCACTTAATCTGTGGGTGTACTATGTGTGACATAAACCCATTCATTTTCATCAATCAAAGGCATTGTTTGGCAGCTTAATGGAGTCATATGTGTTATTTCGTGAATAAAGACGTGATTAAAGGTGTTTCAAATACCTACATGTTACTATAACCACACAAAATATCTATATACTAGCTACTCGACGTGATTTTTTTTGCAGTTTAAAATATTAGCTAAATTTTAGCGTAATTGAACAGTAAATACAATTATTATATTAAAAAACGATTAAATTATTAGAAATAGAACCATTTCATTATGTTTTGACAATATCATTGAGACAGAGATACCTATATGCTGCTTTCGAATCGGACAGGGTTTTTGTTATTCACTGTGTCGTCTCACTAGAAAGATATGTACGTACTTCCATTCATATCACCGTTTTTAATTTCTCCAAGTTTTCTTTGTTTAAATTTATATTATACTAGCTGAGCCCGTGACTTCGTCCGCGTGGAAAAGTTTCGAAAAAAGTAGCCCAAGTTACTCCCTATTATATCAGCTACCTGCCAGTGAAAGTCCCGTCAAAATCGATCTAGCCGTTCCAGAGATTAGCCGGAACAAACAGACAGACAGACAGACAAAAACTGTAAAAAAATTATTATTTTCGTATATGTACCTTTTATACATCCAAATGCATTAAGTAAAAAGCAGTTATTTTAATATTACAAAAAGACACTCCAATTTGATTTATTTGTATAGATGGTATGTAGATACATAAAGCTTTAATTTAATAATATATTTAGGTATTAAATCCTAGCTTCAATTTATTATGTCTGTGACATCATAATTATTGCAATTTGTGTAAGTAGAAATTGAAATAAAGATAATAATTAAAAATATATTATACCTAGATGTATACTCTAGGCATGAAGAATAAACAAGGTATATTTTTATGAGCTGTCAAATGTTTATATCAGTAATAATATGCGCTATTTAGATATAGCATTTTCCTTACTGTATTATATTGGCAATAAAACTGTAAAAATAAATTAATAAATAATAACACAAACTGGTTTAATAATATTTGTTAACTATATAAAAACTTGGAAATGTTTAGTACAAACATTTGCACATAAGGATCGCCTTGTACTAATTATTATTATTTAAAAACATTTATTTTATTCTAATAGATCAATGTAAATCATATTTCTTGTTTACGTTTAGAATAGAGATGTTAGTAAACTTTTATATCATTAGATCGGTTCTTTTACTTATGCCACCCTATTTATGTTGTTGAGTGAGAAAGTGTTGAATGATGAAGATGAATGAACATAATCACAGCAAGTTTCTATAGGTGTGAAGAGCGCGGCTGCAGATTTAACTTATTTATTTTTAGCATAAATTTTTTACCCCGTATTGGACCGAACATCCTCTGAATAATTTACCATCTCCTATTCTACCGGGCAGTTCGTAACAAGCAACTATTTGTTATGATGTTCACTACCATGATGACTAATAAGTAGTAGAATTCAGTTGATACCATTGCTTTACCAAATCCTACCATAATAGCGACAACGCTCGTCACTGTTGTGTCCTGTTTTACGTTTTCGTAGTGAATATATTATAGGTGCTCTTTGGCATAGATATATTACACGTCCATTGACAATTAAGCGATAAAAAGTGTCCCCATTAAAAGTCTACTAAATTTGGTAGACTTGTTGAGAATTAAGCTGAAGGAAAATTATAAAATATACCGGTTTGTAATAACAAAATCTTGTCGCAATTATCTTGAAAAATCTAATGATAATAGCAAGAACACGTTTCATGAGCAATTTTTGTTCTACTATTACAATTACCTATGTATGAAAAAAATGATTATTTAGTCCGATTAATCAGTACTGCCAGTTTATTACTGGAGTAATTTTATATAAATTTTATATATATAAGTATGACGAAGTGAATAATGCAATTTATCACCAGTAAGGTTTTCTGGACAATTATTTTAACTTGTTAGCCCGTTTTTTTTAATCGTCGAGAGAGAAGCCCTTTACCACGATCTCGCCTGATGGTAAGCTAAGATGTGGCCTAAGATGAAAAGCGCTTCCCTAGAAGGTACCTGTTCACTCCCCAGATTATACCCGTCGGGGAATACAGACTCAGTTCGGGAAGCATATTCCAGTCCCTTGCGGTTCCGATGAAGAAGTTGAGTCGAACCGCTTTGTCCGGGTACATGGAACGTCAACCATATGGTGATTCCTAGAATCTGTGTGCCTCGACGATCGATATAAAAATGGGGATGGCGGAATTAAGTCGTGCAATTCCGCAGAGCACTCTTCAAAATGTATCTGATAAAAGACCGATAAACTAGCCACTCTACGGCGATAAGCGAGGCTCTGAAGTTTTTTGTCACCAGATCATCGTCATTTATGAGCCTCTTGGCACGCCTCTATATCGCCTCAAGCGTCTCCAGCTGGTATTTGGCACAGTACAGAAGTGAGAGCAATATTCCATGCACGAACGGACTTGTGCTTGATAAAGGTTGAGCAACTGTTCCGGGCTGAAATAGTCTTACCTTTGCCAGAATATCATCAAGCTTTGTTGAGGACACTTGGGCTTTTGATTCGATGTACGAACCAATGTTGAGAGTAGGCGTTAAGATGATACCAAGGACCTCGAGGTGGTCAGTTATCGGCACGGACACGCCCTGGAAAGACGGAGACAAGATAAATGGACTCCGTTTAGCGGAGAATAGACACGCCTGGGTCTTATTTGCATTATACTTGAAAAGATTGGCATCGCCCCAATCGGAGATTGCCTGTAAGGACAGGTTCAAACGATTGACCATCGCCTCTCTGAGAGACCGGATCCGTACCGTACTGGCCCGCGCGCTGGATGCGTAACTCTCCATAACAGTGCTATCGTCTGCGTACTTATAGATACCGGGCTTCAGCAGATCCTTAATATGTAGCAGGAATAGAGTTGCGGAGAAAACTGATCCCTGAGGGGCTACGGCATTTATAGCCATTTGGTCGGACGAGCAGCTCGACGACGAATCTAATCAACCAGCAACTCTGAAAATCTAAGATCCAGGCGCAGAGACCAGTAGGCAGACCGTACGATTGAAGCTTTCCAATAACACTATCATGCTAGACCCTGTCAAAGGCCTTCGAGATATAAAGGGAGACAGCTAGTGCTTCATCATGATTATCGATGGACACGCTCAATATCTAGGTGGCATACATAAAATAAAAATTGGTAGCATGCATAAATTAAAAAAGATGAATGAAATCGTAAAATTATCCAACATAAAATGTTCACAATGAGATATGATAGGCGCAGGCCTTCCGCCATCATCAATAGCATAGTTGCATGCAATTAAGAGAGAGACTCAGTCCCCTCTTTGGCGTAATATGCGAGGATCAGTCAAGTTTGCGCATAGGTTACCTTCGATAACTTTGGCTAGCGACCAAAACGCACGACTCCTAGATAGAAGACATTCTAGTTGCTCGCCAGTTCTACCTATGTAAAATTGATTTTGCCCTGGCTGATGCTTAAAAGGACCAGACCAAAAACCATGCTAGGTATACAGATTGTTATGAATATTTGGCTTCGCCGCAAGAGCGATCAAACCATGGACTTGATTGGCCACGAACCGGTGCAACTAAGCAAGAAATAAAACATTACATGCCCTGCTGCGCCACGTTGGCTTTCTTTCTTTCTTTCTGAGCAAGACAACGACAAGAGTGGATGTTGTTCCTTTCTTGCAATTGCCAGTGTTTAAATAAAACTACTGATGGTAGATTTTTATATTTTCGGTAATCGTTAAATCCATTTTATTCATGCACGTCAAAAAATACATTAGCATAAAACGTAATTAACATAGGTAGTGAGTTCTAAAATGTGCTCATTTTAATTATTACATAATTACCTATTAAAATAGTAAATAATGCAAAGCTGTTTTCCAAATTAGTAGAATTTCTTAGTAGTTATATTTTGCAAACTACGCATGGCCGCACTTATATATGGCAATTGGCGCTTTATTTAGTAGAAAGAGGCACACTCCACCCATGTCGTGGTACTCCTCGGAACGATTTTGAAACGCGTGTGAACATTCCGGGTAGAATGTAACTTCCTAGGTCAATACCAATACTCAATAGTCAAGTATTTTTTTCCCTTTCGTTCCAAAGGGATAGGCTAAGACCAGAGGCCATGCTGCCTTATCAGTTGAGATGTCTAGAAAGACATCGATTAACAACATTTTATGTATCAGCGGAAGCGTAGGCCAAGTTAAGCCAAGGAAAAGTTACAGTCATAAGAGTTAAGGTAGAAAGATCATTTGATTCATAACGATATATCAGTCGACCTAATTTTCGCGTCAAACCACTCACCAGTCGGTCGACCGACTGGATCGCGAGCACATAAATTCTTATTAGATTCGTTCCGTTTTTTTCCAACTAAACGATTATATAACAAGGTCAAACCTAACTAGATTTAGAATCTAGAAAAATATAGTTACTAGCATTATTAATTATAGCTGGGCTAATTATATAATCATCATAGAAAACAGCCTTGGAAAAATTAGTTCGAAAACGTGGTTCTAAATTTGAAATTAAATAAAAACAAAGCAATCAATTCCATATTTATTATCTTTTTTAAAACAAGATTGTTTGGTGCACACCTGCACGACACCCACTTAAGCGGCGCGTCAAGTGGCTATGAAATTTGATCTCTGTTCTCGTTAACCATAACAAGTGGAACAAATACTTTTTGTTTACAATAACATATAGAGCCAACGTTTTTATTTCCAAATGTTTTTTAAAAAACTAAGTAAAAAATGACACCGAAATATGACCTCTGAAACAGTACTTCAGCGAAACCAATTTCCCTGCTAATTTTCTATAGATATTGTACTAACAATTGTTATTTCAAGTTCTCGATAGATCTATAGGTATTGAATCCGAATATTCTGAAAATTTCTCGTCATCGTCAACGCCTTCCAATATGCGAAGGAGTTCGAAAGAATCGCTCATGTTGCACTTCACTATATTATTCACAACAGTCGCGAATACGCTTATGACGTAATCAGGCTGTCGTCTATTCGAGACTATGGCGCCCGGAGAACTGATTATTGATGACGCGCTATGGATGCGCCCGAGTCGAAATATCGGGTTTATTATGTGCATTTTTTTTGAAGATATTTTCTTTAATTCGTGTAGCTAAAAAATGTGTAATGTTTTCTACATTTTGTTTTAATAAAATTTCAATATTAAATAAAATAACTCGTCTGAGTAGTGGCGTAGCTAGGCGTGGCCGAAGTGGGCCTTCGCCCAAGGCCTCGCACCTAAAGGGGGTCTCGCACTACCTGATTCAAAATCTTTGTTTATTTTTAAATTAAATAAAAGCCTGAAAAATATTGGCCTCACTCTTCTGTATCTGAAATACAAACAATTGCACATATTCTAGATCCTAAGTTAACGCGTTATAACGACTGTTCGCTCCACTTGGTAAAAGGGTAAAAGATTTATCAATTTAAACAACAACTGACGGAATATTGGATTATATTAATTAATTATTAAATATTAAATACAAAATACAGCACATACATATAGGGGGTCATTGGCCAGAAGCGTGCTCGTCGCGACCCCTGCCAGTCCACTGGACTGCAATTCTGGCCCGAATAAGTACCGCAGTGCGGATTAGGGCGTCCCCTGGAGGCGACGCGTACCGATCCGCCCCCGTCGGTACGAAAAGCGGCGGATGCAGCGATGGGGGCCGCCACCCATCACGCCAGGCCCGAATAGGCGAGTCGAGGGGAGCAGAGTGCCAAATAGGCACGTGGAATGTAAGAGGTGGGTTGGAAGATAAGATGCATGAATTGATAGATGTAATGAATGAGAGATGCCTAGATGTTTTGTGTGTAACAGAGACTAAACGTAAAGATAGTGAAACCACTGATCTCCCCGGTGGCATGATGGCTCTGTGGTCTGGTGTGCCCCAGAGCGATCATGCTGGCGCCGGAGTAGGTATTCTTCTATCGTCACGCTTAGTCTCTGGTCTGAAAGATTATGGGATGGTTGGCTCGAGACTTCTCTGGGTCCGGATCAAACTGGGAATCACGAGAGTCTTTTTGGTCGCATTATATGCACCGGTAAGCTCTTCGTCGCCCAGTGACCTGGAAAAGTTTTGGGATTCTGTAAGGGATGTTCTGGATATGGTTGATGACAATGAAAGAGTCATTTTGTGTGGTGATTTGAATGGATGGGTCGGGACTAAGCGGCCTGGTTTCGATGCCGTTCTTGGTCCGTATGGTGACAGTAGAGTGAACGACGCCGGTAAGCACATTGTGGATTTATGCATGGAAAGGAATCTTCTTGTGGCTAACACAATATTCCCTCATAAGGACATACATTTGTATACATGGAGAAGGAATGACCAAAAGAGTGTGATAGATCTGATTTTGATTGATAGTAGACTCCGCAGTTGTTTAATGGATACGCGCGCCTACAGAGGTCCCAATCTGGAAACGGACCACTATTTGGTAATAAGCCGATATAGGGGTCTGTTTAAGAAGTGGAGACATTGGCGACAACGTGTTCCATTCGGAGAGCTTGAAAGGATAAAGAGCGAAAAGTTGCAAGACCCGAGTATAAGGAGTATGTATGAGATTCAGGTTCGAGATAGGTTGGCGAAAGTGAACCTACCGGACTTGGATGTAGACGAATGTTGGAAAGTTTTGAAAGATAGTATGATAGTAGCCGCGAAAGAAGTATGTGGTAGTGCAAAACTGTGCAAGTCAATGAAAGGAGATGCATGGTGGGATGATGAAGTGAAAGCTGCGATTGAGAGAAAGAAGAAAGCATGGCTAGACTATGTATCATGTTTGCAAGCGAATGATGGTATGAAAGACAAGAAGAAAGAATTGTATCGTTGTTGTAAGAATGCCACCAAAACCTTAGTGAAAGAAAAGCGTGAAAGAGAATGTTTGAAAGCGGAAGAAAGACTGGCGAGCAACTTCGAGGCAAACACCAAACTTTTTTGGAGGGAGGTGAAGAAGTCTAGGAGTTGTTCGGCAGCCTCCAGAATGAATAGGATTAAATCTAAGGATGGTGACATTCTTACAAGCACAGAAAGCGTGTTAAAACGATGGAGTGAATATTTTGGAGATATGTATGATGCTGTTCAGGACGCTGCCTCCGTCTCTGACTCAGTAAGTAACTCAGAGACGGTGGAAGCGTGCCAGGACATTAATATGCAAGAGATCGTATGGGCGATAAGAAGTATGAAAAACGGAAAGGCTGCGGGAATAGATAAGGTGACTGCTGAGATGATCAAATACGGTGGTCCTGCCGTCTGGGACTCTTTTTGGGTCCTCTGCAATACATGTTGGAGGACCGGTAGAGTACCCGAAGACTGGCGGCGCGCGGTCATCGTGCCCTTGTATAAAGGCAAGGGCTCACGTATAGACTGCAATAGCTATAGGGCCATCAGTTTGATCAGCTTAGCATCGAAGGTGTATGGTAAGATCATTGAAAGGAGAATGCAAGGGAAGTCCGAGGGAATGTTGTGGGAGGCACAAGGGGGTTTCAGATCTGGAAGAGGATGTATGGATCAAGTTTTCTCACTCCGCAACATCGTAGAGAAGCATCTGGCTGTCGGCCAGAAGGTTTTCTGCGGTTTTGTGGATTTGGAGAAAGCGTTTGATAGAGTTGTGCGAAAGAAACTTTGGGACATTTTACCCAGTTATGGGATAGATGGGCGTCTGCTGCGTGCTTTGCAATCCATGTACTGGGATTGCAAAGCATGTGTGCGGGTGGACGGCAACATATCGCCCTGGTTCGATGTCAATATCGGCGTCAAGCAGGGTTGTGTGTTGTCAGCTCGTCTGTTTATTCTATATCTGGATAAGTGTCTCCAAAGATTGAGGTCATTGAATGTGGGAATGCGCATGAGTGATCTAGTGGTGAACTGCCTGCTTTATGCAGATGACGCTGTACTTTTAGGCTCAACTCCATCTGAGCTGCAAACACTGGTCACAGTTATGAATGAGGATTGTAAGAGTATGGGCTTACATTTGAATGCGAAGAAAACTAAAGTTTTGGTATTTGAAAGAGAAACAACCAGAACGGATGTAAGAGTTGTGGTCGATGATGTAGTGCTGGAGCAAGTGGATGAGGTTGTATATCTTGGATGTGCTTTTAGCAGGGATGGAAGGTACACCGCTGATGTTGAAAGAAGAGTGTGTGCAGGGAACAGAGTGAATGGAGCGTTAGGGAGATTACTTAATAGCACAATTTTAAGTCAGGGTGCCCGTCTAGCCCTGCATAATCATGTGCTTATCCCAACGCTATTGTATGGAAGTGAGAGTTGGGTATGTCAGAAAGGGCATGAAAGTAGAATCAACGCAGTCGAGATGAGGTCGCTAAGAAAAATATTTGGTGTGACACTCGCGGACCGGGTTCGTAATGCCGAAGTGAGAGAGAGGCTAGGATTGAAAGAAAGTGTCGGTGTAAAGATGAGAAAGGGCATGCTCCGTTGGTTCGGACATGTAGAAAGAATGGTAGATGAAAGGTTAACAAAACAGATATACAACGCGAATGTGGAAGGATGTAGGTACCGGGGAAGACCAAGACTGACATACCACGATCAGATTGATCGAGTACTGTCCGAAGGTGGTGTCAAGAGTCTTCGCAACCGGCGTGTGTGTATGAAGAGAGTGATGAATGTGGAAGAAGCGAGACAAGCCTGCAAGGATCGTGATGTATGGCACTCGGTTCTCTCTGCCTACCCCGTAAGGGATCTGGCGTGAAGATATGTTGTATGTTATGTTGTTGTTGTGTACAAAATACACGTCTAATGACATTTCATTGTATGTTACGACACTTCACTTCTCAGTTTCACAAAAACGAATGCCTGGAAAACATATCTGTCAGGCCTTTTATAATATTTTATTCTAATAGTTTATTTACTTAATTATTACCTTAATCAAATAGTTGACTTAATTTCAGCTCAAAAATCCTATTAATTTTAAGTATGTTAAATAATTAACAAATCTTAATATTCCATTAGATATTTTAATAATAAGTAAAAATTAACACTTTATCTTCACATAACAGTTCAGAAATTGATGGCCGTATATACTCATTTTAAATACGAGTGTGTAAAATATTGACAACACGACACGATAGCTTTTCGCTTATTTCAAACTTGGCGCGTGTTTTTGGATAGCTTTTGGGAAGGAACGGAAAGGGGCCTCGCCGATACGACTTTGTCCACGTATACATTAGTCCACGCTACGCCACTGCGTTTGAGTTGAATTTTGAATAGTTTTCAAGAAAACTATATCGTCTACAGTACAACACTAGCGGTCACAAATAGATGACTTCGGCGTGTTAGGCGAAGTATTTGCTTGCATAAAAATTCATGTTTTATAGTTTCTCAGTTTTTTAGGCTCTAAGAGACTTACTGACATGTTGCTGGGATATTCTATGTTACCGAATGTAGGAGAAATGTACCAGTTAGTGTCTCAACATGTTTATTTCATAATTTTGTGAGCCGGGTTTTTTGTCATCTATAGACGTCGTTGGCGTACAGGACCCGCGGTTGCTTGTCACAAATAGATGACCTAGGCGCTCAAAAGGTTAAGAGACTTGTTTTTATACTGACACGTTGCTGGAATATTCTATGTTACCGAATGTGGAAGAAAAGTACCAGTAATAGTGTCTCAACATGTTTATTTCATATTTTTGTACGCCGGGTTTTTTGTTATGTATATACGTCGTTGGCGTACAGGGCCCGCAGGTGCTTGTCACAAATAGATGACCAAGGTGCTCAAAAGGTTAATTTATCGATATTTTATTGTAGGTATTTTATGTGTAAAAAATGGGTCAAAATAACCTGTAAAGAAGACAGCATATATAACAATATAAGTTACACGGTTTTAAAACTCGTAGCTTTTTGATATAGATGATTTCAAAATATAAAACGTGAGAAAACTGCTGTTCCATCTTTAAGACTACTGCTATGCCACTCTGATTTTTTTATTTTGTAAGATAGCAAACAAGCAAATAGCTCTCCTAATGGAAAGAGAAACCATCGCCTATAAACATCAAAGATGATAATGGTGTGTTGCTATACATGTGGCAAGATGGTAATGCCACATGAATAATTCTATCGGCTACCTTACCCTCCAAACCGGATCACGACAATGACAAGTATTGATGGGATAGTGGCAGAAAAGGTATGGCGGTGGTACCAAATACCAGGGCGAGTAGTTGCAGAACTCTACCACCCAGTAGTCACAATTCCCTGAGGAAAAGATCTGATAAATTCTTATAAAATATTGAAAATTTCCTATCAGAATCTATAAGTTTAGAAAATATTTATAAGAATCAAAAAATTTTCTGATATAGATTTTTAACAGAATTTATCAGTACAGAATTAAGTTACTTTAGTATCAGAAATTTCAGGCAACGTTTTTATAAGAATGATTAAGATTTAACCCATCAAAATATTTTATAAGTTAATTCAGTCGAATATTTATGAGTTCGAATGAGAATTTTTATTTCTATCAGGTTATATGAGTTTATTCTCAACACATTTTATATGAGACTCATTGAGTATATTGGTATAAGATTATACTTATACAATCTCAATCACAAAAATTTTTCTCTTCAGTAAATAAGATTTAAAAGTTTGAATCAGAATTTTCATGTGATGAAAAATCTTATAGAATATTTCAACATATTTATCATTTTTTATAAGACTTTTCAATGCACTTTTTTTCACCCAATTCTATAAGAGTGAATAAGAAACTTCAATGACAAATGCAGATCATTTTCTTATAAATATTTTGAGAGAATAAATGAGAAAATTGTCAATTGAGTTAACTGATAAAAACTCTAAGCATATTGTTCTATTTTTTTGTAACCATCAATTTTATCAGATTAATTAAGTTTTCTCAAGAGTAATTTTTTCTAATTTTTTTTTGTTTTGAGAGTTGAAAGTTAAATTGAAACATTTTTTTTTGACATTCAATCCGACTAATTATTTCTCATATCCCTTTGCTATCTGAAAATTTTAGAAGTTTTTAAAAGTTTACAAAGTCATCAGATTGTTTTAAAAATATAATTTTCAACTTATTAATTTCTTTTCGGAATGATTCCTGAAAGGAATCAACAAGAAACCTTATTTCAATAACGTTAAAAATCAAAATAAAATAGAATAAAGAACTTTATTTCTATACTCTAAGACTCAATATAATTTTTCATTTTATTGGATTAACAACCTTATTACTATGCCTATAAGAAACGATAACAATTTGGATTGGTTATCGTATCAAGCGGCTAAATTATTTTCTACTTGTTTACGCAATATTTGTGTCGGACTGACAACGCCCCGTTTTTGGTTGGTTAGTGCTTTTTACAACGAATTGACAACTTTGCTTTTTACAACGAATTGACAACTTACGTTTTTTCAAGTTCCAGTACGCTTTTCGTTGTTGAAGAAATTGGACGCGCTCATCAATTGTTTATTTTATTTTATTGTTTGTTTTATTTTACTTAGCGCGCGTAAGAACATGACTCGAATCCCTTTACAAATTTCCAAAGTAATTTTGTTTATATTAATTATTGAAATTACGTAATGGATAAAAAAGTATATATTGTGTTACTATTCATTTCAGACAGTCCTAAGTCTGAAAAGTACGAAGGGAAGTTGATTGATTGAGAAAGTATACCTTATATATAAAATTCTGGTGTTACAATATTATTTACCATACTCCTCCGAAACGGCTTTACCGATTTTCATGAAATTTTATATGCTTATTCAGTAGGTCTGAAAATCGGCTACTGTTTTTATACCCCTAAGTGATAAGGGTTGTTCACCCCTAACATTATTTTTTTATTTTAAAGACAATTTTTTTTTATTTTTATTGGAACGAAGTTCCTTATCGCGCGTTGTGAAGGGGGCTAGACGGAAAAAATTCTTACGAAAAGTTGTCACGACACTTTTTGCTATAGTAAAGTATTGTAAGCACAGAAATATCCAGCCACTTCCCTTTAGCTCGTGCATTGAAAGTGAAAGAGTCTATCTACTATTTGATTGAGTTTACTTTTTTTTCTAGTGCCAAATGTTCGACATTTATACAGAATTTCGGCCGAATGTCGAATTTCGACCAAAATTTGAATTTCGACGGACAGTCAAATTTTGAACGAGTGTCGAAATTCGACCGAGTGCCGAATTTCGATCGGTTGCTGAGTTTCAACCGCCGGTCGAATTTCGACCGGGTACCAAAATTCGACCGTGGGTCGAAATTCGATCGGGTTCCAAAACTCCACCGGGTGCCGAAATTCGACCGTGGGTCGAAATTCGACCAGGTGCCGAAATTCGACCGTTTGTCGAAATTCGACCGGGTTCCGAAATTCGACCGGGTGCCGAAATTCGATCGTGGGTCGAAATTCGACCGGGTGCCGAAATTCGACCAGGTGCCGAAATTCGACCGTTTGTCGAAATTCGACCGGGTTCCGAAATTCGACCGGGTGCCGAAATTCGACCGTGGGTCGAAATTCGACCGGGTGCCGAAATTCGACCGTGGGTCGAAATTCGACCAGGTGCCGAAATTCGACCGCGGGTCGAAATTCAACCGGGTGCCGAAATTCGACCGGGTTCCCATATCGACCGGGTGCCGAAATTCTATTTCGCATTGAACAGTGTGGTGTCGCGACGATTATTTTTGTTGAGTATATACAGGTTTTTTGTAAATAATAATAAAAGGAACTGCGTTCCATTCTGGTGTCTGGTCAAGTTTTTTTTTTTAAATTGTGGCTTTAAAAATACATACAACCCTCATATTCACCCTTCTATCATCAACCCCTATTTTTTAATTCAATAATTTATATGACGAAACAACGTTTGCCGGGTCAGCTAGTACTTATAATAATTTGTATTGTATTTGATAACACGTCATTTCTATAAGCTAGTAATAAGTAATAACGCTAACAAAACCACAAAACATTGAACGCTTTTTTCAGCTCTCGGCTTTATCGGTCGCTACTAATTCACTTAAATCTTCGTTTTATAATTGACCTTAACGATCAACAACTTTTGTTTAAAAAAGCGTTTAAACGAAAAGCGCTTTTTTAAGCACGCTTAAAAGTATAAGCAAAACGTTTAAACGTGTTAATAATTAAAAGCCGTTTATCACATCTCTAGTCGGACCCGTACATGTTAAGCGATAGACTCGACGTTCGACACGGTGAGCTCCGTACATTCGTTAAATGAGCTCTGAAGAAGAACGACGTCGCTTCGTTACGTACTTATTTTCTTACAAGCTATAAATCTACAAAGTTAATTAACTGTGACAGTTATTTTATTGTTTAATATTAAGATTAAAATTTTGGAATCTAGTACATTTATAATTTGAAAGACAAAGGAGAATTACATATTCCTCATGTACGCTTATATAAAGTTACTTAGTAGTGGTAAATGTACTACAGTTGGGATTCAGCAAATCAAAAGTTACAAAAAAAAAATCCCAATAAAATATTTTCAGTGAAAATAAAAGGTGATTACCAACAGTGTTTGATCGGTGCCGTTCGTGGTAAGTTTAATTTTTTATTATACTTATATCAATATACTTTTATCCTTAATTAATTTATTGAATTCGAAATTTTTACTATTGTTTGATGTTTAATTTTGAATGTCATTATTTCGGTGCACTAAAGAATATTAAATTTTTTTTTCTATAAATTTTTAAAATTATCGAGGATAATAAGAAATTCATAATTAAGTTAATATCTTATAAATTAAGTATAAAAGTTGT
Source organism: Apodemia mormo (assembly GCA_036924255.1). NCBI lineage: Eukaryota > Metazoa > Arthropoda > Insecta > Lepidoptera > Riodinidae > Apodemia > Apodemia mormo. The sequence goes on along the minus strand of JAUPFN010000006.1, from coordinate 23,361,783 downwards.
AAAGGACCTAAAAGAAATTTGTCGTTCTGTTAAAATTCTTGTACGTTCTGATAAAAAAAAAACCTCTAAATCAGAATCTATGAGAATTCCGATCAAAACTATAAATTCTGATAAAATATTGACAGCTACGAATGTAGAATATATAAGAAATTTTAAATACTTATCAGATTTTATCAGTGGAATAATTAAGATTCTATCAGAAGTTATAACATTTTTTCCATAATTTTTAACAATTTTTAAGTTAAAAGGAGGTTATTATTTGTATATATTTTATTACAGATTCAAAACAAGAGCTTGATGATTTGATAGAAAACGGTGACCGAATCCGATTTCCACCGGTAGCAATATTATCTGAATTATCTGAAACAGACGACCAAGCAAATTCGAGCAATTCGAAAAAGCCATCTTCTACTGATAATGACGATACGCGTAACATCTTGAACAAGAAACTGTTAGCACTTGATAAGGTAATTTTTTTCATTTTAATGCATTAATTAAATTAATTTTAATGCTTTCTTTCATTTAATTTCTTAACATTGTATATTGTTTTGATAGAAGTCACTATGTCTATAGTGTATTTTTGACCAAGGGATGCGGTTATATTTAAAATTAGCTCATTTTAATTATAATTAGTCATTTATATTTTCAACGTACATATATTTTCTTAATAACCAAAATATGTATGATATATTTTCCTTCTAAATTAGTTTAAGGGAGTTCAACCATGTGACAACTTGGTATTTAAGCTTTTTTTTAGAAATTTCTTCAAAGACAAATGAAAAGACAGAGACAGAGACATTCCTTTTATTAACCTAGAAAAATTTGAAAGACTGCAGTTAAATACAGCCGAAATATTTATTAATTGATAATTATTATTTTCAGCTGTGGGAAGACTGGAAAAGATAAAAAAAAGAAAAAACATAGTCACAGTAAGGATCAAAAACTATTGACATTAATGGATCAAATGCTACATGAGCTTCATGAAATTAGAAGTGAGCAGAAAGTCCAACGGCAAATGTTGCAACAAGTATTAGACTTTACTAATGAGTATAAAGGTATACTAATATATTTTACAATTTACAATTATTTTCAGTAAAATTACATTTTCCGATATCGACACTAGGTATGCGTCAGATCTTAAAGAAATGAAATTAAAATTATTTGATATTTTCTATTTGTAAATTTAATTATAGAATTATGTTAATTATTACACAAAATCTATTAATTGTAATTAGAATTTTATAATTTTTTTTGTGTACGACGCCAATATAAAACTTTTATTCCATCATGACAAGCCCAATAGTTTATTTAGAAATTCGTGTAATGCTTGCTTTTTTAGTCCCTTTTTGAATTTAGTTCATACAAAAGTTAAAAATCTTAAATTGTCATTGAAAGTGAATGAACTGCATGAAACTAATAAAACATTTTTTTGTTTTGCATTCTACATACTTTAAAAAAAAATAAGTAAATTAAAGCAATTACTAATGAATTTATTTTATAGATACGCCATCAAATCACGAATCAGTAGAACTCGAAAAAAAAACTGGGTTCCCTAAAGTTGGTTTCACTCGGGTGTCCGATGATAGTGTAAGTATTTTTATCATTATTTTCTATTCTTGCAAAGTTAGAAAACTTATAACATTAATTAAAAATTATTTTAGATTCATCTAGGCCAAGGTGTTTACATTGCCAGAAACTCTTACCTTACGGCTATTAATAGAGCTAAAAGTGCTTCTCAATTCGTAAGAAAAATAATGATGGCTGTATTCACAACTGAAGAATTACAGGCTTGCAGTGTTCATGGAGCAAAGTCTAATAAAATAAAACAAGATAAACAAAAACCGGCTCTAGATCCAAAAAGATTGCAAGCTGTAAAAGGTATAAAGTAAAAAATTTCAATAATTATCTTATAGTAATGTATTCTTTTTTTTATCAATTGACATCAATTAATGTTTTAGTTAAATTAGTTTAGTAAAATTTTATGTAATTTTGAATAAATTACCCTAAACATAATATCATATCTTCGAGAAAAAAATCTAATAATGTTGCATGCATGGATGACTTTAGCATTGTTCATATTTAGTTAAATCTGAGCTGGTCACAATAACAATGTCGAACAATTTAATTACAGAAATTTATTCATATTATCTAAAGGAGTCAGGAATCCCAGATAGCAAATATGATCAAGAAACGAAAGCTTTTTACTCTTATGTAAGTAGTAAAATTACGGACACTCGAGCTCAGTCAAAACGTCCGCTAAAGGTAAATGAAATTGTAAATTATAATTAAAGATTGAATATAAGGTAAACGCCCCAATCATTGACAGGGGTCTAAATATTGACACCCTAAATTATTTTTAAATATATTTATTCATCTTTAATAAAAATAACTATCATATAATTTTTATTGAATTCTAATTAATTAAAAAATTGAAAAAAATTACTACCAGTTCAAAATATTAAGTATTAATTATTAAAAAAAAATAAAATAAGCACCAGTTCATCAAACCAGCTTACGAACGTTTATTTTCATAACAACTTAGATTAGAAAAGCATTTTTTTTTAAATGCCTTTAAATGCCGAGTTTAAATTAATTTCCTTATCCAATAATATGATCTTTTTTGTTTTTTTAATTAACAATATATGAAAAATTTATAAAATTGAATAGTCAAAATTAATTGTATGCTTCATAATATTTAAATAATGGGTTTCAATAACTAGTTGATAATTTTCAAGTCGAATCTCATATTAACAGCCATTCGACAGCGCCATGACGCCTTTTTTTTACTTAAACCTAAAAAATTAACTGTAAAAGTTTGAACTCTTCTGATTAAATAAATTATTTTGACATCAATTTTTACATTTTTAACAGTAATTAATCATTTATGGAAATTATTATCAAAAAACTATAATAAAATTTATTACTTAACAATAAGTTTCGATAAATAAGAATAAACAGATGATTCGACGCATGCGCAGTATATGTATAAATAATTGGGGTGACGATATGTCAATAATTAGATCAATCATCAGTTTTTTAACCTGTCAATAATTGGTGTATCCGGATGATCTATTTGATTATTTAAAATTAATTAGTAAATATAAGTGACTATCATCTTAAAAAAAGAAATTGATTTGTAAAAATATTACTTGAGAAATTTTACCACAAACAAAATTCAACGATGTTGATATTTGATTGCTTAAAAAAAATTAAATCATAACTTTATCTCTAATAGTGTCAATAATTGGGGCTTTTACCTTACAAGCATTGGGTTTAAAAGTAGTAAAATTCTATTTTGAATTTAGGAGGAGAAAAAGTTGGAAGTTACAGAAGACTCTGACCTTGAAGAAGAGACTGTAGCTTCTAGTAGCGATGACGAAAGCGAGGAATCCGACAACGGAATCAGTGATGATAAAAATACTCATGAAAATTTAAAGGAGTTGGAGGAAGAATTGAGTGAAAGCGATGAGAAAAAAGAATTAGAAAAGAAAGATGAGAAGTTTCCTGAGAAGGTGGATGAAAAAGAAAAGGAAGAAATGAATGATAATGAAAACTCTGACAATAATGAAGAGAAAAATAATTCTTCTTCTGAAAAAGAAGACTAAAAATTTTATACGTTTTTTAATTTAATTTATATTTGATTATATCATAATTATTTAAAATTTTCACTTTTCATTACATTCATAATTATATCAGAACAATTATTTCTAATAAAGCTGGTCTAGTTTCATAAATATTTTTTTTTTAATTGCAGCCAATACTTGGAGATGCTGCATAAAGTTGTATTATGATAAATTTTTTTGAATTGGGTATAACAATAATCCTCATTAATTTAATAGTAATTATCAATATTTCATTTTACTTATAAATATCGGTAAAGATTGTTTTTAGGCCTCGTATTGTTTGGTAGAAGTTTATATTTATTTCCTTCTAAAAAACCTCATGAAAATCCTGATAAACAATCTGGACTAATTATCATCTGAATCAATCTCATACAATAAATTTTGTATTCAAAATCCGTCAACGATTTTTCTTAAAATTTAACAGAGAAAATTGGGAAGAATTTTCTCATAAAAACTGTAATTCCAGTTTATTAGTAAAATCTGATACAATTGTTTCAACGATATCCTTATTAGATCTGATAAACATGGTGTTCTTATAAATACTCATATCTGCCTAACTTTAATTATAACTATTTCAATATTCTGATAAATTTTATCAGAATCTTAAGAGCAAAATTTTTTTGACGAACTCGTTATCAGAAAATAATTTTATCAGTTCTTACAAGATTTTCCGTGGACAAATGCAGATCATTTTCTGATAGATTTTTTTTTTATGAGAATTTATCAGATCTTTTCCTCAGGGAATGGTAGTGACACGTATAGCCAATCGGTCACCTGCCTGGCAGAACGGCAGATGGTCTATTCTTCAAAGGAGCCCGGACAAACACGGAGGATCAAATATTATAAACTGGTTGGATTTTTAAAAAATCATGTGCAATATACAAAGATTAGTAAAACGTATTCGCTTTGTTCATAATTTAGCTGCTTAAAAAATGTGTATTAAATTAATATTTCATTACTTTTTGCAGCAGCTCCATCTACTCCTGCAACTATAACTGCCGCTTTACAGAACCAATGAAACCAGTGTTAATATAAATTACCATAAGTGTAATATTGCACCAATATAATATACTATAGAAATCCATGTTTTTAAGGATGTTTAAAGAAGTGGAACAATTTTGGAAAGCATGCAACGCAAAACCTTTTCAGACAGTCAATTGATGTCTTATACTCTGAGTTAGTTGATATTGGCTACTAATATGTTTTTTGGTTATATAAAATAATAAAAGAAAGTTCACAAAGTACCTTGCATACGTCATTCCTGGTATCTCCCACAAGATTCCGTATGAAAAGTGATTACAATACTTTGATTTACATTCTCTATTTGACTGCAGTAGACTACTGAATGTGCTGTTTTTGCACAAACTTTTCAGCTCTAAAATAATGTGTGACGATCTGTTAAACCGTGTGTCAGTTAACTTGAACCTTGTCGGAAGGTAGTAATTGTAACCTCGCTGTGAGAGTCACTAATCTCTTTGGAGAATTATTCAAGCGTAGTCAGTCGACTTTTTATTACTTTTAACGTAATGAAAGTAACAGCCATGAATTAATATACTTGGGAAAACACTTTTTAAAGCATTAATGGTAGGTTTTTCAAAGTCAACTGTGAATTTCATGGGATTCCACCCCGGAATTCTGGATTTGATTAAATTAAATACTATTTCGTATGTATTTTGTGTCCTTTCACTCATCAATACAAAAATTAATGGAATAATGTCCGTGTTATTTGTTCCTGTCACCGTGAATTTAAAGAGCATATAAAAAGGGGTGTTCCGGTGCAGCCCGGCCACAGTCAATTTTGTAATTTATAGACATAAAATTTAAATGTTCTTTTGATGTTCTTGCAGTACCAATGAATAAATTAAATGTACCTCAAGTATATCTCCTTAAAAGAGCACTTTTTGGTGGCCGGGAAGTAACGTATACGCTGCAGCCCGGCCACGGTTATATTTTCCAGTAGGATGCTCAGAATGTTCTTAAATATAAGCCAAATAAATGTTCCATTTGCGTTCTTTGGATTTTTGAATGTAATGTACGAACAAAAACGCCTATATAAACAAAAAATGATTTCAAATTAAAATATGCACTTAGCGCCTATAGAATTAAAATAGCAAATCTGCTTATTTGTAAAAAGGTGCTATCGCAATTTTTTTAGGAGCAATTCTCTAGAAAACCAGACGTAAAAAAAACAGTAAAACAGTTTTGATTGTACAACGATGGTGCATTTTCCTATATGATATATTATTATTATAAACAAAGTAATTATAAATATATTATATGTATCTAGATGTACGTAATTGCATTAATAACTTTGTAGTGAATGGGTACTTATTCTGTTATATCTTATTAAAATATTCATAAAATTAATCGCCCCGTTGGTCGAGTGGTTAGCGACCCTGACTACGCAATCGACGGGGCTCAGGTTCGATCTCCGACGCGGACAAGCATTTGTGTGATGAGTATAAATGTTTGTATTTCCGGGTTTGGGTGTTTATTAAATATGTTCTAGTTTTTATACATGTATTTTTATGTATTAGTATCGTTGACTAACACCCAAAACACAAGCAAATAGTTTGCTTACTTTGGGGTTAGATCAGTAAGTGTAATTTGTCCCGTGAATATTTATTGTTATTATATCTATGATTTGTCTTCTACCCTCACTTTTTTTTATATATCATAAGATAGCAAACAAGCAGATGGGTCTCCTGATGGAAAGAGTCAACCATCACTTATAGACACCAAAGATATTAATGGTGCGTTGCTATTTTGGGGTGAGGTCTAATGCCACATGTATAATTTTACCGGCTTAAGGTTTAAGCACTGACGCTATTACGGCAGGAATAGGTAAGGCGGTGGTACCAGACCCGGGCGAGACAATGCAGAACTCTACCACCTAGTAGCCACGAATGTAGTGACTCACGTAACCAAACGGTCGCCTTTTACGACCTGCCTGACAAAACAGCAGCTTGTTTATTCTTCAAAAAAGCCCGGGTCCAACACGGGGAAACATCATGCCAGACCCTGTCAAAAGCCTTCGAAATATCAAGCCTTGCTAGTGCTTCACCATGATTCACGATGACCGCGCTCAAGATGTAGGTGGCATACGCTAGAAGATCCTACCAATAGAGATAGTACACAATTATTATGTGAGTGTAGAAAACAAATCGTAGATATAATGCAATTCCAATTCCCTACATTTAACATTTTTTTTTATTATTTTAATATTCTATGCAATTACGTACATCTAGATACATATAATATATTTATAATTACTTTGTTTATAATAATAATATATCATATAGGAAAATGCACCATCGTTTTACAATCAAAACTGTTTTTCTTTACGTCTGGTTTTCTAGAGAATTGCTCCTAAAAAAATTGCGATAGCACCTTTTCACAAATAAGCAGATTTGCTATTTTAATTCTACAGGCGCTAAGTGCACATTTTAATTTGAAATCATTTTTTGTTTATATAGTTGTTTTTGTTCGTATATTACATTCAAAAATCCAAAGAACGCAAATGGAACAATTATTTGGCTTATAATTAAGAACATTCTGAGCATCCTACTGGAAAATATAACCGTGGCCGGGCTGCAGCGTATACGTTACTTCCCGGCCACCAAAAAGTGCTCTTTTAAAGATATATACTTGAGGTACATTTAATTTATTCATTGGTACTGCAAGAACATTAAAAGAACATTTAAATTTTATGTCTATAAATTACAAAATTGACTGTGGCCGGGCTGCACCGGAACACCCTATAAAAAGAGTAGCGTCGCTGAAAAGTTCGCGGAGTTCACGCACTTTGTCTCTAGAAAATTTGTCACCAAAGACTAATATGCGAGTTTTCTTATCCATATAATCTACTAATAAAAATGACTCGTATATTTTGGGTACCACAACGTCAGACAATTGTGAAAAGTTTAATTTCTTTAAACTCAATCCGCCTTATTCCAAAACGAGGTCAATCTGAAGATATCGTGAACAATATTTTTTCATTTATTGAAAAGAATAAATAAAATACAAATTGAACTTTGTAATGTTAGTTCAGTAATTTGGTAGTAGACACGTGTCAGTGGAAGTTACGAAAAGTATTTAGTTCAGGCTGAGTCATCAGTATACGTTTATCGTGATCGGCATTGAAGACACTCTGCGTTGAATGCGTTCAAGAGGAAGGAGCTGGTATTGTGGAGCCCCTGGCCAAAGATGAGAACAGTACTCCAATGAAGCCTGATTTGTGACTTGTAGAGTCGCAAACAATCGACTGTTTTGCCCTGTTCAGAACAACAAATTTCTTGGACGAAAGCTTTGCTTTTGCCTCTAAATGACCATGAAACGAGATAATGATGAGTTATGGATGTGTATTAAATATGTGTATTATATAATAAAAATCAGAATTATTCAAATCGGTTTAGTAGTTTTTGGGATTACCACGTTCAAACAAACAAACAAACTCAATTCTCAGAATCACTTGATTCTGAACTCTCTGAACTTGATTCAGAATCATCTTGTAAACTTATAATGATTTGGTCCATCATAGTATCAAATTTCATATCATGATTCCAGTATTCCTGTTCATTTTTTTGTACGTGGTCATCGCATTTTTGCCATCGTTCGGCAGAGAATTCGGAAAATAGCCTTGTTAGTATTGTCATTTTCTCGTCCAATGTAGCATTAATGTGATCTCTGGCCAGGCAATTTTTAATATTTGCCCACACAAGCTCGATCGGGTTGAGGTCTGGATGATATGGAGGTAGTCTGAGAACAGTATGACCTGCAGCTTTCAGAAGTTCGTCAATCTTGAATATTTTTTCTGATTGGGTCGCATTAATCAACCTCAGGAGTTCAGCTTTGATCATCGTGGGAGAAAATGTTACATTATGATTTTGCAACCAGTTCTGCATATTAATTTTCAAACTGGACATAGTCGGTTTCTTCTCAACTTGCACACAATGATAGGCAGCATTATCCATAACTATGAGTTAGGTGGAAGTTTAGGTATTAATTTTTGATCAACCATGTTGTAAAAATTTGTAGAGTTCATGTCTCCATGATAATCCCCCGTTTTTGAATCTGATTTAAAAATTAGCAAAGCATCGTCAACTAACCCGTTCCCCTTCCAGCGTGAACTATTATCAAACGCCTTCCTTTGCCTATATCTGTATAAATTCCAGGCTCTGACGAAGATTGCCAACATTTTTGGACATTGTGACTTTGGTTAACGTAAGTTTCGTCCAAAAAAAAAAAATATTTCGTTTGTCTTCTCTGAATTTTCTTATAGCCCTCATATATTTCACTCGCCATTCAACAATATTTGGTCTCTCTATTAAAAGGCATCTCTTCGATTTACATTTTTTAAATGAATATCCCAGTTTGTGCAAAAGTGTTCTTAAAAAAGTCAATCCGCAGTCTAAAATATTATCCTCTTTTAACACAGCATTTAATTTTCGTAGACTTGGAATTTTTTTCTCTACCGTATAAAACTGATTTATTTTTCTTCTTATCACTGCTAAATCAAAGTCATCAACTTGTATTTTTTTATTTCTTTTGGTCTACGTGGAGAACTAAATCTTGCTTCCCCTGTATTTTGCAACGATTTTTTACTTTCAGCAATCACTCTCCTAACACTTCGTTCTGATATCCCTGTTGTTTCTGCTACTAGTTTATGTATATTCGCATCAGTTTTATATTCTAAACTATTGACATCGGCTTTCCGTTTATTAAAAAATGTATGCACTTTAAATATTATTTCCTTAGATTGTCTTTTTATCGGCGGACTCATCTCGCTATTGCAATCTTATGTGCGTTTTGTCTAAACTAGCCGGAACTTTCAACGCGTGTTGCCGTCGGAAAGTACGGCGCCGCACTGAGTAATGACAGCAAGCGCCCCTGCCTCTCCGCCCCACCGTTCACATACCTAAGGCGCGGCCAACTACTTCCGTGCGCACTATAGTATTAGATGAAACGTAATTATAAAACCGGGTTTAGCGCTAGTCCGAGTATCTTCTATGGTTCTAAAGATAAACCTCCGCGACCCCTAGTTTAACTTTAATACTAAGCTCAAAACGTCAAACTTCAAAGTTGACATAAACGTCGTATTTGTTGTGAAATAATTGTTTGTAATTAAAATAATAAAAAATGGACATAAACGTAATTGATATAAAAGATTTGGAAGATTTGGATGTATCGGAAACATACCAGAAGCTTAATAGACCCCAAAGTCGAGTGAATCCGTTTCATTTAATTGACGGAGACTTTCGAAAAAAATATAGATTCACAAAAAGGTTTGCAAGCCAAATAGTGGATTTATTGTGAGAAGATTTAGTTCATGACCCTCGGGGACAGGCTCGGGGACCGACTTACATGGTGTATCTCAGCCGACTATTAGCAAAACTTGTAAGAAAATAGCAGGGCTTTTAACCGGATTGCCCCATAGATTTATAAAGATGCCAGCTACTTTAAATCAGCAAGAAGAAGCAATGAGGAAGTTTCGCCGTATAGCTAATTTTTGAAAGTTATAGGTGCTATAGACTGCACTGACTGATTGATTACGGTAAAAAAAGTAATGCTAGATTTTATAACAAAACCTAATCGTACCTACTCGAGGCACTCAGGTTTTGTGCTTCAATAATAAATAAAAACAGACTAGCTATGGAAATACAGAAATATTAAGTAACCTGAAGTGCCTTTGTATATATATTATTGAAATGTTTACTTTCGCATATAGTATTTATTATAAACATTCGGATTAAATTACACGCGTCACACTTTTTTTTTGTTTTTTTTTAGTTTATTTCGTTGTACGCTAACTCGATACGTGTACACATGTAGGTATATAGGGGAAATAAAAAGAAAATTCATATAATTTCAACGTTTTCAGATTTAAGATAATTTTCATAGCAAAATTGAACCTATATTTTATTTTATTATCACTTTCGAACTCATAAATCACTTTTAATAAACAATTTGTTTTCTTTTCATATAAGTATGTTTGTTGTAACGGTATGTTGCATGTTACGCCGAGTGAATGAATGAATGGTTTAGATTCATTTTAGCTTATAATCTGTGGATACATGTTCATCCAAGGTCAATCTTCGGTATAAGCTAGACTCGTTAGACTCGTTTTTGTAATAAGAATGAATTTTAGTACTGAATCTAACTTTAATACCGTAACAAGCCTAGACTTCTTAATCTTGGTTTAAACCCAGATCTAGGCCTGTTTTTGTAATAAGGCGGAATGTGTCATTTCTTCATTTGTATAGCATACTTTTGATCTTATTGAATTCTGGGACTCTTTCTAATGTTCCAGTATCTTGGGCAATGATATTATATGTTACTATTATAAGCTCATTGATCTTGGGTAGCGATAGATGATACCATATTTCTGTAAATAGTTAGTACAGAATCTAGAGAATGGGCTACATCATTCATACATTAATCTAAACCAGAGTTCCCCAAACGTTTTTGTGTCGTAGACCCCTTGCCATGTTTTTCCGTGTTGGGTAGACCCCCTACATACCTGATATTGATTTCCTGTAAATTTCTAACTGTAGTGAAGTTTGGTGTTAAAAACTTAAAGTAAAAACACATGTTAATTTATACATTTATTAATTGAATTTAAATTAAAACTACTCAAAATAAAATTTTGTCAAAAAAATCTGTTATTTAAAATATACGTAACATTAAATAAATTATAAATAAAATAACATAAGCAATAAGTCAATATTTTTAGTGAGAAGGATGAACCTGATGCTTTAATAATAAATTATCAACATTTGGCATTTTGTAAGGGTTAATCTTAAATCTCCTCGGCTAATGATGTGCAGTCTGATTCTTTTTTTCGTTAGGAGATTGGTAAATGCGCTGGATCCCCTTTTCACTAGGTATGACGATGGAATATAGCGTCGAAATTAAAAATTTAAAACGGGATAAGTAACGGGTATGTTGTTTTGCAGCCAGAATTGCTGATATCCGTTTTTAAACTGAACCTTAAATTCTTCGTTTGTACTTAGTTCAGTCAGTTCCTCTTGTATTATGACATTCGTTTCTTCTATGTCACCATATGGATTAATTATCCACGACGGTATTACCTTAGTCAAAATATCCTCAAACCTAAATTCAAAATCTGAATAGAGGGCATTTAAATGTTGAACGTAAGTTGAAACGTCGTCTTCCTGGCAGCTTGTCTGTGACAAATTGGGGAACTGAGAAAATTCGCCCCATCCAATATTTTGCTTCATTAGTTTAACTCTGGCACGAAACGCTGATAAGATAGACTTTGTTTTAATTAAATTTAAACTGTCGCCTTGTAATTGCAAATTCACTATATTAAATTTTGTAAACAAATCTGTTAAATAGGCGATGTCTGTTTTCCTCTTCATTAAATTTTCTTTTAAAATTTTATCTTCAGTATCCAGAAATTCTAAAATAGTCTCAAAAAGTGCAAAAAATCTTGTCAAACATAAGGCTTTCGACAGCAGCGTACTTCAGTGTGAAAGAGTAATTGATGAAAGTGTTCGTCATTTTCTTCACACAACTGCGCAAATAACCGCGTATTCAACGCGTTGCTTCGGATTCGGTTTACTTCATCAATGACTAAATGAAGTGATTCATGAAATCTAACACTCAAATTTTTTGCAACTAAATGTTGTCGATGGATGGCGCAATGTATTGCTAACACCCCTGACACATTTTGTTTTAAATAGCTTATAAATCCACGATAACGTCCAACCATGGCACGTGTTCCATCTGTAGCTACTGATATTATATTTGATAAAGGAATTGCTTTTTCATTTTTTCAAAACATGAAATATTGATTCACCTTTAGTGTCGGTTATCAAAGTTCTTGCGAAGAGCAGTTCTTCATAGATTTCTTGATTTATAATAAAACAAACATATGCCAATAATAATGCTGCATTATCAGGTAAAGTTGACTCGTCCAGTTGTATAGAGAAATGGGTCGTTTGCAAATAATTACATAAGAAGCTTTCTATATCAGAACTCATTTCATCAATACGTCTTTCAACAGTATTGTTGCTTAAGGGAATTATTTTAATGATATCAGATGCAGGTTTGTGTAAAACAGTTTTTAAAACCTCTTCAACGGTTGGCAAAATTAACTTCGATAGTATGCGGTTTTCCGGATTTTCCTATAAGTAACGAGATATTGTAAGACGCCCGCAAACCATCATTTATTTGTGACGTCGAAACGAACATTCTGTCCAGTATAGGTCTCTTCTGAAGTTTATCTTTGAGTGTTTGAAAGTATTTCAAATCTTTCTCTGTTTTATCAGGGTGGCATCTTCTCAGATGATCTTGCAGTTTAGATGGTTTCATAGCGTCATTGCCCAAAACTTTGTTGCATAAAAGGCACATAGGCAATTTTTTGTCCGGCAATGATGGAATGAAGCCAAATTTCAAATAATCAACACTGTACTGTCTACATTTCTTTTTAGATTCGGACATGGCATCAGTCATCTGTGGGCAAAATTAAATTATTTAAATAAGACAGAAAATCCAGCAGCTGTATATTAAAAATATTTTTTGATTTTTTCGAAAACATTACATAATTCGAACATCATCTTGCAACAAGCTCGAAATACGGAGATTGCACTATAATTATAATACAGATTGCTAAAACTTTCAAAAAGAAACTATTGAGGAGTACTCGTGTAATTTTGCATGATTGAATATTAAACTACTAATAACTAAAGTCACGATTGGCGTAATTTATCTATCTTTGCTAACTACGAGTAAAAGACTAAAATTTAATAAAAAATAATGTACTTGCTTTTCTCCAGCACTCTCAAACAAAATTACACTGACTCACTATAATTTGTGTGATATACTATCAGTTTATATTTTTTAAAATATTTTCTTAGCACTTTCCTTTTCAAGATTCAGGAAACGAATAAACGTATTTGTCCCACATTCGTATTTATAGAGTGACGAATTGAACAAGTCAGTGCAAGGTAGCGAAGCTCTGAGACTGCGACTCTCAGGTTTTTACAAGTTCAAAATGTATTGCGACCACAAAGCGAATACCAACATTCTACAACTTACACAATTTTATAAACATATATAATAAATTTTTTACTTCATAGGTACTTTTATAAATAATGTATATGTTTTGATATTATAAGATAGTATGATGTAAGTAAATGGGTACTATCAGTGCATGTATTGAGATCGACTATCGTGGACCTCCATTTTCATTTCATGGACCCCCAAAATTTTTTTTCGCTGACGTAGACCCCTTGCTGGTCGTCATAGACCCCTAGGGATCGATATAGACCACTTTGGGAATCACTGATCTAAACATACATCCACTTTATTTTTTTTTAAAATCGCATACACATGGCTCAATGTGCGAGATCCTTTTTATGACGCTATTAAAAAACTAAAATTATTAATATTGCTACTACTAGCATGTTTACCATTACAGTACTTACCATTGCAGTAATACTATCAAGGCTGTGGGTTTTGTTTCTGTTGGTACAAAACCAATATGTAGATCCATTCAAATATGTTTTATTATGGTGGGAATATTGATGGCCATCATAAAGCGCAACTTGACCTTTACCCCTTTTTATTATTATTATTTTATTGTCACAGCTAATACAACGATAATAATTATTGCAATTTCAATGCATTTGACTTTGAGTTTTGACATTGTATTAACACAATGATAATATTAATAGAGAATAATATTATATTAGACATGTAGATGCCTATGTTATCAGAAGAGGTTACTATCTCAACAATTGTTTTTATGTGTGCTCTATATCAAGTGTATTAGAAAATCTCTAGTCAAGTGTACATAATCGAGGTGATAAATAGGAAGTGAGTATAGATAAAAAATCCTATTATTCACCCCGTTTAAGGTAAATTTTCAGACATACGTTTCCCAGAATTTACCCTAGGGTGAATTCTCTAGGGTAACAGATCGGAATAACTGCCTTTTTATCCACCTCGATATCCTCGCACTAAAGTTTTTTGTCTGGCGCGCACTAATGTTGATACGCATTCACCCTTGGGTCGAACATTATCTGAATTCAATTTTATCAGTTCTAAGATACCAGATTTGTATATGACTCGACATATAAGTTGGAATTTTGGTAAGATTAAAGTGGATTAAAGTAAACATTTTGATTCTCTCCTTATAAGTCTATGATTCATTATTTATATTGTCATTGGGTGTCTAGTAAAACCACTAATCTCAGATATCTAAGTTACATTAACAGAATTCTGAGCTAATATTTTGCCAATACACTTAATAGATACATAAAATAACAAAAAATAAATTAGCTTTGAACTATTCTTTAGTACAAAAATAGAGAGTATTTATACTTGTTGATACATAAATAGAAAATTATGAAATATAAATTTATTGCTGTTTTTAATATAAATGTACTTAATTTAAGTTTTGTACAACTACAATGATAACCCTTAAACATGATTGTGGAAAAGTACATCAAATTAAAGTCTCAATTTTTTTTGTATGATTATTCCTAGCGATACATTTTATTTAATCAATTTAAAAAGTGTAGAAAATTATTACATTTTAACTAATACTTATCACTCCTAAAGTCAAAAAATGTTAAAACTCAAAGATGTTAAAACTCAAAGACGCCGTGTTCTTTACACTTCGGTTTCTCTTATTTAATAGTTGAAATCTTTTTATATACATACTAGGTGTTGCCCGCGACTTCGTCCGTACGGACTATAGCGGACTATAGGTTATAGCGTGAAAATATGTAGCCTATATGTTGACCCGACCTGTTAGTAATATTTATGCAAAATTTGAAATAAATTCATGCAGTACTTTATGAGTTTACCCTGGACATATATACAGACAAACAGACAAAAATTCTAAAAACTATTTTTGGCTTCGATATCGATTGTAGATCACGCCCTAAGTATTCTTTAAAAAAATATTCAATGTACAGTTTTAACAAGTTATTGGACTAGTTGAGTTAGAACATATTTTTGTAGAGAATTGAACACTCTACAAAAAGCTTTCTTATAATTTTTCGATAAACCGATGCGTCTCAAAGATATTCAACTTTAAAATATAATTTATAATATTTTTTCATTGTTTTTCAATTTTTTGACGAAACTATCAAGTTTATCAACAAATTTTGTAAAATTTTTCATTTCATTTTTCAAATTTTACAAAATTTGTTGAATTCAAATAAAATTTAGAATACAAAAAGTATTCTAAATTTTATTTGGTTTCACAGATCCTTTTATTCAACTGTCAAATTTCTACTATCATATCTTGATTTGCCAATTAATTAATAATATTTTTTCAATTAAAAATTTTTTTATCTATTATTTATTGGATTTTATAAGTTCATAATATTATGTATTTTAAATGCAATGCAATTAATTTTATTATTTTAATAAAAATGTGCTAATATAATTTTATTATTTATCGAAGCTAGTTTCACAGTTAAAATGATCGAAGTGCGAAACAAAGAAGACATCGGTCGTACTATTTGTTCTTAATTAACTTCACTCCTACTATACCATCAAAAATGCTTCAAGGACGCTCCCTCCCATAGTATCTAACCACCTTGCATTGCAACTAAATAGTAAAAATAGTTTTTGGAATAGATCTGCACAGCCGTTTAACAGTTATTGCAAAAAACCACATTTAAAACAAAAATCTTTTGTAGTTTTTTAAGATTTATCAAAATTTACAAAGTATATACAAAATCTAAGTATAGTCAAGCCCTTTCGAATGGCACCAACCGCGATGAAATCGGACGAGCCGTTCAAAAGTTATGAGAGGTTTACATACGGCCGCACGCACACACACACACACACACACATACACACACACATTCGGGGAAGCTTCCTAGGACCCCTTAACGTCAACAGCCGTTGAAAACTCAATTATTGAAACACGGGGTGAAACCAATAACTTCTCGATTTTTGAAAATTTTCAATTTTCTTAGCGGGAAGTTAAAAAATTAAATAAAAGTAAATAAATTAAATAAAAGTTAAAAAATTAAATTAGCTGAACAAAAAAAATTCAATTAATTGACAAATTTAGATACGATGGTATGAGAAATTTGACAAAATTTTTTGATAAACTTGATAGTTTCCTCAATATATATAAGTTTCTCTAGTTGGTAACTATTTTTTTTATTAGAAGTTATTTTATGTTAATGTGTATTTTTTTGTAAGATTTTCGTTAAATTGTTTCACTATTTCATTTTCTGTATGATGTATTTGTTCACCTGTAATTGGCAGGTACACTAGAGTTGTACCTTAAGTTCTATTTATAATTTGTATTTATGTGTATGTGCTGTTGGTGTTCCATTGTAAATAAATAAATAAAATGTTCAAACAGAGAATCGTTTTTATTATAATTTATCATTGTGCCAAAATCTGATAACATTTTCAGTGGTTTGGTGTGCGCGCGCAAACGAAATCAGTCAAAGTAGAAATAATGTCTAATGGATCCTATTTATACGATTTTTCTTATATCGATAGATTTTAGCGATAGACTGCACGTCACTATTTTGTTCTTGTGGTTGGCATTACTGATCTATCTAGTCATCAGGTTTCTTGTGATTGGCTGTTTTAGGTACAGTACCCGGCGATAAATATTGCACATCGACCTTTGGAAAGAGACAATCGGCTAATTTCAGCTTCGTAGAGCGTTATCTCTGTCGCACAAAATACAAACAGTCCGGTACCTATTAGGAGCTGTTAAAACAAGTATGATTTGCTTCTTTAATATTTTTATTCTTTGTATAAAATACACTAATTTTTCTATAAGTGATGGCTTTAGGTTGGGGTAAAATAAATTAAAAAAACATGTTCACATTATATTTACGTATTTAATTATTTTGGAACATAACAGCTTTAGTGTACATAATAAACACCATTATACCTATTGCTAAAATGAGACATTGCAATAAAAATAATAATAATTCTAATTCTCAATTACTTCCATTTCACTATCTGTGCTCTCAAAGAGGTCAATATCACTGCCACTATCAGCCGTATTTATCACTAATCTATCAGTGTAATTGTCTAAACTGTGTTGAATGCTTCTATATTCATTCTCACATTTGATTGCATGATCGCAAACCTTTTTCCACTCTTCAGCGCCGATCATGTTTACTTTTTCAGTCAATAATGTTTTTACTGTAGTTAAGTTCATACCCACATTTCTAGAGGCTACATAGCCTTTCAGTTGAGACCATATATTTTCAATTGGATTAAAATCCGGATGATATGGTGGCAATCGCAACACAGTGTGCCCATGTTCGGCAAGTATTTTGTCCACAGAAAACTCTGTATACCTCTCCTTGTGCTGACATATAATAGCGTAAATCTGGGTTTTTGTTAATTTTGGATCAACTGGAATTTCATGTCTGTTTAACCAGTTGATCATTTCCCGTTTAATGGTGTTTGAGTTGGGGGGTCTCTCAACATACTTGTTGTGATAGGGTGCGTTGTCGATAACTAGAACAGAATCACTGGGTATATTTGGGATTAATTGGTTAACCAGCCATTTCTCATAGTTATCGTTATTCATTTCATTGTGATAGTCGGGTGTTCCGGTGCAGCCCGGCCACAGTCAATTTTGTAATTTATAGACATAAAATTTAAATGTTCTTTTAATGTTCTTGCAGTACCAATGAATAAATTAAATGTACCTCAAGTATATCTCCTTAAAAGAGCACTTTTTGGTGGCCGGGAAGTAACGTATACGCTGCAGCCCGGCCACGGTTATATTTTCCAGTAGGATGCTCAGAATGTTCTTAAATATAAGCCAAATAAATGTTCCATTTGCGTTCTTTGGATTTTTGAATGTAATGTACGAACAAAAACGCCTATATAAACAAAAAATGATTTCAAATTAAAATGTGCACTTAGCGCCTGTAGAATTGAAATAGCAAATCTGCTTATTTGTAAAGAGGTGCTATCGCAATTTTTTTAGGAGCAATTCTCTAGAAAACCAGACGTAAAAAAAACAGTTTTGATTATAAAACGATGGTGCATTTTCCTATATGATATATTATTATTATAAACAAAGTAATTATAAATATATTATATGTATCTAGATGTACGTAATTGCATTAATAACTTTGTAGTGAATGGATACTTATTCTGTTATATCTTATTAAAATATTTATAAAATTAATCGCCCCGTTGGTCGAGTGGTTAGCGACCCTGACTACGCAATCGACGGGGCTCAGGTTCGATCTCCGACGGGGACAAGCATTTGTGTGATGAGTATAAATGTTTGTATTTCCGGGTTTGGGTGTTTATTAAATATGTTCTAGTTTTTATACATGTATTTCTATGTATTAGTATCGTTGACTAACACCCATAACATAAGCAAATAATTTGCTTACTTTGGGGTTAGATCAGTAAGTGTAATATGTGACGTGAATATTTATTGTTATTATATCTATGATTTGTCTTCTACCTTCACTTTTTTATATATCATAAGATAGCAAACAAGCAGATGGGTCTCCTGATGGAAAGAGTCAACCATCACTTATAGACACCAAAGATGTTAATGGTGCGTTGCTATTTTGGGGTGAGATCTAATGCCACATGTATAATTTTACCGGCTTAAGGTTTAAGCACTGACGCTATTACGGCAGGAATAGGTAAGGCGGTGGTACCAGACCCGGGCGAGACAATGCAGAACTCTACCACCTAGTAGCCACGAATGTAGTGACTCACGTAACCAAACAGTCGCCTTTTACGACCTGCCTGACAAAACAGCAGTTTGTTTATTCTTCAAAAAAGCCCGGGTCCAACACGGGGAAACATCATGCCAGACCCTGTCAAAAGCCTTCGAAATATCAAGCCTTGCTAGTGCTTCACCATGATTCTCGATGACCGCACTCAAGATGTAGGTGGCATACGCTAGAAGATCCTACCAATAGAGATAGTACACAATTATTATGTGAGTGTAGAAAACAAATCGTAGATATAATGCAATTCCAATTCCCTACATTTAACATTTTTTTTATTATTTTTATATTCTATACAATTACGTACATCTAGATACATATAATATATTTATAATTACTTTGTTTATAATAATAATATATCATATAGGAAAATGCACCATCGTTTTACAATCAAAACTGTTTTTCTTTACGTCTGGTTTTCTAGAGAATTGCTCCTAAAAAAATTGCGATAGCACCTTTTTACAAATAAGCAGATTTGCTATTTTAATGCTACAGGCGCTAAGTGCACATTTTAATTTGAAATCATTTTTTGTTTATATAGTCGTTTTTGTTCGTATATTACATTCAAAAATCCAAAGAACGCAAATGGAACATTTATTTGGCTTATAATTAAGAACATTCTGAGCATCCTACTGGAAAATATAACCGTGGCCGGGCTGCAGCGTATACGTTGCTTCCCAGCCACCAAAAAGTGCTCTTTTAAAGAGATATACTTGAGGTACACTTAATTTATTCATTGGTACTACAAGAACATTAAAAGAACATTTAAATTTTATGTCTTTAAATTACAAAATTGACTGTGGCCGGGCTGCACCGGAACACCCGTGATAGTCACCTGTAGTGTCCGTGGATTTATACGTTAAAAAAGCACCGGGTACAAAGCCTTTTTCATTTCCCGCATGAACTATTATCAAACGTTGACCTTTTGAAATTGGCTTTTTTACTCCTTTTTTCTTATCGTCACTCCAAGATTTCCCTTTAGTGTGGGATGCATGTATATATGACTCATCCATGTAGACGATATTTTTTCCTGTTTCGCGAAATTTGCGTATTTTATCAAGGTATTCCATTCGTTTGAGACTAACGTCGTGCTTTTCCATTAGAATTTTTCGATTATCTTCCATTTTAGTGAACTGAAATCCCATGTCATGAAGTATTTTTCTCAACGTTTTTTCAGACCCATTGTAATTAATAGCTTCAGATAACTTAGCTTTTAATGATTTTATTGTTGGCAGTTCATTAAATCGTAAGTGAAAATCATACACCATTCTTCGAACAACATCGTAATCAAAATCGTCCATATCCAAACGAAATTGCTTTTTTGGTCTCCCTTTTTTTGGAGTGCTGAACTTAATTTCAGTCGAATGTGTTTCAGTACTGACTTCGTTTAATATATTGTTCAAAGTTCTTCTTGAAATTCCAGTGGCATTTGCAACTCGCTCTTGAATCTTCTTAAAATAACAACTTACATTTTCATCTACTTTTTTTTTAAATCTATCAGCTTCGCTTACAAAGTATTTATAAACATTGTAGATAATTTCACGTGACTGACCTCGTAAAGGATTCCCTCTTTTTCCGAAAGATGCCATATTACAACTTTAAATTATTTAAATTTGTGGGTGTTATCAACTCTAAATATATATTTTGATCGGGACGCGACTGCACTCTATCGTACTTGAACAACGACTGACTAAACGTCACATAGGTAGTGTGGGACAGAGATAACACTTTACGAAGCCGAAATTATCCGATTGTCTCTTTCCAAAGTTCGATGTGCAATATTTATCGCCGGGTACTGTATCTCCGTTTTAAAATTGTGTTTATTTTTTGTCTATGGTGTCCGGTCTCTTGTTACGTAGTATTGTATAGGTAGGTACTCTTTGTTTACACATAATAATAACATATTTATCATTGCCTTAAGTTACCAAACAAGCTGCTTTTGAAAATTGGGAGAAACAAAAAGTTTAATCACCAAATAAAAATCTGCTGTTTTAACAGAATAAAGCCTGTATTTTTATCAAATGAAAAAATATAAACAAAAGTTAATGCAGTATTGCAAAACTCAACAAACTTTTTAACATTTAAAAACATCTTAATTAAAAATATACATACACTTAACAAGCTCCAAAGACGATCACGTCAATCTTGACCAGTAGTGAATTTATAGGTTAAAAGAATTCGAATGCGGTATCACATAGTACTTACTCTTAATATAATACCTACAGGTCAAGCATTACTTAATAATTAATACGGACTGTGTGTTTAACGTAGTTATACACTAAGATCGGCCACGGATATCGGTTACACGTAGATTATTTTACGACGTGGCGTTAGTACTATAAACACTGACAGTTGGCGACTTTTATTGACAAGGCAATTTATTTAGACAAGGGTAGTTAATAATTTTAACGTATATAAAATTATTACACATAGTCTTATTAGTCAGTTATTATGAAATACTTAAAAATAGATAGCAAGCAAGCAGATGTATGTCCTGATGGAAAGAAATACCATAGCCTACAGACACCAAAGATGTTAATGGTGCATTGATGTAAGTGTAGCGTGATTGCAATGCCACATGCATATTTCAACCGGCTACATTATCCTCTAAACTGGAACATGACAATAACCAGCTTTGACGCTATTGCGGCAGAAAAAGGTAAGGCGGTGGTACCTACCTGTACCTGAGCGATATACTGCAAGCCTGACAAAATGACAGATGGCCTATCCTCCAAAGGGGTGTCGGACCAATACGAGGTAATTTGGCAACCACAATTGTTGAGATCAGTGGCGTATTTAGCGTGGATGTCACCCGGTGCTGTGATTATGGTGTTACCCCTACTTATAAAACTGTCTAAACTATGGTAGTAAAAAGTGACAAAGCGTCCAAGTTTTAAATTCTTATTTTCTCTCTCACGTGATCTTTACCTTTTTAAGACAATTGCATGAGCAGTGGAGTATGAAGGAGTGCAAAAAAACTCTTATTTTGATATAAAATCCATTATATAGAAAAACACTAATAAAAATAAACATACACACACTACATTCATGTGACAAACATAATACACAAGTAGATATACTATTTTTTGACGGCTAAAGTCAGTTGTCAAACTTAAAAGCGATTTTATATATAATCTAGGGTCGAATTCCGGCCATAGGCGATCTCTAGTTGGTATAATTACATACACATATTTAGCTTATCCCTCACTAAACCGGAAATAAATACAAAAACTCACGTTCATCACACAAATATTTGTATATAATATAGCCGAAGCCAGGCTAACGGTTCATAAATAATGTTAGTGAATTTCAGCAATGCTTCAAAAAATGTAATATGTACCATGTTTTAATTTCAATATAAATGAAGGTTTTTAAATAGTACTTTATCCATGAATCCTAAGCGAGAGAAATCGACACTTTTGACACTGAGTCACTTTTGACTCTCATCGCCGACGTTTGAATGTTTAATATTTTGTTTGGTCAATATATCAATGTAAATCAATCAATCAATGTAAATCGTTTTAGAGTTAAAAGACCGCCATTTCGGTACATACCTACACCATGAACGTCTAATATTTTTATTACCTATTATTTTTAATTTTATTAAGGACTAGCTGTGCCCGCGACTTCGTTCGCGTGGAAAAAATTCTAAAATAAAAACCCGCATAGTTCCCGTTCCCGTGGGATTTCCGGGATAAGAACTATCCTATGTCCTTTCTTGGGCCTCAAACTATATTTGTACCAAATTTTATCCAAATCGGTTCAGTGGTTTGGCCGTGAAAGCGTAACAGACAAACAGACAGACAGACAGACAGACAGAGTTACTTTCGCATTTATAATATTAGTATGGAAGTATGGATATGGATAGTATGGATTTGTTAAATATCCTAACTTGCATAAACTGTATTCTCCCTAGCTGTAAATTTTTTGTGTTCCTTTACGTTTTTGTTCAACCGCCGCGTCGGTCGAGTGGTTAGCGACCCTGACTACGCAATCGACGGGGTTCGGGTTCGATCCCCGACGGGGGCAAGCATTTGTGTGATGAGCATAAATGTTTGTATTTCCGGGTTTGGGTGTTTATTAAATATATTCCAGTATTTATATATGTATTTCTACGTATTAGTATCGTTGAATGACACCCATAACACAAGCAAATAATTTGCTTACTTTGGGGTTAGATCAGTAAGTGTAATTTGTCCCATGGATATTTATTATTATCATTTATTATTTTGTGTATAGGCTATACTATATACAGTGCAACCTCAACATAACGATTTCCTCGATTTAACAAATTTTTCGTAGTCCCCTTGAATTGTCCATAAGAATTAATGTAAAATATTACGATTTTTTTTTAAATCTCTTTATTACGAATACTCAACTATCAAAAAAGTGTAAATAC
The DNA here is from genome assembly GCA_036924255.1 of Apodemia mormo. Taxonomy (NCBI): domain Eukaryota; kingdom Metazoa; phylum Arthropoda; class Insecta; order Lepidoptera; family Riodinidae; genus Apodemia; species Apodemia mormo. Next base: position 23,338,030 of record JAUPFN010000006.1, on the reverse strand, counting down.
CTCTAATTAACGAATTTTGTCAGATCAAATCTTTAAATAACGTTCCCACCAATATAGGAGTATGACCCTTAATCCCATAGTACAATATGTGATTTAGTCGCGACAGGTTTCGACACGTATTTTAAATAGAAAATACAGAGCAATTTGATAAAAACGCGTTATCATTTATAAGTTGAAATAGTTTGTTATTACATGATGAGTGCATAATCTCTTTATAACAAATTTTAGACCAACCTTACCTCAATATAACAAACCTTAGTTTAACAAATTACTTGATATAACGAATATTTACTTGTCCCCTTGCAATTTATTATATCGAGGTAGCACTGTATTATGTTTTGACGTCGATAAGTGTAACCGAGTGTACCTACGTCGAGTAAGTGCTATTTTGATTTTTATTTTAAGCCACACAACATTGTACGTAATAAAGAGTTTGGTCCCAATCAAACATATTTGACTGGGATCTGTAACAATTTATGTAACAATGTTTTTTACAACAATGTTTTTTTACATGTTACAATTTATGTAACATGTAAAATACATTGTAGGCAAAAGAAAAGTTAATGACTATTTAGGTGCTTTCAGCTTTTGAATAGGATAAATCTACCCGTGTAGCCTGCAGATAATCTTAATTTCTATGTACCTAGGTACTTAACGTCTAAACAAAAACTTATAATTTGCATTGAATATAATTGTGTTTTAAGTGGATTTAGTAAGTAAGTATCTTCACGCCCGTATTCCCGAAGGGGTAGGCATGTACCTCTGCCTACAAGTGCACCCACGATTAGCCGAAGATACTTGGTCCCACAAATGTGATAGGTGGCAAGCCTATCGCCAACTGGGCACTTTCCAATCCCGGGAAATTTTGTGTTGATCAGAAAACTGAAAAAACACTTTTTATGTGCCCGACCTGGGAATCGAAGCCCGGACCTCGTGTGGTCAACGCCAACGCTGGACCGCTAGACCACAGAGGCGACAGTAGGATACACATAAAAAGAATGTACAAAACCAAAGGACAAACAAGCATAATAATAACATTTTAACTGTAGGTACGTGAGCTAAAGGGATCTGATCAAAGACCTCTTAGATCAGATCACACACCAAAGAGATGAGTCAAATAATAGTTAATTAGAAAATAGCTTTACAAACCCCTTTTTTACTATATTTTAATCGAATCTTCGAATATTGCTAATGCAATACGACTCATAGTTCTAAGTAAAATCTAAACTAAAAGACCACTGTTACAAAAACTTTTCATTATTATTGTAAGTAAATAACGACTTGAAGAAAATACATTTTTTCATATTTTTCTTCAAACGGAATATTTTGTCTAATTTTTGACCTACGTATGTATGCGCACTGGAAAAATATAAGGAATTACAACTAAGTTCTTAGTGTACAATCTTAAAATCTACCTTAAAATAAATCATATTTTAACCTTAAAATAAATCATATCAGTCAGTTTATTAACACTACCTTTCTTAAAGAACAGGTTCGTTTTTTAAATTTGTATGTTATTATCAGTCATCCTTTTATAATTATGTGTATGTTCACGCTCGTATCCCCGAAGAGGTTGGCAGAGGTACAACAAATGCACCCACGTTTAACCAAAGATCCCAGGCAAAGTTGTTTTTGTCAGAAAACTGAAAAAACAAATTTTTGAATTGCCCGACCCAGGAATCGGACCCAGGACCTCATTTGGTCAACTCCGACACCGAACCGCTAGACCACACAAGGGACTACAATTAGGTGTATTTTAAATTTACCTACTCTTAAATAAACCTAGTGGCGACTTTTTTTCTATTACTAGACCCTAGAACAATAAACTTACTCTTTCAGCGAGGTGTGATAAAAAAATCTAAAATTTTACTCTGTATGGTCTGTACAATAAATTACACAACTACATGAACATCGATCTCGCCAACGTTATGAAAATATGTTAGGGGTTTAAGGATGCATACATACCAATAGAAATACTGGCTATATTTTTTCATATAATTACATCAAAATGAAAAAAAATTGTGTCTTAAAAGTTGCACACACATAATAAATATTAGATCGTTAGAAACACAATGTAGTACGTATCTCATGTGGTAAAATATCTTTAAAGATCGGCATTGGTTTTCGCCACATGATTCAACATTAGCAAATTCAGAGTAAATAATCAATTATCATCTCATAGTCATCACGAGATGATCAATCGACTTCCTTTTCGGTTTATTTCAATTATAGAGCGTGTAGCGACTTTGTTCTAGAAAAGGTTTTACACAAATAAGAAATTGCTTTAATATAAGACAGGTAAAATTAAAATATATGCATCACATACTTACTAAAGAAATGTAAGGTTTTAAATTATTTTGGCACTACGACCTTTTTAAAAGCTCTAAATTAATTGTAGAAAGCAGTCTTACATCAATTAACTATTCACAATTGATACTCTTCAAAAGAATCGTATTCAAAATGACAAATAATATTTTAACTATTTACATACGTTATCAAAGGTACAAGTAGCAGTACGGTACTAAACGTAACGTTCAATTTATTCATCCTTAAACTTGACTTCAGCTTTACTCGAACTTATGTGATGTAACATAAGAAATTATGTGTATGTACCATTATTATTCTTCAAAATATTTTAAACAATAACAAGTTCAAGTATTTTCAAGTTTTTTCATAAAATTTTGAGCTTCACAGGAGACATTAGCCAACTGTTTGCTACTATCTTGTTCCAATTCGTTTGTATACTCAAATGTATCCGTAGTATTTTGAATTTCACATAACGTTGTGTTCAACTCGTCTGTAGTCACGAGCGTAATTTCTGCAGTTCCAATTTCACACACTTCATTGCTTGACTCTTCCCTATTTTCTTGCGTCTCTTCATGTATAGATTTAATTATAATGTTATCATCTTGAATTTCACACAGTACATTAGAAAACTCTTCAAGATATTCTTCTATGGGCGACTTATTTGAAGATTTCATAATGACCTCAGTATTTTGAGCGTTACATAGCACATTAATCCATTGCTCGCCACATTTTTGTTTCATATCTTCTGGGGATTTTAATGTATTTTTATTATCGTTTGTCTGTAAGTATGTGAGTAGGGTACGCTCTTGTTGCATTTGATTTGAAGATTTAAATGGTTCGTCGATACTTTGAGCATCACGCCATATATTAGTCAAATGATCGCTATATTCTTGTCGCACGTGATCTGAAGCTTCTGATATTACATTTTTAATTTGAATTGCGTTACTCCATAATTCTTCGTTTTCATTTTCTAAAGATGTTACATTTTTAATCTGAATTACATTACTCCAAGTTTCGTCATTTTCCTTTTGAAAAGTAATACTTGTTTTCCCTAAATTCTGATTAACACTAGATCCCTGAAATGTATTAATGAACACTTTATTCTTATTTTTTTGTACTATAATTTTAAATAAATGAATCAGTGACTTGTTTACATAGCAATAATCAAGTAGTGATGTTCATAACTTTGTCATCAAAGAAAAAAGGTAGGACAGTAACCAAAAATACAATGGATTTATTTAGCACTAACTTTAGGGTAAAGGAAGATGGTCGATCGCTCTAAGAGGTCGCGGCAAAATACATAGCACAAAAAAAACGAAAGAAATGATTTTAATAGTATTTTGATAGAGGGCTTCAATGAATACTGCAGCAGGCAACAGGGCAAGGCACATTTGCTTTTATAGTTTTGCTAAAAAGAAAACATTTAATGAAGACAAGCGCTTTTTCGACAGGGCTGATAGAAAATCTTGCTTTATCCTAATCAAAGGCTAGGGCCGGCACTGTCTCTTAATTTTTTGACAGTGCAACTAAATAACTATTTCATTCTTATAATTTAAAGAAGACATAAAACTTTTAGGACATTTTTAACTTTTATTTTTATTGCATTATTTCACAAAAACCTTTACTATAAAATTTAAGTAAGAATTAAAATCAAACCTTATTAATAAACTTTTCTCCAGAATATACCCTTAATTCTTCTTGTTGGAAGTTGGTTTCTGATTTATCATTTTTTTTTGTTATATCTGACTTACGCCGGAAACCATTTTTTGTAAGCACCTATAACAAAAACATTATTCGATTTAAGATACTGCTGATATAAATGCAATGTTATTGTAATAAATACATTGATATACTTACGAAATCTGAATTCAATGTGCTAAGCTGAAGCTTTGGTGTATTAGGTTTTTTCTTACAAATCGTCCATTCTGGTAACACTTGCTTTGGTATGAATACTTTTCTTGAAAGCACCCTGTAAATTATTAATTCAATCAATTTATCTCAAAAAACAAAAGTTATTTGTACAGATTCCAAACTAGTTTAATCCAAGAAAATACCCGGCTCGCATTGGGGTCCCAAAGACAATCCATAAGATTGGCAGTAAAGAAAAATTATATTAAATTAACACACTGTAAACGTAATTAACGTTACGTACAATAGAAATAAATAATATTTAAAAAAGACTAAAAATCACGTTTTTTATATAAATCAAACAAAAAATTAAAAATAAATTTAAATAAATAATAGTGAAACTAAGAAAAAAATGTATTGCTAGGAACCCTTATAGTTTCGCTATATCTGTCCATCCGTACACGATAGCTCCTTAATACTAGAAAGCTGTATTTTGGCACGAATACTAGTTACGGCAACAAAGTGGTAACATAAAATATTCAAAAATATTTTTAGGGTAGCTCTTCTACTTATTTTTTTTTCTCGTGTACTCCATCCACAGTGTGGGATATTATTGGATAGGTTTTTAAAAAATATTGTATGTTTGCGAAAACAAATTTTTCAATTACGACAGACTGGACTGTAGTTGACACGAGACTCGCCATTCATGATCTACATTTTTCACGGCAGGCAGGGCGTTTATAAAAATGTCAAAAACTATTGTTAAATTTAGTACGCAAGATAATGTTCATTTTTCGAACATATCGAGTAACATAACATATAACATTGGCTATCGAGTCACTATACCATCGTGGCTACTAGGTGGTAGTGTTCTGCATTGTCTCGCCCGGATCTGGTACCACCGCCTTATCTATTCTTGCCGCAACAGCGTAAGTGCTTGTCGCTGTCGTGTTCCGGTTTGGAGGGTAAGGTAGCCGGTAAACTTATGCATGTGGCATTAGACCTCGCCACAAGATAGCAACGCACCATTAACAACTTCGGTGTCTATAGGTGATGGTTGACTCTTCTCATCAGGAGACCCATCTGCTTGTTTGCTATTTTATGATATAAAAAAAACATATAGGAAATATGAGTGTTTCTGAAATATTTAAAATGCACGATATAAAAATAGGGATACTAGGGATGAACCAGCAAGCTCTTCGGCATAAGAAAATAGTAGCCAAAATAAAAAATGTGTAAACGATTGAACCTACAGGTTATCCCTAAAACCTCCCGCTAAATTAAGGTATTTTAAGCTCAAAAGAATAAAAACTATAAGCATATATTTTTACACTTCAAACATTTCTTTGTCGTTTGATACGATGATCGACCTTGATCTTTCGAATGGCATTCAACTATATTTTTAAGATCTAAAATATTGATTTAGCTGAATAATGGATAGGTTGAAAAACGTCGAAGCAATTTCAAAAAACATTTTTTCAAAAACTTTTATCATTGATAAATCCTAAACAAGTTGACCGATTTTGATCCAATTAACGGCATTTGACGCCGTTTTGAAAGAAGAAAAGCTGATAAGATTTTTAAGTCAATCGGTGTGTTAGCCTGAAAGTTATTTCAAAAATATTAGGTAAATTTGCTAAAAACAACGTAATTTTAATATATGGAATGCTGTAACTTTTGAAAATTAGATTCGATTTCGATTTTCAAAATAGCATTCGACGTAGTTTTTTTTTGTACTAAAATACCGTAAAATACCAAACAATGATTGGTTGAAAATTTTCGAAGTTATGTCGAAAAACATTTTTTTCAAAATTTTTCGTCAACGATTGCTGCCAAACGGATAAACCGATTCACATCAGAATCGGTTTATCCGTTTTTTAATGTATACATTAGACGTAATTTATTGAGGAAAAGAGCTGATTAGTTTTTGTACTGAATCGGTAAATTAATCTGGAAGTTATATTAAAAAAATACTGATTTGCTAACATTTTTTTTGGTTTTTTCAGAATTTCTCAAAATCTCCCGGGCCGACTTGGTTCAATTATTCAGGAAGTCTAAGTTGAGTGGAATCCAATCAAATTCCAACCAACAACCGCGTTTCGATGGGTCCAGCCGTTCAAAAGTTATGAGATGTTCACACATACACACACACACACACACACACACACACACACGCGCGCATACTCACGCGCACGCGCACGCACGCCCGCACGCACGCACACGTGCATGCACGTACGCACGCACGCACTCGCCTCGGTGAGCCTAGTGGACGTCAGCCTTAAACCGGAAAAAGCAAATCGAATTCTATCAGTAATATTTAGTAAAGCAGTCACCTTGCTTCAGCTGAGACGAAAATTTGAGTATTAGAAAATTATTGAATCAAGATTGAAGAACGTCAAGTAATAAACTCTAGACAAAACACACACCTAATATTAGTATTACTAACTTGTACAAAAGCAAACGTGTCTTAATCGTATACTTACTGATTAATTTTTTTAAAAGCTTCGCAGGGACCAGTGTAAAATTCTGTTTCCTTGAATCCTGGAAATTCAAAGCTAAGGTGACCATCAGACTTTTGTTTGCCAGGCACCCATCCAATATTTATATTTTTACAAAGAATGTAAACTTCGTCATATTTACATTTCTCCTCATCGTCATCCGAAATTACGTAAATATCGGCATTGGGTATAATTTTATCAACAGAGGTAGCAAGGAACTTTTCAATATCATCTTCTTCTTCTTCTTCACTAAATGTAAAGGACACTGGCGTATCTGTTTTATTTGGCACAGTATTTTCCATAGATCTTTTGTTAATTTCTTCTGGCTTCAAAACAAACATACTGTTTGGCTTCTTTGTTGTAAGTTCTGGTGTTGATTTAATTTGAGGAGAAACCTCGGCTATTGGTTTTGTTGTGTAAAGTAAAGAAGAACTTTCATTGCTACTAGTTGAGATGCTTAATAAAGGTTTTAAGAAACTTTTATTTTGATTTGACAAAGATTTATGATCTGCTTGTGAAATAATAGGATTTTCAGCTTTAGTGGGTGAAATCTGCTGGAAAAGGCCATTCGGCGCAAGGTGATAGAAACTATTTGTTTTGGTTATTTTAATCGGTTTAACTAGTTTAGGTAAATCTGTGGACTTGCGTTTTAGTGAGTCGGTAGCTATATTCATTGTTATTTGGTCATTTGTATTTGAATTATTAACATTTATCAAAGGCACTATTTCTTGCGTATTGTTTTCTTCTGAAGGCAAAAATGAAAGAGGGTCTTCAATAACATTTGCATTATCAACCTTATTAGTTGTTATCCAAATACCCTTAGTCCTGTTTTTTCCAATGTGTGACATGTTTTGTATCGTCTCAATTCCTAAAAATTCGCCTTTTTCATAAGGTCCTATGAAAACACAATGTTTTTCTTTAACCGGTATTGCATATATCCCAAATTGCGATTCATTTTCTGCGACGTTACATTTCTGTGATGACAATCTAACTGTTTTGTTTAAAGATCTTGCAACATCAATCGCTTTAATAATACTTTCATATTTAACAAAAAAACCTTTTTGATAAAATTGGATCTCAATAAAATCATTTTCTACGCTCATTAAAAACCATTTCGATAGATCACATTTAGTTTGCGGTATAACTGTACTGCTTAAATTACTTTTATCTTTAATTGCTCCTGAAGTATTAGACATTACTTTTAATGCTTCTGAATCATTGTTGCAATTTTTATTTTTAGGTACTTTTGTAGAATTAGGTATGTTTTTATTGTAAGGTGTTTCTGTGGAATTTGTTTTACTATCATTTTTATATGTAACTGGCAACCACTTCGAATTTTCTGTACTGATTTCTTTAGTACTTTGATTTGAAAGCTTAGTTCCACCCTCAAGGTCATTAAGATTGTCAATTCTGCTTTCACTAACTTTAGTTACTGAACCAATGAGTTCCCAACAATTCGATAAACCATATAAAATACAAAAGTTATCTAATAAACCTGTTGCGTTTGTTAACAAATTTTTAATTGTGATAGGATATTTGTGAAGATCGGACCACGGAATATCACTAATGTTAATACACTTTTCAAAAAACGAACTGTTCGTATCTACTGCCAAAAATATACGAAATGGTTTTTGCTTTGATGTCATAAAGTAATTTTTTCGGTCTCGGTATCTAGTTAATATAAAATCCCATGGATATAACATCAACTTCCCAAATTTTGGTGGATCTAAACATAATTTTATAATGCCCTGATCAATTCTCATTTTGTATTGCTTATAACTATATTCGAGCCAAGAAACTAATTTAGCTTTATAGGGTAAACGTTTACTACTGGAATCTGGATCAGGAAATGTCGATTTAATGATTACAGATTCCGTAGCTGGAGACTGTATTTTTTCTTCAACAAAGCTTGTTAATAATTCTTTTAGAGCTGGCGACGGAGGAGAAATATCAAGTAAGTCTTGTGAGTCACCATTTTCCACACATTCACTTTTTGCTATTAAATTCAACATTTTAGTATGTAATCCTTTGTCATTTTGCTCTAGCTCTTTAATTTTCTTGTTGGTATTTTCATAGTAAACTTTACTATATTTCCTTTTAGTATATGGTAGGAATCTCGCACAAGTAATGAGATCATTAATATCATTTGATGAATTGGACATATTCGTTTCAAACATCGATACAGATTCTAAATCACCGTCTTTACTATTTTTTCGTCTAGGGCGTAGATTTTCTTGCTGTGTAGCTGTAGCAGTGTAGTTGCTGTTGGTGCTAAGATTTCGCATTTGTTGACTGTGTTGTTCGGATAAAGCTTTATTAAATTCTTGGGTTACTAAAACATTCTCACTGACAACAGTATTTTCATTGGCTACAGTTTGTTCAGCTGTTTCCGCCACATTTGTGTTTGTAAACACTCCTTTACAAAAACACTTATATAACTTATGTATCATACAAAATGGTTCAACATTTTTAAGGTTTAACCTGTAAAGAGTAACCGATACTTGTTTCTTAATATCAGCACCGGGTTTCAATTGCATTTGACTGTAAAAATCACTATATTTTTTTGGTGTTTTCCAATCACGCTTTCGTGTTTTTAACAAAATACTCTTATCATCAGTTACAATGACAGTTTGATGAAACTTCTGTTCCTCCTTCGCCAATTTTATATTACTTTTTTTATCAATATTAATAAAATCAGTTATTACTTCAGAACAACCATTTTTTACATAATCAGAAAGATCATACGTCAAAAAACCACACTTGCAATTAAACATGCATTCGATTTTTCCGCAATGGTTTATTTTTTTAAAACTAGATTGCAGGGAACTACATATACAACCTAAAGAACAATAATCGTTTTTACACCACTCGTTTCTGTTTTCTCCTGTTGTTTCAGAAATTCTAATCACTGTGACATCCAGTCTATCTAGTTCGTGAAATTTTCTTTTAGGTTTTGTCAAAAGGTTTGTGTTGCCACCAGTGTTTTCGTTTGTTGAAATATCTCTACGTTCGTCTTCTCCGGTATACATCTGATCTTGATTTATACTGATATCAACGGCTATTATTATTTCATCTAATATATTCCTGACATTTGAAATTATTTCAAAATCAGAGCTTTCCTTTTTAGATTCAACATTTTGAGTAATATTAATATCTCTTTTTAGCGTGTCAATGTCATGCCTCATCAGAAGTCTGTTTTGCGATCGTTTGTAGGTCAAACCAAAAGAGACCGTAGGTTTTTCATTTGATTGCGTTATATTTCCCTTTACATCACTGCCGAGTACAGACACTGCGAATTCGGCCCATTTTTCAGTGATATTGCTGCTAAAATCAGGTAGAAAAGTTTGATATAAAAAATTGGTGATTGAAGGTCCCAAGGGCATATTCAACGCTGGTTGTATTTCTAATCCTGGTTTAGGTAAATTCACAAGTTCCATATTACCAAATTGATATTTCTGGTAAGAAGTATCTAAATATTTTTTTCTAGTTAAAGGTCCAGGCTTGAATTCAATTTTTAACGAATTTTGAAGTAAACTTTTTTTTTTAGATAAGCAAGTATTTTTTGATGTAAATATTTTTTTACCTGAATATTTTACTATTTTACCTATATCGTAATTGCAAATAAACTTCTTGCTACCGCCTTTACTGCCATTTAATTGTATGTGTTTTCCATTCCACAGTACAAATTGTGTTGGATGAACATGTTCATTTGGATTGATATTCATTATCATATGCCACGCCGTCTTTGAGATTGGAATGTCTTGTTTGAGTATATCTTTAGCAATCTTCTTTGTCTTTTCTGTTTTTGATAACCCAAACCTAATTTTGCGAAATAACGTGTTTCGCTGTTTCTCTAGCTCTGCAGATAAATAGCTATAAACATCCTTTTCGAATGTATTTCTTATATCTCTAACTGTTTTCACTTTAACTAACCCTATTCTCTTCTTTGGAATATAGTATTTGTCGGTTCTAGGCTTATAATCAAAAGCAACATTTTTATTTGAAATCAATGTTAAAGGTCTTGCAGGAGTAATTTTTGTAATATCAGTAAAATCATTTCTGTATTCAACGTTACTTCGAGTAATTGTTGATGAAAAAATTTTCATTACATCTTTATCCATTTTAATGTCTGTAACAAAGAAATTTTATAATAATTAACAAGAATACAAATATATTTGTATGTAACGTTAAAAAATTACAAAATGCTATACTCAAATCTAATTTCTAAATACAAATAGATTTGTATGAGACATAAAAAATTGCAAAATGCTATAATCAAATTCTAATTTAATTTCTACACGTATCATCGATCGTCCGACAAAAAACACTGACGTTATTGCAACAAGCCCAAAGTCCAAAAACTAGTACCTACTCACAACGGTAGTAACGAATTTGGCTAATCGTTCACCTTTTACGAACTAGGCTGGTGGTGGCCTATTCTTCAAAGGGGGCCCGGACCAACCAACAAAATTAAAAAAAGGGTTAGACTAGTTTGTACTGATATTGGATTAAAACAATTGTCACTTTAAAATTTTATGAGATAGAGCTAAACATATTCGCAAGATTGAGTATATGATTCGGATCTAAATATATTTTCCAAAAAAACACGATTATACAAAATACAAGCAAGTAGGTAAAGATTATGAAATAATGTAGGTATGGTAATTATAAGTAACTTCGCCTAGTCTGAATTATTGTTGATAATAGTTTGAGGCACCTAATACGTGAAACTACAAGAAGGCCTGTAGGCCTTCTTATAGTTTCTTATAATTTTTTTAGTGTAAACTTGTTTATTCATGACAATTCAGATATAATATCGGTTACAGTTTCTCTGTATATGTTAAATTTTGTTCCCAACTCACATGTTTCTGTTCCTAATAGCTTTAAAAAACGAACTGCCCTTTTATGTTCTTAACATTAGTAGTTTTAAATGCTCCCTTACTCTTTTACTAGGCGGTCAATTGGACGCGAATTTTTAAAACAATATCAGTATATTATATTAAGATACAAGTTATTAACAGCTTTACCTTTAAGTTGTATTCTAAAACGTCTTTGAAATAAGACTCGTAGTCAATGACTATATTATTATCCTTTTTTGGTCAATAATACGAGGGGCGTTCAATGTATTCTCGGTATCGGAGTGATTTACTAATTATATGGTTAATGTAATTACATTATTTGCTAATGACACTATCTGAGGGTATAATTATTTTTTCACCCACTTATACTACTTAATACTTCCAGAATGACTGACGCCCCAATGATGAAAAAAACTGAGCATCGTGCGGTTATTAAATTCCTCATTATGCAGGGAAAAAGCCAAAAAACCATTCACGAAGAGATGGTCGCTGTTTACCAAGAATCTGCTCCGTCGTTATCCAGCGTTCAAAAATGGTCAAGTGAATTTAAAAGGGGCAGGGAAACCATTGAAGACGACCCTCGCCCACGCGGACCTGTTAGCGCCATCACTGAAGAAAACGTCACAAAAGTTGATAAACTTGTACTCGAAGATGTCCGAATAAAAATCAAGATGTTAGCAGAGATGACTAACTTATCCGTGGGTTCCATACACGCTGTCCTTCATGATCATCTTAACCTTTCAAAGGTCAGTGCAAGATGGGTGCCACGAATGCTTATGGCACCTCAAAAACAAGTGCGAGTCGAGTGCTGTAAGGAGTTTTTAGAATTCTGTGGTGAAAATCGAGCAAGTGTATTTGATCAGCTGGTTACTGGAGAAGAGACGTGGGTTCATCACTATGATCCTGAGAGCAAGCAAAAGTTCATGCAGTGACATAAAAAGGGTGCAGACCCCCCTAAGTAGTTCAAAGTCGGGGTGACTTTGAACTTCTTAGGGGGGTCTGCACCCTCGGCCGGAAAAATTATGGCCACGGTTTTTTTGGGATTCTAAAGGAATTTTATTAATCAAATACACGAAAAAGGGTGAAAGTATAACGCAATTTGAAGGAGGCGATTAAAGAAAAAAGGCGAGAAAAGCTCACAGCGGGGGTGTTGCTGCTTCACGACAACGCACCGGTTCAAACCGCGCGCGTTGCGAAGGCTACTGTACGAGACTGTAGCTTCGAAGAAATTAACCACCCACCTTACAGTCCAGAGTTCAGACCTGGCCCCTAGTAATTACTACCTTTTCCCAAATTTGAAGAAAGATCTTCCGACGATGAAGAACTGAAGGCAACGATTAATGCCCATTTTTAAATGAAGCCGGAAGAATATTTTACAATGTTTCGAAAAATTAATACCTCGTTCTAATAAATGTATTGAGATCCTAGGAGATTACATTGAGAAATACATTTTTCCCAAAATTTTCTGACCTTTCTTTCATACCTATACCGAGAATATATTGAACGCCCCTCGTATGTCTACCTCTACAATATAAATCTACCAGCAGGTATGTCTTGTATACATATTAAAATCTTAACAAATTTTATTTATAAAAAAACTGCGGGCCTTTACATTAAAGCGAGATTTTAAATAAATATTGAATTATTTATATAAACTTATTTTAAGGTGTTTACAAAAAGAAGTCACTATTTTTTTCAAAATTAGGCTCGTACCACACGCAATAAAAAGAATCGGTTGAAAAAAAATGATGTTTTTTTTATTTATTTTCTATATACCATATAGCAAACAGGGGTGTTCCGGTGCAGCCCGGCCACAGTCAATTTTGTAATTTATAGACATAAAATTTAAATGTTCTTTTAATGTTCTTGCAGTACCACTGAATAAATTAAATGTACCTCAAGTATATCTCCTTAAAAGAGCACTTTTTGGTGGCCGGGAAGTAACGTATACGCTGCAGCCCGGCCACGGTTATATTTTCCAGTAGGATGCTCAGAATGTTCTTAAATATAAGCCAAATAAATGTTCCATTTGCGTTCTTTGGTTTTTTGAATGTAATATACGAACAAAAACGACTATATAAACAAAAAATGATTTCAAATTAAAATGTGCACTTAGCGCCTGTAGAATTAAAATAGCAAATCTGCATATTTGTAAAAAGCTGCTATCGCAATTTTTTTAGGAGCTATTCTCTAGAAAACCAGACGTAAAGAAAAACAGTAAAACAGTTTTGATTGTAAAACGATGGTGCATTTTCCTATATGATATATTATTATTATTATAAACAAAGTAATTATAAATATATTATATGTATCTAGATGTACGTAATTGCATTAATAATTTTGTAGTGAATGGGTACTTATTCTGTTATATCCAATTAAAATATTTATAAAATTAATCGCCCCGTTGGTCGAGTGGTTAGCGACCCTGACTACGCAATCAGGTTCGATCTCCGACGGGGACAAGCATTTGTGTGATGAGTATAAATGTTTGTATTTCCGGGTTTGGGTGTTTATTAAATATGTTCCAGTTTTTATATATGTATTTTTATGTATTAGTATCGTTGACTAACACCCATAACACAAGCAAATAGTTTGCTTACTTTGGGGTTAGGTCAGTAAGTGTAATTTGTCCCGTGAATATTTATTATTATTATATCTATGATTTGTCTTCTACCCTCACTTTTTTATATATCATAAGATAGCAAACAAGCAGATGGGTCTCCTGATGGAAAGAGTCAACCATCACTTATAGACACCAAAGATGTTAATGGTGCGTTGCTATTTTGGGGTGAGGTCTAATGCCACATGTATAATTTTACCGGCTTAAGGTTTAAGTACTGACGCTATTACGGCAGGAATAGGTAAGGCAGTGGTACCAGACCCGGACGAGACAATGCAGAACTCTACCACCTAGTAGCCACGAAGGTAGTGACTCACGTAGCCAATCGGTCGCCTTTTACGACCTGCCTGACAAAACGGCAGTTTGTTTATTCTTCAAAAAAGCCCGGGTCCAACACGGGGAAAAATCGTGCCAGACCCTGTCAAAAGCCTTCGAAATATCAAGCAAGATAGCTAGTGCTTCACCATGATTCTCGATGACCGCGCTCAAGATGTAGGTGGCATACGCTAGAAGATACTACCAATAGAGATAGTACACAATTATCAATATAAATAAAAATATGTGAGTGTAGAAAACAAATCGTAGATATAATGCAATTCCAATTCCCTACAACATTTAACATTTTTTTTATTATTTTAATATTCTATGCAATTACGTACATCTAGATACATATAATATATTTATAATTACTTTGTTTATAATAATAATATATCATATAGGAAAATGCACCATCGTTTTACAATCAAAACTGTTTTTCTTTACGTCTGGTTTTCTAGAGAATAGCTCCTAAAAAAATTGCGATAGCAGCTTTTTACAAATATGCAGATTTGCTATTTTAATTCTACAGGCGCTAAGTGCACATTTTAATTTGAAATCATTTTTTGTTTATTTAGTCGTTTTTGTTCGTATATTACATTCAAAAAACCAAAGAACGCAAATGGAACGTTTATTTGGCTTATATTTAAGAACATTCTGAGCATCCTACTGGAAAATATAACCGTGGCCGGGCTGCAGCGTATACGTTACTTCCCGGCCACCAAAAAGTGCTCTTTTAAGGAGATATACTTGAGGTACATTTAATTTATTCATTGGTACTGCAAGAACATTAAAAGAACATTTAAATTTTATGTCTATAAATTACAAAATTGACTGTGGCCGGGCTGCACCGGAACACCCAGCAAACAGGCAAATGGGTCTCCTGATGGGAGAGTCAACCATCGCCTATAGACACCAAAGAATATGTTAAAGGTTCTTTGCTATCTTGTGGAAAAGTCTAATGCCACATGCATAAGTTTATTGGCTACCTTACCCTCCAAACCGGAACACGACAGTGACAAACATTGACGCTATTGCGGCAAGGATAGGTAAGGCGATAGCACCAGACCCGGGCGAGATAATGCAAAACTCTACCAACAGTAGGCACGATGGTAGTTACTAGTATAGCCAAGCGGTCACCTCTTACGACCTGCCTGACAGAATGGCACTTGGCCTATTCTTCAAAGGAGCGCGGACCATCACGAGGGAAATGTCTCTGAATTATTAATAGTTAACGGGATTAATTGATGGTTTATTTCCCCGATGTTTCGGCGCTGTTACAAGCACCATGATCACGGGAGAACTGAAGTATTGCGGGTAGTTCAACCATTATGATCAACTTGTATTTTATAAAATCCTATCTGATTTTATAAATACAAGGTTAGCCCCACCGGAACATTCAGTTAAGGGCACAGCAAATGATCATCATCTATATTTCGTAAAATAATATGGTACTAATTATTTTATTTTTGGCCAGATTAAACAATAAAACATAAGGTAATCTAGTAAATCTACAGAATATATTGTGGTATACACAGAAAGCTGAGTATAATTTTAATAATAATTTATTTCTTAACATTTGTCAGTTCATATAATTGACAAGAGACAAAGGCAATCTTCTGCCTAGAAGAAAATTATTACGCTAGTTTATTACTAAAATACGAAATATTCCATGAAAGTACTCCTATTTAATCTGAAATACGTAGAACAAAAGAAAGCAACGTATTTTGCCAAAAACCCTGCTAATTTTCTGACCAACTTAAAATGGCAACATTTTGAGAAGCACCTAAAATATTCTATGTTAAAAATATATTATTTTTCTCACCGGCCTTGCTCAGACATAAAGTTATGTACAAATTTTACAAAGTTACCAAAAACTTCTTTGTAGCTACTAACGTACAATACAAGGTTTGCGCTACGCCACTTGTACTAAAGTGGAATCCGTGGACTGCATCTTCTTCATTCCGTTATTGGCCGCTGACCGCGGTCCCACCGTGTTCGTGTCCCCCGCGGTCACACTGCGTGTTCTAATCTTTCAAAACTTTGAAAACAGACTTGAATTGTTTAATAGCATAGTTTTATATTTATAACTAAGTTTTCTACCAATATAGTACAAATATATTTCACGCAAATTGTTTGCATTATTAACAAAACAGAACACGACTTCTACTCAGCATAGCTTCTCTAGTACAGACAACATTAATCTACAAGACATTTTATAGCAGGTAACTCGACTAAAACTAACGTACAAGACAAGGCATGCGCCACGCCATTTTGACTAAAGTGGAATCCATGGATTGCACCTACTTCATTTCGTAACGGGTCGCGGTGAGACGCATTGCGTTTTCCAAGCTTTCAAAACTTTAAAAACAAACTGGAACTGATTTACAGCATAGTTTTACTTATATAACTAAGTTTCCTACCATTATGTTACAAATATAGTTCATGCAGATTAGTTTACATTATGACGATATAGAACACGATTTCTACTTAGCATAGCTTCTCTAGTACATAGAACATTAATCTTTCTGAAAATTACAAGGTTTTTACTATAGGTATTTAACTCGACTAAAGATGATATATTTAAATACGCAATAAAGTCCCATTGTTGTTCTGTGGTCTAATGTCGCCTTTGTGGTCTAGTGGCCCAGCGTTGGCGTACACCACATGAGGTCCCGGGTTCGATTCCCGGGTCGGGCACATAAAAAGTGTTTTTTTTTCAGTTTTCTGAGAAACACAAAGTTGCCCGGGATTGGAAAGCGCCCGGTTAGCGATAGGCTTGCCACCAATCATATTTGTGGGACCAAGTATCTTCTGCTAATCGTGGGCGAACTTGTTGTACCTCTGCCTAAACCTTCGGGGATATGGGCGTGAAGACACTGAAGATACTTTTTTGTTGTTCTATCAAATACTAGCTGTTCCCGCGACTTCGTTTGCGTAACCTACATACATTACTTCCTCTTTAGGGTATATTTTATCCAGGTACTTAGTAGCCTGGGTTACTCAGTGACAATGTAGGTTTATATTAGTAAAAGAATTTTATAAATCGGCCCAGTGTTATTAAGTTTATTCATTACTTAAATGATTCTTACCTCTTTATAATATTAGATATCAGCATTGACTACAAATATGGGATGATGTACCCCATGATTTTCAAAGCATTAATATAGACAATGGGTGTGTATAGTGGTCATGTTAAATATTAGCAAGAAATAGGTACCTACTTAAAAACTGTCAAATCACGGCGCCATTGTACAATTCTGACACTTCTTCTATAGGTTTTGAAGCTTATAAGTATATCCAGGCCGTAACCGACTACGTTTAGATGCTCAGAATAAAGATTTATTTACTCTCACACAGAATTCTAATTTAGATAGTTCTGCCGAACACACCCATTAATATCCTGCTCCCTTGTCTATGAACTCATCTTGGAAACTGTTTATAGATACTACATATGTAATTAAAAATATCTAAGTATAATGCGCAGTCAATCAGAACATAATATAATTTGTAGTACATTTTTGGAATTATTTCGTAACACAGAAAAACAAAACGCGTACTTAACTAAGCGTAAAAAGCAAAAACGAACTTTTTTTATTATCCGTTACAATCACTTATAAATACATATTTAAATTGCTTTTTTTACTTTTTTTGGACAATACCTACTTTCTGTGTAACAAAATTCAAGCACTTTTTTCCACATAAAAACACCATAAACAATAGAGTAAATTTTTAGTTTGTTTTATCTTACGTGTCTATCAAGTAAGTATCATGAACATAATACACAGGTTATAAACTTAAGAAATGATAACACGTGCTTTGAGCAATGTTGTTAACAAATAAAATTTAAGTGTCAAAAAAATATAAACCTATTTAAAAATACCTCTTAGGTAAACAAGACTAAAATCGTTGTAGGTAGATTGCGCGCCAGATAAGTCTGCGCGCGGCAGAAATCGGAACTAAATGTTGTCCACCATAAATTGTGGCGTAGATTGAGTAGTGTTCTCCGTGTTGATAATTCGTATTTCCCTTAAATACCTATTTACATCATGCCGAATGTCATTAATTTAATATATTTTCCATTTACCATTACAAGACTATAGCTATATAAATAAATAATAAACTATGTAAATCGTTTCAATGTTATTACTTGCTAGAAATGGTTTCAGAATAAATTATTACCGTTATTATTTTTTCATAGTAGGTAACTGGATGGTGAAAAAATATTTGACATACATTAGATAGAAAACGGTCAAAATATAACTATTTTTGTCATAGTACCAATTTATTATACAAACGTTCCCTTCGTACTGGACCACAGAACTTTATTTCTTTGAGAAAGTCATTAAAACTCAAAGTTCAGTTTCAAGTCATTAAAAAAGTGGTCAGCAACTAGAAAAGTGATGTATCATTTAGCTTCAATACTCTTTCAGTTAACTTTATAATATGTAATCGAAAATATTACATTACGCCTTGAAGAGGAAATTTATGCTTTTGTTAATATGGCAACATTTTGCATGCCATCAGTCGCGCGCAGATTTATCTGGCGCGCACTATATAAATATGCTACAGTGGAAAAATCCATCATGGAGTATGAATGTAAGGAGGACGAATGGGGAAAAGTTTTTAAGTATCCGGACTCCAGCCGTACAGTAATTACTAAAAATAAAATTTCAAGTACCTACCTACCATAACGGCACTGGCGTAGGATGAACTACGATATGAACATAATTTTATTGTAGTAGAAGGAATAAAGTGCATTGTGCATAAGTATTTAAATAGATTAGACGAAACATATTTGTAAGCGCCTTTACCGTTTTTTTCTAAAAATTTTTATGTGACGGTGCGGTGCGATCATTATTAGATGCTGACACTTCTTATCCACAGAGTTGGTTCTCCTTACTTCTATACTCCACGGAATCTATGTATGATAGAAATGTCAGATATTATCATTAAAATTTAATAAAAAGTTATTAGTCAAAATATATATGTAATAATTAAGGTAGGAATGGTTAAATTAGAATAAAAGATATAATAAAACTAAACTACGTAAACGAATCTACGCATTTTATTTCTCTGAAATTCAGACAACGTAAATGCGTAGATTCGTTTACGCTGAATATTCTGAGTAATCATAATCTGTTGCAATCACTTGTAAGTTAATATTTAAATTGTATTTCTTTGATATAGCTGGCAAGCCATTTCTAGTCGAAACACAATTGAATCTATATTTTTACTAAAAACAACACGGAAACTATTGATGATTTCCAAGTCTTATATTTTGAGTAGGTAGGTACCAATTCTAACAAAAACCGATAAGAGCAGAAGCAATGTTACAAATTTCAAAAATACTTTTGTTTCGAATATAAATAAAACAAATCGTTGATAAAATATTATGTAAGTACTCATATTTTTAGGAATTACACCAATACTTTCAATTTTGCTTTCAATATTTTACAAAGAAGCTTCCAAACTCAGTGTTGTATTTTTTTAAAAAACTTTTAATAAGTATTAAAATAAATTGTTATTAATCAAAGTTGTTTAACCTTGTCCCAAAATAAAGAAAAGTAACAAAAACCTACCTTCAAGACTCGTTGAGCAAAAATACAAGGTAAAGTCTACAGTTTACACACGTGTCATCATTCCAAAATGGCGTCAAGTAGCGTTACGACAACTGCCATTGCAGATCGCTATGTAGGTAGTCAATCTTTGAAAATCTAATTATCACTATATAATCATAAGCTTATTCTTCCACTATCGATATAACTTAAATGCATTTTTGTAAATAATCAAAGTATTTCTGATATAAGTATTCGTCACTTGTAAATTAAGCAAAAAGTAATGGCTGACAGTCACAAGCCAGTGTCGCCAGCCCGTTTAAACTAAAATTACAAAAATTAGAACTACAAAAACCTTAAACTGTACGTTTACTCTGATGTTGCTCGCTATTACACAGCGGTGATTTAATAGACAGTAGCTAAAATACTTGAAGCATTACTTGACGTTGATATAATGTGACGGCACAGATCAGCCAATTAAAAATATTTTATAAGGTACATCCGTTTTATACCTACAAAAGTGTAAATATATTCGTATCCAATAAACCATTTAGACAGCCAAATACTTTAGCACCAATCATGAACAACAATCAACGAGGAGAGTGTAAACTATAAGGAAATATACGGACTGCGCATCTCCTAAATGTGTAAAAAGACTAAGTATTTCATTTATAATATTTTAAATATCACTGTACTTACATGTATATTTATATACGTATAAGAATATTTTTACGAAACATATTTACTTACCTTGCCTTCTGCTATTGTTATTGTTAAGATAAATATAGATGATCAAATGTCAAGATAAAAACTCGTTTTTACAAAATGGCGTCTGTTAATGTAATGGTTTCTACTGTAAACAATCTTGTAACTCAATCCTTTTTAATCTTGATGTCACTGTTGGTGTGATGAACGCGAATAATTTTTTTTTGCTATGAACATTTTGTAATTACAATAGACTATAATATTTGTATTTTACGTTGTACTGCTGATTTCTACAAGATTTTAAATAAGCTCAAAGCAATGAAAGGCGCGTCCTCCAAAACTCAGTACTGCCAGCCTTTATTGGTAAAAAACTACATAAAAGTTACATAGAACTATTTTTTAAAATCTAATAAACAGATTTTAAAAATTCTTTCACATATGGAATACCTAATTCATTATATCCCATTATCATGGACTATTTTTTTACCCGACTACATAAAACGAAGTAATGTTTCAGGTTTCCGTGAAAAAACTAGTACCAGATAGTACTCGTAAATTATCTTGATAACCTCAATTAAGTACAATTTCCTGTAAAGGGTATCCATAACTTTTTATATGAGAGGTTCAAAAGTTTAGCATAATGAAACAAAATTATATATTTTTTTAAGGATTTTTCAACATTTTGACTTGTTTACGTTATTATGTCCTTTAATCGTGCTAATATTATTGTGGTATATAAATACGTTGGTGTATGTTTTGACATGCCATTTTTAAAAGTAGACCGTGGTCCCAGGAACATTTTGTATTTTGATTAATAACCTGCTGAGTTCTTGTAAACAGCTTCGTTTTAAGGAAACGCCCATAACTTCAAAAAATTATCACTTCAAAAATCTCGAATCTGGTAACTAATAAAGTTAGGAGGCTTCAAACATGTCAATTTGAAGGAGGAAAAATATTTATTAGGTAATAACAATTAGTCGATTTAATCGCAACTTTAATCGCTTGATTATTTTATAAAGAACACGAAAAATCTTTTGTCCTATACATTCGGCGGTTATTTCGGCGAGTCCTCCACTTTAAAGTTGTCAGAATTATGAGATTTTGTAATTGATTAAAGACAACCTAAGCTTTTCACAATAGCTTGGTAATTGTGTTATCCTTTAACCTCTCGAAACTGCTGCTGCTGCTGCTGACATGCAAGGGCTATTTTAAACGCCAGGACTCATCACTCGCTTTTTGGCGGGAATGGCGTCTCAGTCGACTCGATGGAAAAAAATCTTTTTTTTCTACAACTAAGCCATATTTTATCATTCTGTAAACGACTGTGTATCATTTGATATATTTTCTGCCTATTAGAGATCAAAATGAAGTAATAGACAAAGTAGTTTTTATATTTATAAGCAAATATAACAAAAATCACTAAAAAAATAATGAATTTCTAAATTACTTTGTTTTTGGCTATCACGATATATTTCTTATAACAAATTATCCGATTAGAAAAAATATACGGCCTTTCTAGTAAAAACAGTACTTACATGAGAGAAATGTACCGTAAAACAACACGAAATTGAATTTTATACCAATAAAAAACCGCAAACACACGCGCGGTCCGGTCAAACGAACTAAAATGTCTGGTACAAAATAAAAATAAATTATAATAGACTTCAATTTACGAATTTGACATGACAGATATTTTATCATAGGTTAAACGTCAAAGGCTTTTTTATACAACATTAGTCTTTACAAAAAGAAATTTAAAGTTTAAATTCAAATGCAAGTGGGGTAAAATTTTGCTCTGAGAGTGAACGGTAAACCAAATTAACCTACATATGTCTAATATTTACCTCTGCGAGAGTCGAGTGGTTAATTATATAGGGTAGCTTTGTCCTACACGTAATGTGGAAACTTTTCTTAGTCCGACACTCTAAATTTGTATGTTTTACGACTACAATTTTTTGATTATTAATACGCTGAATTTTTGTGAAAAGCTTCGTTTTGGCGAGACACCCATCTTTTCTTTGGAGGAAAAGTCTTGAAACTTGTCACTAATAAAGTTAGGGGGCTTGAAAGATGACAATTTGTTGAAGGAAAAATATTGATTAATAACAATTATTTTTTATAGTTATATATTTTATAGTTTTATATATTTAATAGTTAATTTTTTTATAGTTTTATATATTTAATAGTTAGTTAGTTAATAGTAAATAGTTAGTTAGTTAATACTTTAATTGAATAGATTATCTTATGAAAAACACAAAAAACATTTTTGTCCTACGCATTCGATGGTTTTTTGACGAGTACTACACTTCAAAGATGTTGGAGATTTTAAAAATTAATTAATAAAAACCTATTTTTTTTTCACAAATTCTTGCTAATTATTTTTATAGTTCAAGGATATTTTTATCCTATACATAAAATGGAAACTTTTCTAAGAGCAACACTCATAAAATTAAGTTTTTACGTCTGCAGTTTTCTTATTAATAATAACCTAATTTTAGACTTTTTCCGACTTTTTTTCGATGTTTAAATTAAGTTTTCTGCCACTATACTACAAATAACAGGGAAACTCATGAATAAAATTAATAAAATATACTGGATTTTGTACCGTAATTTTAAATTGGGAATTGTATAAGTGAATAAACATAGGTACATAAGGATATTTACTTGCCTCATAGAGAATTTATGTACCATACATCTCTATAGAGACCATAGTGTATTAACGGAATTTTCTCAGAGGTCTCATTAGTTACCAAACTGAAGTGAACGGTTAAACACAACAAAATTTAAAAGTGCGCAATAAAATAAATTTTGTCTTAACGACTATGGTAGTATTATTAAGCTGTTTAAATAGGGTATATCTTTTTACTTTAGGTGAATTAGTCCCTATAATTCTTCAGTTAAAAAGTTGTTGGTTTGAGCAGATCTTTTATCATTTGAAAGCTACCTCGCCTCCTTTAATATCTCTGACGTTAAAGGAACATTGGGAGAATTTAAATGATATCTTGTTCAAATTTATTTTCAATTATTTATTTTTAACGAAGAATCGCAAATAAAAACACGTTGCATTAGTTTTCTCTCAGAGAGATTATGTGGTACCCAAATGTCAAGTTTTTTTCTTGTAGCCAGACTTTCGTAAATGACGTAAATTTTTTTTATGATCAACATCCAGTTCTTCAGCAATGTCGTAGCTACTAATATATCGATCTTGCTTCACTTTCTCAAAGATATAGCACTGATTTTATCTGTGATAGGGCATCCAGAGTGAACCTCATCTTTAACACTAAAATTTCCAGACTTGAAACACTTGAACCCCATTGCTATTTTTATTGATACCGCATTAGGTCCGTGAACCACACAAATTTTATTTACGGCGTTCGGCGTATTTTTACCTTTTTTGTAATAAAACTTTAAAATGTACCGAATTTTTGGTCTATTCCCAGTTTCCCCCGAATGCTTTCCCCCGAACGGGGGAAATTGGGAATTTTTGTCGCATCTTTCCACGAATTCATAATCGGGGGAAACTGGGAACAAAATTGTCCCATCTTCCCCAGAAATATTATTTAATTTATAAATCCATATTGCGAACAAAAATTGCGCTATTTGCCTATTTACATTAATGAAATAAACTTGAATATTTTACAGGAATGATTAAAACAAAGTTTGGTTGGGTATAAATTTTTTTAATAAAATAAAAACTGTGTTTTCCATGTTGTTAGTGAAGCGGGAAACTGGCAATAGACCAAATTTCGGTCTATTCTCAGTTTCCTCCGAATGCTTTCCTCCGAACGGGGTAAACTGAGAATTTTTGTCGCATCTTCTCCCGAATTCATAATCGGGGGAAACTGGGAACAAAATGGTCCCATCTTCCCCCGAAATATTATTTAATTTATAAATCCATTTTGCGAACTAAAATTGCGCTAATTTATATTTATATTAATGAAATAAACTTGAATATTTTACAGGAATGATTAAAACGATATTTGGTTGGGTAGAATTTCTTCGTCACATACGTTCATTTTTCTTGCTTGAAAAACAATTGAAAAATGGCGGTAACTAGTTTTTTATTTTTTATTTATAGCATCTTCAGAATCTTTAAGTAGGTATATACCGCCAGAGAGAGCCCTATCAGGCTAGCATGGTGAAATCAGCAAAATTGCAAAAAAAAAATACATCAATTTGTAGCTAAATAGTTGCTAATTAGTTGCCAAAACGACGATTTTGTTGCTCGTGCCAATCCCTAGAAATCGTGAATTATGCTATCGTGATATCAAGGTAGCAAGGTAACTTAATGAATTATATTCTTTTCCGTTCATCTTTATAGAAGATTTAGTTACTATTTTGTTGCTATATCTTAGATATCGCAAAATTTTTTTTAATAATTGTTTTTTTTAATTTTTCTGTTCTTGCTATCTTGAAACTGGTTTTTCCTGGCATTAAAGAGTCTTTGAATTTTGTTGCTCATCAGGAGGCTACTCAAATACACTCAAACAACTAGCAACAAAATAGTTGAAACCGGTCAGCCGATTTTTGAATTTTTTTTTTCATCTTCCTCATTCTTGCTATCTTGAAAGTGGGTTTTCCTGGTAATAAAGAGTCTTTGAAATTTGTTGCTCATCAGGAGGCTACTCAAATACACTCAAACAACTAGCAACAAAATAGTTGAAACCGGTCAGCCGATTTTTGAATTTTTTTTCCATCCTCCTCATTCTTGCTATCTTGAAACTGATTTCTTTCGGCATAGAAAGTGTATTAAATTTGTTGCTCATCAGGAGACTACTTAAATACACTCTAAGAACCAGCAACAAAATAGTTGAAACCGGTCGGCCGGTTTTTGAATTTTTTTTTCATCTTCCTCATTCTTGCTATCTTGAAAGTGGGTTTTCCTGGTAATAAAGAGTCTTTGAAATTTGTTGCTCATCAGGAGGCTACTCAAATACACTCAAACAACTAGCAACAAAATAGTTGAAACCGGTCAGCCGATTTTTGAATTTTTTTTTCCATCC
This sequence comes from Apodemia mormo, assembly GCA_036924255.1. NCBI lineage: Eukaryota > Metazoa > Arthropoda > Insecta > Lepidoptera > Riodinidae > Apodemia > Apodemia mormo. The sequence continues at coordinate 23,312,317 of JAUPFN010000006.1, read as the reverse complement.
TGCTCATTCTTGCTATCTTGAAACTGATTTCTTTCGGCATAGAAAGTGTATTAAATTTGTTGCTCATCAGGAGACTACTTAAATACACTCTAAGAACCAGCAACAAAATAGTTGAAACCGGTCGGCCGATTTTTGAATTTTTTTTTCATCTTCCTCATTCTTGCTATCTTGAAAGTGGGTTTTCCTGGTAATAAAGAGTCTTTGAAATTTGTTGCTCATCAGGAGGCTACTCAAATACACTCAAACAACTAGCAACAAAATAGTTGAAACCGGTCAGCCGATTTTTGAATTTTTTTTTTGCATCTTCCTCATTCTTGCTATCTTGAAACTGATTTCTTTCGGCATAGAAAGTGTATTAAATTTGTTGCTCATCAGGAGACTACTTAAATACACTCTAAGAACCAGCAACAAAATAGTTGAAACCGGTCCGCCGATTTTTGAATTTTTTTTTCATCTTCCTCATTCTTGCTATCTTGAAACTGGTTTTTCCTGGCAAAAAAGAGTCTTTGAAATTTGTTGCTCATCAGGAAGCTACTTAAATACACTCTAAGAACCAGCAACAAAATAGTTGAAACCGGTCAGCCGATTTTTGAATTTTTTTTTCCATCCTCCTCATTCTTGCTATCTTGAAACTGATTTCTTTCGGCATAGAAAGTGTATTAAATTTGTTGCTCATCAGGAGACTACTTAAATACACTCTAAGAACCAGCAACAAAATAGTTGAAAGCGGTCGGCCGGTTTTTGAATTTTTTTTTCATCTTCCTCATTCTTGCTATCTTGAAAGTGGGTTTTCCTGGTAATAAAGAGTCTTTGAAATTTGTTGCTCATCAGGAGGCTACTCAAATACACTCAAACAACTAGCAACAAAATAGTTGAAACCGGTCAGCCGATTTTTGAATTTTTTTTCCATCCTCCTCATTCTTGCTATCTTGAAACTGATTTCTTTCGGCATAGAAAGTGTATTAAATTTGTTGCTCATCAGGAGACTACTTAAATACACTCTAAGAACCAGCAACAAAATAGTTGAAACCGGTCGGCCGATTTTTGAATTTTTTTTTCATCTTCCTCATTCTTGCTATCTTGAAAGTGGGTTTTCCTGGTAATAAAGAGTCTTTGAAATTTGTTGCTCATCAGGAGGCTACTCAAATACACTCAAACAACTAGCAACAAAATAGTTGAAACCGGTCAGCCGATTTTTGAATTTTTTTTTTTGCATCTTCCTCATTCTTGCTATCTTGAAACTGATTTCTTTCGGCATAGAAAGTGTATTAAATTTGTTGCTCATCAGGAGACTACTTAAATACACTCTAAGAACCAGCAACAAAATAGTTGAAACCGGTCGGCCGATTTTTGAATTTTTTTTTCATCTTCCTCATTCTTGCTATCTTGAAAGTGGGTTTTCCTGGTAATAAAGAGTCTTTGAAATTTGTTGCTCATCAGGAGGCTACTCAAATACACTCAAACAACTAGCAACAAAATAGTTGAAACCGGTCAGCCGATTTTTGAATATTTTTTTTGCATCTTCCTCATTCTTGCTATCTTGAAACTGATTTCTTTCGGCATAGAAAGTGTATTAAATTTGTTGCTCATCAGGAGACTACTTAAATACACTCTAAGAACCAGCAACAAAATAGTTGAAACCGGTCCGCCGATTTTTGAATTTTTTTTTTTTCATCTTCCTCATTCTTGCTATCTTGAAACTGATTTTTGTCGGCATAGAAAGTGTATTAAATTAGTTGCTCATCAGGAAAATACTCAAATACACTCCAAGTATCAGCAACAAAATAGTTGAAACCGGTCGGCCGATTTTTGAATTTTTTTTTCATCTTCCTCATTCTTGCTATCTTGAAAGTGGGTTTTCCTGGTAATAAAGAGTCTTTGAAATTTGTTGCTCATCAGGAGGCTACTCAAATACACTCAAACAACTAGCAACAAAATAGTTGAAACCGGTCAGCCGATTTTTGAATTTTTTTTTTGCATCTTCCTCATTCTTGCTATCTTGAAACTGATTTCTTTCGGCATAGAAAGTGTATTAAATTTGTTGCTCATCAGGAGACTACTTAAATACACTCCAAGTATCAGCAACAAATTAGTTGAAACCGGTCGGCCGATTTTTGATTTTTTTTTTCATCTTCCTCATTCTTGCTATCTTGAAAGTGGGTTTTCCTGGTAATAAAGAGTCTTTGAAATTTGTTGCTCATCAGGAGGCTACTCAAATACACTCAAACAACTAGCAACAAAATAGTTGAAACCGGTCAGCCGATTTTTGAATTTTTTTTTCATCTTCCTCATTCTTGCTATCTTGAAAGTGGGTTTTCCTGGTAATAAAGAGTCTTTGAAATTTGTTGCTCATCAGGAGGCTACTCAAATACACTCAAACAACTAGCAACAAAATAGTTGAAACCGGTCAGCCGATTTTTGAATTTTTTTTTCATCTTCCTCATTCTTGCTATCTTGAAAGTAGGTTTTCCTGGTAATAAAGAGTCTTTGAAATTTGTTGCTCATCAGGAGACTACTTAAATACACTCTAAGAACCAGCAACAAAATAGTTGAAACCGGTCCGCCGATTTTTGAATTTTTTTTTTTCATCTTCCTCATTCTTGCTATCTTGAAACTGATTTTTGTCGGCATAGAAAGTGTATTAAATTAGTTGCTCATCAGGAAAATACTCAAATACACTCCAAGTATCAGCAACAAAATAGTTGAAACCGGTCGGCCGATTTTTGAATTTTTTTTTTCATCTTCCTCATTCTTGCTATCTTGAAAGTGGGTTTTCCTGGTAATAAAGAGTCTTTGAAATTTGTTGCTCATCAGGAGGCTACTCAAATACACTCTAAGAACCAGCAACAAAATAGTTGAAACCGGTCGGCCGATTTTTGAATTTTTTTTTCATCTTCCTCATTCTTGCTATCTTGAAAGTGGGTTTTCCTGGTAATAAAGAGTCTTTGAAATTTGTTGCTCATCAGGAGACTACTTAAATACACTCTAAGAACCAGCAACAAAATAGTTGAAACCGGTCCGCCGATTTTTGAATTTTTTTATCATCTTCCTCATTCTTGCTATCTTGAAACTGATTTTTGTCGGCATAAAAAGAGTATTAAATTAGTTGCTCATCAGGAAAATACTCAAATACACTCCAAGTATCAGCAACAAAATAGTTGAAACCGGTCGGCCGATTTTTGAATTTTTTTTTCATCTTCCTCATTCTTGCTATCTTGAAAGTGGGTTTTCCTGGTAATAAAGAGTCTTTGAAATTTGTTGCTCATCAGGAGGCTACTCAAATACACTCAAACAACTAGCAACAAAATAGTTGAAACCGGTCAGCCGATTTTTGAATTTTTTTTTCATCTTCCTCATTCTTGCTATCTTGAAAGTGGGTTTTCCTGGTAATAAAGAGTCTTTGAAATTTGTTGCTCATCAGGAGACTACTTAAATACACTCTAAGAACCAGCAACAAAATAGTTGAAACCGGTCCGCCGATTTTTGAATTTTTTTTCATCTTCCTCATTCTTGCTATCTTGAAACTGGTTTTTCCTGGTAAAAAAGAGTCTTTGAAATTTGTTGCTCATCAGGAAGCTACTTAAATACACTCAAACAACTAGCAACAAAATAGTTGAAACCGGTCAGCCGATTTTTGAATTTTTTTCTATCTTCCTCATTCTTGCTATCTTGAAACTGATTTTTGTCGGCATAGAAAGTGTATTAAATTAGTTGCTCATCAGGAAAATACTCAAATACACTCCAAGTATCAGCAACAAAATAGTTGAAACCGGTCGGCCGATTTTTGAATTTTTTTTTCATCTTCCTCATTCTTGCTATCTTGAAAGTGGGTTTTCCTGGTAATAAAGAGTCTTTGAAATTTGTTGCTCATCAGGAGGCTACTCAAATACACTCAAACAACTAGCAACAAAATAGTTGAAACCGGTCAGCCGATTTTTGAATTTTTTTTCCATCCTCCTCATTCTTGCTATCTTGAAACTGATTTCTTTCGGCATAGAAAGTGTATTAAATTTGTTGCTCATCAGGAGACTACTTAAATACACTCTAAGAACCAGCAACAAAATAGTTGAAACCGGTCCGCCGATTTTTGAATTTTTTTTTTCATCTTCCTCATTCTTGCTATCTTGAAAGTGGGTTTTCCTGGTAATAAAGAGTCTTTGAAATTTGTTGCTCATCAGGAGGCTACTCAAATACACTCAAACAACTAGCAACAAAATAGTTGAAACCGGTCAGCCGATTTTTGAATTTTTTTTTTGATCTTCCTCATTCTTGCTATCTTGAAAGTGGGTTTTCCTGGTAATAAAGAGTCTTTGAAATTTGTTGCTCATCAGGAGACTACTTAAATACACTCTAAGAACCAGCAACAAAATAGTTGAAACCGGTCGGCCGATTTTTGAATTTTTTTTTCATCTTCCTCATTCTTGCTATCTTGAAAGTGGGTTTTCCTGGTAATAAAGAGTCTTTGAAATTTGTTGCTCATCAGGAGGCTACTCAAATACACTCAAACAACTAGCAACAAAATAGTTGAAACCGGTCAGCCGATTTTTGAATATTTTTTTTGCATCTTCCTCATTCTTGCTATCTTGAAACTGATTTCTTTCGGCATAGAAAGTGTATTAAATTTGTTGCTCATCAGGAGACTACTTAAATACACTCTAAGAACCAGCAACAAAATAGTTGAAACCGGTCCGCCGATTTTTGAATTTTTTTTTTTCATCTTCCTCATTCTTGCTATCTTGAAACTGATTTTTGTCGGCATAGAAAGTGTATTAAATTAGTTGCTCATCAGGAAAATACTCAAATACACTCCAAGTATCAGCAACAAAATAGTTGAAACCGGTCGGCCGATTTTTGAATTTTTTTTTCATCTTCCTCATTCTTGCTATCTTGAAAGTGGGTTTTCCTGGTAATAAAGAGTCTTTGAAATTTGTTGCTCATCAGGAGGCTACTCAAATACACTCAAACAACTAGCAACAAAATAGTTGAAACCGGTCAGCCGATTTTTGAATTTTTTTTCATCTTCCTCATTCTTGCTATCTTGAAAGTGGGTTTTCCTGGTAATAAAGAGTCTTTGAAATTTGTTGCTCATCAGGAGACTACTTAAATACACTCTAAGAACCAGCAACAAAATAGTTGAAACCGGTCCGCCGATTTTTGAATTTTTTTTTCATCTTCCTCATTCTTGCTATCTTGAAACTGATTTTTGTCGGCATAGAAAGTGTATTAAATTAGTTGCTCATCAGGAAAATACTCAAATACACTCCAAGTATCAGCAACAAAATAGTTGAAACCGGTCGGCCGATTTTTGAATTTTTTTTTCATCTTCCTCATTCTTGCTATCTTGAAAGTGGGTTTTCCTGGTAATAAAGAGTCTTTGAAATTTGTTGCTCATCAGGAGGCTACTCAAATACACTCAAACAACTAGCAACAAAATAGTTGAAACCGGTCAGCCGATTTTCGAATTTTTTTTTCATCTTCCTCATTCTTGCTATCTTGAAACTGATTTCTTTCGGCATAGAAAGTGTATTAAATTTGTTGCTCATCAGGAGACTACTTAAATACACTCTAAGAACCAGCAACAAAATAGTTGAAACCGGTCCGCCGATTTTTGAATTTTTTTTTCATCTTCCTCATTCTTGCTATCTTGAAAGTGGGTTTTCCTGGTAATAAAGAGTCTTTGAAATTTGTTGCTCATCAGGAGACTACTTAAATACACTCTAAGAACCAACAACAAAATAGTTGAAACCGGTCCGCCGATTTTTGAATTTTTTTTTCATCTTCCTCATTCTTGCTATCTTGAAACTGATTTTTGTCGGCATAGAAAGTGTATTAAATTAGTTGCTCATCAGGAAAATACTCAAATACACTCCAAGTATCAGCAACAAAATAGTTGAAACCGGTCGGCCGATTTTTGAATTTTTTTTTCATCTTCCTCATTCTTGCTATCTTGAAAGTGGGTTTTCCTGGTAATAAAGAGTCTTTGAAATATGTTGCTCATCAGGAGGCTACTCAAATACACTCAAACTGAATGAGGAAGATGCAAAAAAAAAATTCAAAAATCGGCTGACCGGTTTCAACTATTTTGTTGCTAGTTGTTTGAGTGTATTTGAATAGCCTCCTGATGAGCAACAAATTTCAAAGACTCTTTATTACCAGGAAAACCCACTTTCTATCTTGAAAGTGGGTTTTCCTGGTAATAAAGAGAATGAGGAAGATGAAAAAAAAATTCAAAAATCGGCGGACCGGTTTCAACTATTTTGTTGCTGGTTCTTAGAGTGTATTTAAGTAGTCTCCTGATGAGCAACAAATTTAATACACTTTCTATGCCGAAAGAAATCAGTTTCAAGATAGCAAGAATGAGGAGGATGGAAAAAAAATTCAAAAATCGGCTGACCGGTTTTAACTATTTTGTTGCTAGTTGTTTGAGTGTATTTGAGTAGCCTCCTGATGAGCAACAAATTTCAAAGACTCTTTATTACCAGGAAAACCCACTTTCAAGATAGCAAGAATGAGGAAGATGAAAAAAAAATTCAAAAATCGGCCGACCGGTTTCAACTATTTTGTTGCTGGTTCTTAGAGTGTATTTAAGTAGTCTCCTGATGAGCAACAAATTTAATACACTTTCTATGCCGAAAGAAATCAGTTTCAAGATAGCAAGAATGAGGAAGATGCAAAAAAAATATTCAAAAATCGGCTGACCGGTTTCAACTATTTTGTTGCTAGTTGTTTGAGTGTATTTGAGTAGCCTCCTGATGAGCAACAAATTTCAAAGACTCTTTATTACCAGGAAAACCCACTTTCAAGATAGCAAGAATGAGGAAGATAAAAAAAAAATTCAAAAATCGGCCGACCGGTTTCAACTATTTTGTTGCTGGTTCTTAGAGTGTATTTAAGTAGTCTCCTGATGAGCAACAAATTTAATACACTTTCTATGCCGAAAGAAATCAGTTTCAAGATAGCAAGAATGAGGAAGATGCAAAAAAAAAATTCAAAAATCGGCTGACCGGTTTCAACTATTTTGTTGCTAGTTGTTTGAGTGTATTTGAGTAGCCTCCTGATGAGCAACAAATTTCAAAGACTCTTTATTACCAGGAAAACCCACTTTCAAGATAGCAAGAATGAGGAAGATGAAAAAAAAATTCAAAAATCGGCCGACCGGTTTCAACTATTTTGTTGCTGGTTCTTAGAGTGTATTTAAGTAGTCTCCTGATGAGCAACAAATTTAATACACTTTCTATGCCGAAAGAAATCAGTTTCAAGATAGCAAGAATGAGGAGGATGGAAAAAAAAATTCAAAAATCGGCTGACCGGTTTCAACTATTTTGTTGCTAGTTGTTTGAGTGTATTTGAGTAGCCTCCTGATGAGCAACAAATTTCAAAGACTCTTTATTACCAGGAAAACCCACTTTCAAGATAGCAAGAATGAGGAAGATGAAAAAAAAATTCAAAAACCGGCCGACCGGTTTCAACTATTTTGTTGCTGGTTCTTAGAGTGTATTTAAGTAGTCTCCTGATGAGCAACAAATTTCAAAGACTCTTTATTACCAGGAAAATCCACTTTCAAGATAGCAAGAATGAGGAAGATGAAAAAAAAATTCAAAAATCGGCCGACCGGTTTCAACTATTTTGTTGCTGATACTTGGAGTGTATTTGAGTATTTTCCTGATGAGCAACTAATTTAATACACTTTCTATGCCGACAAAAATCAGTTTCAAGATAGCAAGAATGAGGAAGATGAAAAAAAAATTCAAAAATCGGCTGACCGGTTTCAACTATTTTGTTGCTAGTTGTTTGAGTGTATTTGAGTAGCCTCCTGATGAGCAACAAAATTCAAAGACTCTTTAATGCCAGGAAAAACCAGTTTCAAGATAGCAAGAACAGAAAAAATAAAAAAAACAATTATAAAAAAAATTTTTGCGATATCTAAGATATAGCAACAAAATAGTAACTAAATCTTCTATAAAGATGAACGGAAAAGAATATAATTCATTAAGTTACCTTGCTACCTTGATATCACGATAGCATAATTCACGATTTCTAGGGATTGGCACGAGCAACAAAATCGTCGTTTTGGCAACTAATTAGCAACTAATTAGCTACAAATTGATGTATTTTTTTTTTGCAATTTTGCTGATTTCACCATGCTAGCCTGATAGGGCTGCCAGAGAGAGTATTCCTAGGCAACTGACAATTCAAAATGTCCTCAGAAAAATCTACTTGTGTGAAATGTCAACGAGTGTCACTTGTGTACTTACAGTAATTAAGCCACGCAACTAGAGTGTTTGGTGTGCCCAACCTTTTTGTTATCCCTGCTTTCAATATAAAAAGTGAAGGTTAAAGTAAATATTATACATCCGTATTTAATTTAAATACCTATCTAGATACAATTACAAAGAAAGCGCTTAATTATTATACGATTTGCGACTTGAAGTTTTGCAGGAAATGTAATCAGGGCTAGCGAAGCGAGCCCTACACTAGGCCACTTTCTATGCACTTTTGTGGTACATTTTACTGGAAAAATATCGCACATTTAAGTATGAGCTTTGACGTGGTAGTTTAAATTCATGTCGAGATATGTTCTAAAAATAAAATACCATTTTATAAACATTAAAAAAAATAGAAGATACATGTTGTATTAGAATTTTTATTACTACTAACGCCATCTATTACAAAACTAACGAATTAAAATGCTACAAAGCTACACTAGGCGACGATCTATGCCCATTTGTGGTACATTTTACTAAAAAATATCGCACTTTTAGGTTTGAGCGTTGGCGTGGTAGTTTTAATTCATTTTTATTCACTCCATTTTAATACAATATTAATCTATTAAATTACAAGTGTGTACTTTTTAACTTCCTGCTTCGTATGTAGATAAGGAAGTTACTGATTTAGTAAGTAAGTAAAGTAAGTAAGTGTTTTCTTGCTGTTTTTTGTGATTTAACAATTGAGACATTTCAATATTTCTTAGAAGTGAAAAAATCTATGCTTATAGATTTTACTCTTTTGAGTCTAAAATACCGTAATTTAGCGGAAAATTGCAGGAATGGCCTGCAAGGTCAACCGTTTACAGATTTCTCACAATATGATTACTGTGAAACAGTACAAGTGTATTAATTGATTAATATTGTATTGAGATCAATTTCCAATCTTATCCCGAGGGTAAACAGCTAAAAAATGAGTTTTTCTTTATAAGATCAACTTTCATTTTTAATACCCATTTTTCCTTGAAAACTCTTTTACAAGAAAGTTACCATAAATAAAAATTGATTTCTATCAATATTAGACTTTAAGGGCGAAGTGGTGCCGCGAGATGGATCTTGATTTGCTACATATTATAGGTAGACTGTACTATATTATAGGTGGATCCGAAAATATGGTATAAAATATGTAGATAACCTTTATATTTGTTCTGTGTAGATAACATTGATAATTATAGAAATCGTGTTTTTAATAAATTAAGAAAATTTTAAAGAATTTTTCTTGTAAAGAAAAAAAAATTAGTCTTAGAAACATGTTTTTCTTTATTTTGGTTTTATTTTGCTGCGCCCCCCTAGATCAAAGCCTGACGACGCCTTTAATGCGAATATAATTTTTGGGTGAAAATACGCTGGATTTTTTTAGGTTATATAATTATAAATAAAGTCCATACATTAAAAACGTAATTCTCATAAAAATACTTTCCTAAAAATATTACAAGGTAGTGGCCGCGTTTCCGTAGTAGTTTTTTTATAAAAATATGTTGATGTGTCAAAATAACTTGTAAAAAGTTTTATTGAATAAAGTACTTCTGATTTCTGATTATAACTTTGCGAGCCCTTACAAAGCTCTGCTTTTTGCTAGTTTAAATTTACCGCCCCGTTGGTCAAGTGGTAAGTGACCCTGACTACGCAATCGATGGGGCTCGGGTTCGAGCCCCGATGGGGACAAGCATTTGTGTGAAGAGCAAAAATGTTTATATTTCCGGGTTCGGGTGTTTCTTAAATATATTCTAGTATTTATATATGTATTTCTATGTATTAGTATCGTTGAATAACACTCACAACCCAAGCAAATAGTTAGCTTACTTTGGGGTTAGATCAGTAAGTGTAATTTGTTCTGTGAATATTTATTTATTTATTAAATTTTACATGCAAACAATTGGTAGGTATTGTTACGTACTTCGGGTTCGTAATTGTAAGAAAACGCCACCTATATAAAATCGGTGTATTTACAACACAATTTAAGTACACAAACAACAAAATGTAATACGTAAATACAATATGCACACTAGTCACTCACTGTACTATCACTAAACTTAACCGACCACACAATAAAACACATAATAGTACGGGTCGCTTCGAGAATCGCTCTCGATCAATTTATAAAACTGCCCTGTATTTGTCAACACATTTCTATTTATACCCAGGCTAAAGTTCTACCCGAATCCAGAGAAGTCTAAATTTATTGCGTAAACAATAACAACTTACATATTATAAACAACTCCTAGTACACGCTATTTTTATCCTTATGCTCTATAACACATAGTCCATTATGGCATAGCTATCGAATAACAGTCAACTATTTGTTTGTCAATAGGAGTAGCTATCTCTTTCTTTTATTTCTAGATCTCTCCAGCGTTCCAACTCTTCACGTTTCTAGATTATTCGGAACAGTGTTATACATCTTATGGCTTTTTCTGCAAAACAAATATAGCCTTTATTTCAGCAGAATTTCCCCACCGAAAAATAGTGCGGTGGAATTAAGTATATAATTTTTACAGTATTGACATCAATTAACTGTCCCATTTTAACTGCAAAAACCTGCCGAACTATATTTATTATTATTATAATTTTGTCTAGAGGTATACCTAAAACCACGGTGGAGTCCTCCTGACTTTTTTATATCATAAGATAGCAATCAAGCAGACGGGTCTCCTGATGGAAAGTCACCCATCGCCTATAGACACCAAAGGTTTTTTTTATAGAAAACTGGGGCAAACGGACAGGAGGCTCACCTGATGGTAAGTGATCATCGCCGCTTATGGACAACCACACTATCAGAAGATTTGCACTTGCGTTGCCGGCCTTTTAAGAAAGAGTAGGCTCTTTTCTTGAAGGTCCTTAAGTCGTATCCGCTTGGAAAACCTCCTTCCGGCAATTGGTTCCACAGAGGAATAGTGCGGGAAAAAAAGTGCCTCGAGAATCACACAGTTGTGGATTTCCAGACATCGAGATGGTGAGGATGAAATTTTGAATTTTGTCACGATGTCCGATGGTGAAATTCTGCGGCAGGAATTAATCCAAACAGTTCCTCGGAACACTCCCCATGATAGATTCGAATGGTTAATGGTTAGTAGGTGTTAATGATGCGTTGTTATCTTGTGACGAGGTCTTAAATGCCACATGCATAAGTTTACCGGCTGCCTTACCCTGCAAACTGGAACATGACAGGGTCGAGCACTGACGGTATTGCGGCAGGAATAGGTAAGGCGGTAGTACCAGACTCGGGCAAGACAATGCAGAACTCTACCACCTAGTAAACGTGCTACGTAGTAGGCTCAGATTATTTACATTCAGTTTTACATTGCTATTTACGTGCCATTACATGAGGAAATGAGAATTTAACACTCTTGATTTGGTTGTCATTTAATAAAATGTATTTGTGTCGAACCAGTGTACTATTTTGAAATCGCATTATTCACTTCGTCGTACTTACCACATCTTTTTTTACTTTAAATATATATGTGTATATATTTACAAATATATAGCCATTTCGAGGCATGAATGTATTAAACCGTCCCGTCCCCGCAAAATATGCTATCTACTATTCTGCCAGGCAGTTCTTAAAAGGCGAACGATGGGCTCAACATATGTCACTAACATCGAGATTACTAGTTAAATAAATAAATATTCACAGGACAAATTACACTGACTGATCTAACCCCAAAGTAAACAAATTATTTTCCTTGTGTTATCAAACATTTATGCTCATCACATAAATGCTTGTTCCCTTCGGGCATCAACTCGAGCCCCGTCAAAACACATACATACACAATGCACATACATAAAGTGTCATATTTTTATTTTCATACAAAAATTGATTACTGAGTAGGTAAAAGAGCTATATACTAAACATTAACAGATCAGCGTGCTTATTGAGTAGTTTTAGTGGTGAATGTAAATTAGGAATTGCAAAATTAATTGTTTAGTTAATACTAAAATTATTAATTATTTATGTAACTTAATTTTTTCATGAACATTGTACATATATAAATTTAATTTAATTTAAGAATAAGAATTGTTTTATACATATGTTAAGCCGAGCCTTCATCGAACAAAAATTGCCAACTTTTGTGTTGTCAACACATGTTGGCGACAAAAGTTTCCCTAATTTCCTTGAGTTGGCAACAAAAATTGTAAACAAATGTTGGAAACCGTGTTTCCGTTTTTGACGGTAAACATTAAAAGAATACACTTGTTGCTCTATGGAGACGCTTAGTTGGTAACAAAAAGAAACAATTATGTCCGATGCGTGAACGAACGTATCAATCGAGTAGTTAATTGATTTATATCGCATACAAACCCTACCATGAAACTCAATTAATGAAAATTATAAAAATAAAGATATGATAAACGATGTATTGAAAGTGAAATCGATATCAGTGATGCGAATGTAAATTACGTAACGACGGAATTTAAAAATTTTCTTTCCTAAGATGAAACTTCTGATTTGTGCATCAATAATGCAACCTACTAACAATCATCATCATCATCTCTTCTCAAAGCATTTAATAGTTCAATCCCTCTAAATTCTTTTCTTCCTTTTAAGCTTGGTCATACTCAATAAATATGTTCCCTTTTTTGCATAAAACAGTAAATATTGCGGCTGCCTGCATAATGGCATCGTCATTCGGAGATATTTTGCCGTGGAGACAGCTTGTTGTCAATTAAAATGTTTTTCAAATTGCTGGCAACTCGGTGTAGACACAATGAAAATAAAAATTGGCGATTTTCTGAAGAGTTGCAAACAGTTGGCAACACTGAAATTGCTAACAATTTTAGTAGAAACGCGCCTTTACATATAACATATTAAAAGAAATTGGTAATTACAATTGAAAACGAATATTTACATGCGTGTAAAGAGAACATTGAATTTAACATTGTATTTAATGGTAAGCCACTCGACAAACACATAGGATGACAAGTACTATCAACCTACAGCTGAATTTCTATAAAGTATTAGAAATATGTGGAGCTCTCGTATTAATGAATTGAAATATATATTTACGTTATATCTATTATCTCTGTCTATGAGGCTCGCCATCTCTTTTTATACAGCTATATTAGAATGAGAGGGTAAGACCTCAGAAGACGACAGCAGTATTTAAAATTTCATTTTAAGTAGGTATTAGAAGTGTTACCTCCAGATATAATACAGCTACATGTGATTTTCTGAGCTAGCTTTGTCTAACTGTCACTTGAAACAGTTAAGCTAAAAGTTGATAGCAATAAAAATAACACTACAATAACTTACAACTCACAAATTATAGCGCAGTGATTTTTTCATGTTTGTATAGAATTTATTTAGATATAATCAAAAGTAACTTTATACTTAAAATAATTAGAAATTGTAAAAAAAATTAAAAATTCAGTATTTCAGGCCCAGCCCGTGCAAGTGCCAGCAAAAAAATATAAATTATTGCTATCGTCAAAGAGACGAGGCTATGGACTACGCACGGATACCTCAAGATTTGGCGCTGAATAAGCGAGGTTGTTTCACCAGCAGCTTAAAGTGGCTAAATGTTAATATTGTCGGACTAGAAAAGCATGCGCACTTTTTTGTAGGTCAATTGTTTTTTGTGGACAAGAAAAACTAAAGCATCGTTTGCTTTTATTGTCCTACGGTTATTAATCAAAAAATTGTAGCCGTGAAACTTTCAACTTTAAAGTGTCGGACTATAAAAAGTTTCCACTTTACGCGTAGGACAAAGTTACCCTTAAATTATACTAATAATTATCAAGCTATTGTGAAAGTTAGGTTAATAAGATATTAATAACAATTAATCAATTTAAAAATCTCAGAATTCCGACGACTTTAAAGTGGAGGACACGCCATAATAACCATCAAATTTGTAGGACATATGTTTTTTTCGTGTTTCTCATAAAATAATCAAGCGGTTAAATTAAAAAAACTAATTATATTTAATCAATATTTTTCCTTCACCAAATTGACATCTTTGAAGCCCCCTAACTTTATTAGTTGCCCGATTCGAGATTTTTCGAAGAGAAAAAAAGATGGACGTCTCGCCAAAACGAAGCTGTTAAAAAAAATTCAGATTATTACTATTCAAAAATAAAAATGTTCCTGGAACTACGGTCTAGAGTGTATTAGGTGGTTTCTAAAACAATGAGTCAATGTTAAAAAATTGGAAAACATTCATTCGAATCTAAATGAAAATACTTTATACTTTGTTGGTTTACCGGGTGCAATCATATGTCTCAACGTCAAAACTAAACATAATAATCTATACATGTAATAAAATCGTAGGAAAGTCAAAACTGTACATTGAATATTTTTTAAAAGAATACTTGGGGCATGAACTACAATCGATATCGAAGCCAAAAATATAGTTTTTAGAATTTTTGTCTGTTTGTCTGTATGTATGTCCGGGGTAAACTCAAAAAGTACTGCATGGATTTACTTCAAATTTTGCATGAATATTACTAACAGGTCGGGTCAACATATAGGCTACATATTATCACGCTATCACGGGGGAGAAGCTGTGCGGAGTAAACGAAGTCCGCGCGGACGAAGTCGCTGGCAACAGCTAGTTATACATTATAATTATAACCTATTGGATTCCTTAACGTTTCAAGGAACAAATTAATTCAATTTTTTTCAACTTACCTGCACGGACTCTAATGACTCTAATAACAGGCGCGGGTCTAACCTTCAAAAAAGATTGTGGGCACAGCCACCCGGAAAACGGCCAAGTTCGAGTCGTCGGATGAACTTGTTCATAATCGCTATAATGCACTCCTACAAAGGGTATTTATATAATACTAGCTGCAGCCCGTAGCTGCATTATAACCGTTTTTAGGGAATCCCGCGGGACGGACAAATTTTTCCGGGATAAAAAGTAGTCTATATGCTATTCCACTAACTGTGTGCCGAATTTCATTCAAATCCGTTTAATAGTTTTCGCATGATTGAGTAACAAACATCCATCCAACCAAACATCCAAAATTTCGCATTTATAATATTAATGAGCCGCGATCTGGAAGGTCTTGGACGTCCACTACTGACGAACATATAAAACTACTTGATTTAATTATGGGAGACCGCAGATTAAAAATTCGAGAGTTAGCCGAGATTATAGGCATCTCTTATGAACGAACTCAATATATAATAGTCAACAAATTGGGTTTCCACAAAGTGTTTGCGAGGTGGGTTCCGCGACTGCTTTCAGTTTAACAAAAAAGGACACGATTGACTATTTCACGTGACTGCTTGGAGTTATTTGAAGCCGATGCAGATGATTTTTTGTATCGTTTTGTTACAATAGACAAAACATGGATTCATTACTGTACGCCAGAAACAAAACAACAATCAAAACAGTGGAAAAGACGTGGTTCACCACCCCCTAAAAAGGCTAAGGCGCTTTTGCCGGCAAATAAGGTAATGGCTTGAGTATTATGGGACTCGAAGGGTGTGATTACAATTATCTTGAAAGGAGTCAGACTATAATTTCTGATTACTACTTTGTCTTACTACGTCGTTTACGAGAGCAAATAAAAACAAAACGTCCAGGAATGCTCAGAAGAAAAGTCCTGTTTCATCAAAATAACGCCCGTGTTCACACGTCTGTGCAATCAATGGCTTAAATCCACAATTGTGGCTTTGAACTATTACCACATCCGCCTTATTCACCTGATCTGGCACCGTCAGACTTCTTTCTGTTCTCTAACCTAAAAAAACACTTGGGAGATCAAAGGTATTTGACAAACGACGAAGTCAAAACAGCAATAGACGCATATTTTGATTCTAAGGAAGAATCATTTTTTTCAACGGTCTAAATGCTTTGAATGGGAGATGGCAAAAGTGCATCGAACTTGATGGTGATTATATAGAAAAGTAAAAGTATAACTAATTTAGTATGTGTTTATTTTCTTGGTTAGGCCGAATACTTTTCAATCCACCCTCATACATTTGTACTGAAGAATCCATACTTCCAAATTATCTATACTATTTTTTTTTTTATTTATTTTATGTCATAAGATAGCAAACAAGCAGATGGGTCTCCTGATGGAAAGAGTCACCCATCGCCTAAAGACACCAAAGATGTTAATGGTGCGTTGCTATCTTGTGGCGAGGTATAATGCCACATGCATAAGTTTACCGGCTACCTTACCCTCCAAACCGGAACACGACAGCGACAAGCACTGACGCTATTGCGGCAGGAATAGGTAAGGCGGTGGTACCAGACCCGGGCGAGACAATGCAGAACTCTACCACCTAGTAGCCACGATGGTTGTGACTCGATAGCCAATAGGTCGCCTTTTACGACCTGCCTGGCAGAACGGCAGTTGGCCTATTCTACAAAGGAGGCCGGGACCAACACGGCGTAAAACACGGCGGTTATACAATTATATGTATTCCTCCAAACAGCAGTGCGTAAAGCACTCATTTCCTTGGACGTACATATTAAGTCGAATGGGCCTGATGGCATCTCTAGTGCTAAAGATTTGTGCTCCCGTGTTGACATCGGTTCGCATACACAACTGGCGTTGTCCCAAAATCTTGAAAGACAGCTTTAGCGCACCCAATACCTAAGAAAGGCGATCACTCAGATCCGTTCGACTATCGGCCTATAGTGATAACCCTTTGTTCTTCAAAATAATGTGCTTATGCCAATGCTATTTTACGGATGTGAGTTGGGTATGTCAGAAAGGGCATGAAAGTAGAATCAACGCGGTCGAGATGAGATCGCTAGGAAAAATATGTGACGTAACACTTGCGGACCGGGTTCGTAATGTGGAAGTGAGAAGTTAGGCTTGAAAGAAAGTGTCTGTGTAAAGATGAGAAAGGGCATTCTGCGTTGGTTCGGATATGTAGAAAGAATGGTAGATGAAAGGTTAACAAAACCGTTGTACAATGCGGATATGGAAGGATGTAGACCATGATCAGATTGGTCCAGTACTGTCCGAATGTGGTGTCAAGTCTTTGTAACCGGCGTGTGTGTGTAAAGAGTAATGAACCCCGTAAAGGATCTGGCTGGAGATATGTGTGTGTATTTGTTTTCTATTTTTTTCTGTTAAATTCCTTAAAACTTTAAATATTATGCAAAACGCTTAATTGTAATTAGATTTTGACTATATTCAACATCCCACAATTCATAAAAGTAATTTTTAGTACTTAAAATAATTGCGACATTATATTTATAAGTATATATTTGACTGCCTGGTGGTCTAGGGCTTAGTCTTTTCGGCTCAAATCGTCCTGGTCCGGGTTTGATCCCCAGGTCTGGCAAATTAATAATCAGGTTTTTGGAGCTTTTCTCAAAAATCTTAGTAGCAGTTCGGAGTCTGGCAGGTGGTGTGTTACTCATGTGCTTCGGATAAGCACATAAAGCCGTCGGTTTTCGTTATCGCAAGAAATAGTCAATAATCGTTATCGGGTCCGTAAAATGCGGCGATGGCGATCACCACTCATAGCTAACCACTCGATCGCTCGCTAACCGATAGACCGGTGATGATACCGGGGTGATACATACCGGGCGTGATGATATAAGTATTTGAAATACTGGTTTGAGCGACCACTGAACAGGTTATAGTAAATCGTTTATTTACATCTTTAGTTGTAATAACATTTAAAACATGAGCCGATCAAACTATGTTTACCTTTAATTTCATTCTGATCCCTAATCCGGTCATATTTTATAGGTAAAAAACCAAATTTAATTATTCATTGCAGTACTGATATTATTATATGTATTGTTTACATTACTTTAGTTTCTCTATTTGATACCAGGGCGCTCTTCTTTCAGCAGCATTGCTGCCTCTATAGTTCGCTTACGATACTATATAACTATGTACCGAGCCTGTTGACTCTTAGAACACAACTTCAGACATCGTTATTTTTAGCTATTACCTTAAAGTTTAATACATTCCGTAAGAGTCTATATGAACTCCTTAATTAATCCGCATTTAATTTTTTTAAACTTAGGGAATAATAGTTAAATAAAGTTGGAATTTAGGTAAAGTTAACGTAAACATTTAGTTCTCTCCTTAGTAGTCTGTGTTGAGGTATTTATCTTGTCATTGGGTGTCTTTAGTACAACTGCTAATCTCAGAAATCTAAGTTAGATTGACAAAATTCTGAGCTATGATCTTGCTAAGACACAATTTTTTATAAGCCATTTTGTTTCCGCACTTAGCCACTTCGGCCTTTGTACGTAGCTGGCTAAACCTATTCCAGCCATTCTAACTCATTCCAGAAACTTATAAGACGTCTGATGTTTTCACAAGCTTCTTTTGGAGTTTTTGGGTTTTTCAGGATGCGTACCCGTTATTCGGTCACGCTCCTGCACTCAAGGAGAAAGTGAGCGGTTGTCTTTTATTCCTCCATGCAGCCGCGGCATATAGGACTGTCTGTTACACCTATATTGAATAGATGTCGGTTAAGGTGGCAGTGCCCTGTTATAGTGCCCACAACTTTTCTCAGGTCACTTCTGTTGAGTTTCATGATGCGTTGTTTCAGGTGTATCGACGAGAGGGCCGGCACAATTTCCTTTGTTTGCCTTTATTTATTTGTAGTCATCCACAATGCTTCATATTGTTGGCGTGTTCTCTCAGTTAGCCATGTGGTTAGTTGGCTATAGGGCATGACGGCTATCGGTTCTGGACCTAATGGTTTTCTGTTAGCTCCATCTTTTGCCAGTTTGTCAGCTTCATCGTAGCCTTGAGAGTTGCTATGAATTTTTATCCAGTGCAGGATTATTTGGTTGGTTTATGCTGCTTCTAAAAATTTGTGGCAATTAAGGACTATGCTTGAATTGAAGCAGTTGGCTTTTAGAGCTGCAAGGACTAATGCGCTATCAGAGATAATGCGTATAATTTTATCTTTTATTTCTCTTGTTTTGATCTCTATTGCAGCCCTGCTAATAACGATACGTTACTGCTTGAAATATTGTGTTGTGCATTCCTAATTATGTATTCGATTATTTCAATGTTTAGATCCTGAGAAAATACACCAACTCCTATCCCTGCACGCCCAAGTAGCACGTTAAGCTGTATATAGGCTGCATTTAGGTTCATTTTTAAACTTAAAGCTGTATACGAAGCCGTACAAAGGCTGTAGAAGCGCTTCTACAGCCGATATAACACCAAAAAGGGCCCCAAGTTATACAGCTTATTGCGTTATATAGGCTGCACAATAGCTATACAAGCTGTTATAAACTGTACAATGGCTGTTATTTGGTGTATAAAGAAACTGTAACACTAAAGATACTCTCTTGTAACTGTCTTGTACAGCTAAGAGTTAAATAGGCTGCACAATAGCTGTACAAGCTGGTATAGGCTGTACAAAGGCTGTTATTCGGTGTATAAAGAAACTATAATACTTAAGATACTCTCTTGTGCAGCTAAATGTTCTTAATAGGTGTTTGAAAATGATAAAAAGTAACTAATCTGTTTTTGATATTGTATAACATTATATCTGCAGACGCCATAATTAAAAATATATTAATAAACGATAAATTCTTGGACTTGGAGCAGTATTCAAGTGTGTATTCAAAGTGCAAATTCTAAATGACTGTGAAGTCGTGTATGTTTTTCCTCAAAATATTCACGCGCCAACGAAATAATCAAGATAACACAAATAAAATCATTGCGAAATACGGTAAGTGTTTGTGTTTAAGGTTAGAATATACAAGTATTTATGATACAATATTGTATATAAAGGCATAATGATCATAATATAAGTTGCTTGTCAAGATATAGCTTTAGCTATTGCTAAATATATCTTTTATTTAACAATATATTTCTTTAATGTTGTTTTTAATACACAATAATGGCGGCGTTTTGTTATACAGCCTAAAGTGTATTTGGAGGGTGATATACTGCAAATAGCTGTACTGAATCTCTTTTTTGTTCTATTATACGGCTATTGGCTTTTAATTACCGTCCAAATACACTTTAGGCTGTACTAAGTCCCTATATAAATCTATTGTACAGTAATTGGCTTTTAATCACTTAACTTATGTTTAGAGATGCGTACAAAAATTGAAGAACCCTAAATACAAAACATATGTTTGTCACTTGATTTCGCTATTGTGTTGTATTGACGTCGGTCGTTTGACTTTACAACTAAACCAACTTATTGTTAACTATAACTTATGAGACATGTATTTCAATCATGTTTTACTTTATTTTTCAGGGAAATATGCCTTATAAAATAATAAAAACAATTGAGAGAAGCCAAAACCGTATTTGTATCGTACCCAGTTTGTGGGAGGATAAAGGTGAATTATAATGACCAAGAAAACAACTTGATATAACTAAGTTGATCAAGAACGAAAAATCAAGCCCTTTAAATATTGGTCTATCACAAAAATATTTTTAAGAAGAATACGTTATTTCGTGCTTGTGATTTAATATTATTAGTTCTTCAAAGAGAAACACATACTCTTTTGCCTGTAATTGTATCTAAGTATATAATATTTTTTAAACGATTGTAAGTATACATATATACAGGGTGTTGCAAAAGTGGTACAGTAAGCCGCAAGGGGGTGGCTCAGGGGGTCATTCTTAACAACTTTTGTTTAACGACTTTTGGAAATTCGCGAAAAAAATATTGATTCTCCATAGAAACTTTGTTGGTCACGTGACTTTTCACAATGGAAAAACAAAATTGTTTTTCGGGAATTTTCACAAATCGTTGAACAAAAGTTGTTCAAAATGACCCTCTGAGTCACCCCCTTTCGACTTACTATACCGCTTTTGTAAAACTCCGTATAGTAGCAAGTTAAAAATAAAAAAATACATATTTTCTCAGTGTAATGATTTTTATTTCTCTTTTTAACTCTTTTTTATATATTCTTTGAAGAATAGACCAATTGTCTTTCTGCCGGGCAGGTCGTAAAAGACAACCGATGGACTATGCGAGTCACTTCCATCGTGGTTACTAGGTGATAGAGCTCTGCATTGGCTCGACCGGGTCTGGCACCACCGCCTTATCTATTCCTGCTGCAAAGCGTCAGTGCTAGTCACTGTCATGTTCCGGTTTGGAGGGTAAGGTGGCCGGTAAACTTATGCATTGGGCATTAGACCTTGCCACAAGAGAGCAACGCACCATTAACATTTTTGCTGTCTGTAGGCGATGGTTGATTCTTTTCATCAGGAGACCGATCTGCTTGTTTGCTATCTTATGACATTAAAAAAAATCAGTTATTGTAAATTACCAGCCAAGTAACCTTAATGAAGAAGATAAGCCTAAAAAATAATAAATCAGATAACCTACAATCACTTTTTAATGTTTTTGTTACGGAACCCTTTTCCTTGAACATTAATAAAAATGACGATTGTAGGTTTACCTGAATAAGTAATTTTTCAGCTTTATCTTCATCACGATTACTTGGTTGGTAATTTATAATATTTAAATATTCCTTTTCAATATTCCTCTTGATTTTTTCCACATGATATCAACTATGTAGATATAAAAACAGCAAACAACAATTTTCTCAGTAATACAGCCTTGAGCTGTACTATAGCTGTATATGCAGATTTTTTAACACCATTGGCTGCATAACAGTCTACAATTACGCCATAAATATTAGCTGTAGAACGGTGATTGCATATCCCATTTTACAGAAACAAGCGTTAAGTGATACTATAATAACACTTAAAGCTGTAATAAATTCCCGTGCTAAACAAAATACAGCTAATGTACAGCTTTAAGGATTAAAATCAGCCTAATGAGTTACAAATTGCTTAAAGCTGTACAGTAGTGTATTAATATTCAGATATAACGCCTAAAGCTTACGCGGAACTCTAAGAAAGGCCTTGTACAGCATTAGGCTGTATATAAACTCATAAAGGTCTCTTATACCGATAAAAGCATCTTTTTACACCATTGTACGGCTGCAATAGAACTTTAAGTTCTATATGAGCTGCTTTATGGGTATTAAACATGCTTGATTGCTGCTTGGGCGGGTCTTGGACCCGTCTGTGTATATCCTCAGTTCATGTATTCCCAATTGGTCTTTAGATTCTGAATCCAGGTTAATTTTGTAACTTCGGTTTGATACCAATGTCGGGATTCTGTCATTTATACCTTCAACCATTGGTTGTTCTTTAGTGATTCCTTCTAAAATGTTCATATAGGGCTCTGTCAAGGCGCCACATACCCAAAGTTTTCAAACGAAACGCCGCGCTTCCTGTTGTATTACCAGATGCAGTGGTCTAAGATTCAACAGAACTTCTAATGCTGCTGTTGGTGTGGTTTTCATATAGCCAGTTCTTGCGACACATGCCAGTCGTTGCAGTTGCTTAGTTTGTTTTTTTGCAGTTATTTGATTTATATTAGGCCACCACACTATGGCGCCAATGTTATATTATTGGGCGTATCACTGCAGAGTATAGCCAAAGGAAAGCATTCGGTTTAGCCCCCCATTTTTTCCTAACTACACGTTTACACTGCCAAAACATTATACATGCTTTCTTAATAGCAAGTTCTATGTGAGTGCTCCAGTTTAGTTTATCTAGGTTTATACCTAGATATTTAACATTGGATGACAATTTTAACTCAGTGCCAAATAGTTTAGGTAATGTTAAATTAGCTATTTTTCTCTTGTTTGTAAGTACTAGCTCAGTTTTCATGGGATTTACAGAGAGCTTGTGTTTATTACACCATTTTTCTACTATGGCCATGGCTGTTCTCATCAGGCTACACAGTAGTTTTTTTGGGTTCCCGTTTATTGTTATCGCTAGATCATCAGCGTATCCGGTTGAGGGAAATCCCTGATTGTTTAATATTTTAATGAGTTCGTCTACAACAAAATTCCATATGAGTGGGGATAGTACACTTCCCTGGTAAGTCACTTTTTAGATCCTTAAAATAACAAAAAAAGAAATTAACTTTAAACTATACATAAACAGAAAGATTTTTTACTGTCACAATAATGAAAATTATGATATATAAACTTGTTGCCGTTTAAATGCAAATATAATTAAAGTTTTACACAATGGTAACACTTAAGTATGGTGATAGAAGTTAATCAAAGTCTCGATATTTTTATATGATTGTTCCTAGCGATATATTTTATTTAATTAATTTAAAAAACGTAGAAAATTATTCTAGTTTATCTAATATTCGTCACTCCGAAAGACACACAAGGCTACAAAACCAAAACCGCCTGCGTTCTTTATTGACCAAATGCTTGATAGCCGTCTCAGAAGAACGTTTTTGACCGAAAAAAATCCGAATTTTACGAAATGTAGCTTTTACAGACCTACTGTTTTCATGGTGGTATTTGTAAGATTTTAATGAGATTTTCTAGTGAAATTGAATTCGTTGTAACAAATAACAATTGCCCAAGCTTTACTACAGATATGTCGAAAAATGAAATATCAAAACTGTCATTAAGTTCCAGTTATGAGTGTAACTTTATTGAAAAACAAGGATCATGTTGAAAAACCCTTTATTTCAATTTTCTATAGCCACGCGGCTACATTTATCGGTCCACAGCAAAGATTCGCACTATCACATGCGTAGCGAACTCCATCGCAACAATTGATTGCGACGTAATATCAGCCCCCCTAGCCACTCAACCGTCCAAGCCCTGTACGCAACTATCACGTTACGTGTCCGCGCATTTAACCTTTTCAACCGCGCGCGACTCTCTTAACAAAAACCATTACTACTAAAAAACTACAAGAGCCAAGTTCATATAAAAAATATGTACGGAAAGGTTAAGGAATGTGTACTTTTAAATAATCAAAAATAATGGCCTCCAATTAATTATAAAAGATTTTAAAAAAAGATGAAAGTTAGACACATGGAAAAAAAGTCTTATTTTTTTGTTTATATCGAGTTTTACAACACAAACTTATAGTTACTTGTCAAAAATTATTTATATTATTATAGTACACAATATATCCTTTCAAGCGACACCAATATCTTATTATAAATATTCAGTTTTCTATCAACAAAAATTAAAATCATGTACTCCCTAAGAGGCCCTCAGATATCTAGCGACGGTATTGATGTGACAAGATGGCCGCCCGGCTAAGGCCGTCCACACACAGGGAGTTTGTTTAGATGAAACACAAAATAATTTCAGAGGTTTTGAATCAATAATATTTATTTTCTTTAATTATTTCTACCATCATTTACCATAATGTTACTTATTGAAAGTCCGTCAAAATCGGTCCAGCCGTTTCAGATATTAGCCGGAACAAACAGAAAGACAGACAGGCAAAAATTTTAAAAATGTTATTTTGGTATATGTACCGTGTATACATCCATGTGCATTTAGTAAAAAGCGGTTCTTTTAAAATAACAAACAGACACTTCAACTTTATTTATTTGTATAGATTACAAACAGACACTCCAATTTTATTTATTTGTGTAGATGAAAGAAAGTGGCCTAAGTTACTTCCTATCACATCAGGTATCTGTCAGTGAAAGTCTCGTCAAAATTGGTTCAGCCGTTCCAGAGATTATCCAGAACAAACAGACAGACAGACAAACAGACATACAGACGAAAATTGTAAAAAATGTTATTTTAGTGTATGTACCGTGTATGCATTTGGTCAAAAGCGGTTATTTTAGTATTTTAAACGGACACTCAAATTTTATTTATTTATATGGACGAAAAAAGTAGCCTAAGTTACTCCCTATCATATCAGCTATCTGCCAGTGAAAGTCTGGTCAAAATTGGTCCAGCAGATCCAGAGATTAGCCGAAACAAACAGACAGACAGACAAAAATTGTAAAAAAATGTTGTTTTGGTATAGGTACCGTGTATACATCCATATGCATTTAATAAAAAAATTGTTTATTTTAATATTACAAACAGACACTCCAATTTTATTTATTTGTATGTATAGATTTCATTAATATAGAAAGAATAAAATAAAATTATTAATAATAATAAAAAAAAAACAATTCATTTGAAACATTCAAGAAAACATTCAATAAAACCTACACCAGCACATAACACTAATACAACACCACAAACCAAACGCTCCGTGTGTCAGAACCCTTATTTAGGAAGTAAGTATTCCTGTCCAATGGGGACTGTAGTCCTTTACACTAAAATCATGAACAACGAGTTGTATTTAAGTATTTCTAAACAAATCTCAAGATATTTCAGTTGTGAATTATTACTACCATGTTAATAGTGAAGTATTATCTTATAATTAACACCAATTTTAAAGAGAAAAGCCCTAGAATACTTTTTATTAGGACGTATAATTATCAAACTATTACCTTATAGTAAACAGTAGAACTTTTCAAGCGAAAGTATTCCATTGAAAAGTATTTGAATTGTCGTAAAACATGTTATTCCTAAAGCAAATATATTTTCAATTAATAAAATGTACAGTGTACGTATGAAACAATAAATAAAACTTGTAAACTTAACACATTTTTGTCAGAGCTCCACACACAAAGTTTATTCACAAGCAATAATGACGGCCTGTCACAATTTTATATTTTTAAAGATATTTCGTCGGTGTTGCACTGATAAAAAACTCCTTGAAATTCAGATAATTTAAAAAAACTGCCATCTAGTGACATCTATTGTAATAATAACAACTGTAATAAGCGCATCATACGTTAAAACCGAACGCTGTCATTTGGTGACTGTACTCCCGTGGACACAAGACGCAATAATTTTGTTGGTGAGTACAATCACCGTGGACGCTTGAGTGGCTAGACAAGTGGCAAACGCTGTCTAACTATTCAAATATTACGCTTTGGCGATATTTAGGCCAAATTGGTAGCCAAGTAGATCATGGCTTGTTCAACGTTCGTTCCATACGAACTTTACGAAGAATATCGAATATTGTCTCTGAATTGACGGTAAACGTCAGTTTGAAGTATTATTTTCACCGATGTTATAAGTTTTATTTATATGAAAATTGCATTAAAAGCAAAAAAAACTTGCCCCCCAAGATGTGGCATCAACGCTAGTTCAATAGAAAGAGAAATGTATAAAGTCATAAGCAGTTGACACGAGCGTAAACGAATTTGTAATTGGTAGCCAAGTGTCATTCGTGAAACGAAACGTTATATTGCATCGATCATTTTTAACAATTTTCGTACAAAACCGTAGCCAAGTGGCACTTTTGACAAGCAAAATTGTAGCGAATTATACGTTAATCAGCGAACGCTAGAACCCTGCAGATTACGCTTAAAACGGCGGTTGATCACTATTTTTCAATCAGCTATTCTAAAGTGAGGATAACATCTGTGAGAATTTTTGATAATTTTAAAGTAAAATGAACGCAAATTAAGATTTTTGGTGGCACATTATTAATGATGCTTCGATATTCTTGTGGCACGGGCTGGGTATTATTGCCACATGCATACATTTACCGGTTACCTTACCCTCCAAACCGGAACACGACAATAACAAGCACTGTTGCTATTGCTGCAGGAATAGGTGGGCCAGTGGTATTAGACCCGGGCGAGACAATGCAGAACTCTACCACCGGGTAGACGAGTAAACGAGTAAACGAGTGGGTAAACGAGTCACTAGCATTGTGCTAGTGACTCGTTTACCCGATTATTCGCTTCTAACGAACTGCCTAGACACATTGTAAGTAGTGAAGTATTAGGTTTGCAAAATGCAGACAATGTCTTAATGATGATATATATAATATTTTGTCTATAAAAAATATTAAATTTACAAAATACAACTCTTGTATTTTGTAAATTTAATGAAAGAAATAAAGATAGTTTATTTTTCAGTGTAGCAATAGATTTCGATCAATTATACATTTCTGTAAATATGAATGCCAAAAAATACGTAAAAAAAGAAGTTTTGTATGTTCAGTTTTGCATATTTTTATTCATTTTTAATAATAAGTTTATCATCATCTTTCATAAATCTAAAACATAAGTTTTATAATGTGACTATCGATAACATTTTGCTCAATTCTACAAGGGGTGATCCAAAAGTAATGACAATCGGTTACTTCAGGTCCGCATAAAAATCCTAAAAAAATTTTTTTTGCTTGCTTATATATTCACTACATCAGCCTAAAAAAATCATATAAATAGACCCCGATTTCCGGGAGATACGTTCATTTGAATACGAACTGTCGAAGAGATAACATCAACATGGAGAAAAACGAAATTAGAGCTGTCATCAAGTACCTCTGTTTGAAAAAAAATTCTACAAAAGACATACACAGTGTCTTGTGGAAACATTGGGGGACTCTGTTCCTCCATATTCTACAGTTGCACGCTAGGCCAAGGAGTTTAAACCAGGCAGAACATCCACTGAAGATAAATATCGCGAAAGACACCCATCCACGTCCTTCACTGAAAACAACGTGAAAAAAACGAATATGTTGTGTTGGCAGATCAAAGAGTGACCATCAGACATGTAGCTGAGGTCACAGGGATCTCATATGGCAGTATTCAAAGAATCCTTGCGAACGAGTTGCATATGAAAAAGATCTCTGCAAGTTGGGTACCCAGGATGTTAACCGACGAGGCGTCTGTTTTTTGGGACGCTGAAGGCATAATTATGGTGATGTATTTGGAAAAGGGAGTCACAATTATGGGCTTTTACTACGCAGACCAAATAAAAACATTACGGGAGGGCATTAAGGAAAAAAGACGCGGCAAACTGCGAGCTGGAGTGCTGTTTCACCGAGACAACGCACCGGCTCACAAAGCCGAACCTGCGATGGCTGCCATTCAAGAAACAGGATTTGAACTGGTCGAACACCCACCCCATTCGCTAAATCTAGCTCCTTGTGACTTCTACCTCTTTTCTCGGCTCAAGGAACACCTCCGAAGCAAGAAATTTAAAGACAATAGCGAAGTGATCGCCGCTGTTTAGGCATTTTGGGAGAGTCAAGACAAAGAATTTTTTTTAAAAGGAATCCTGGGTTTAGAATAAAGATAGACTAAATTTATTGACTAGTTAACTCCTAACTAGTATGTAGAAAAATAAATTATTTTTTTAACTTTAAGTACCGGGTTTTATTTTCATTATCATTACTTTTGGATCACCCCTCGTACGTTCACTTGTAAAGAGGATTTACTTAAAATATGTTAACACAAAAAATTTGATAGCAACGAAGATAAATACATAAATATTGGTGAGTATTTAATTTCATAACTCTTTAAATTGGTAATCCGTAGTACTGACAGAGTTCAGTTGACATTTTAGCCATATAGAAACTTACGGCATGACAGTAATCGAGTAGAAAAGATAGTAGGTATATTTTATCTTATTCGCACTTACGCGATACATACCTACAATCAAAATTGAATCAGATATAGCGGCTCTGTTCTTATTTTTTTATATTCCATCCATGTATATTATTGATCCGAGATTGATTCACGTTGTGAAAATAATACTTCAAGCTGACATTGCCGTCAATTCACAGACAATATAAGATAGACCTCAATAGAATGAACGTCAAACAAGCCGTGATCCACTTGGCTACCAATTTGGTCTAAATGACGCCAATGCGTTATATTAGAATGAACAGAGAGATCGGTTGGCGGTCAGTGCGTGCGCAGGACTTAGAAAAAATTTGATGGAAAATTTCTACCCTTTATAACACCCCTTTTTTGTTGCACCATTGCATGGAGGGGGTAAGGGACCCCAACTTTTGTCAAGGTCACTTTGCTCTGAGTTTATATCCCGTGGAGTTAGGGGATGAAAACCAAAATCCATCACAAAGGCGGCTGCGATTTAGAAAAAGAAAATGTATTGAAATTTCCCAAGGTTAGGACTCTTAAATTATGGCAATTAGCGTTCATTTTACTTTAAAATTATCAAAAATTCTAACAGATATTATCCACGGTTTAGAACAGCTGATTAAATAATAGCGATCATCCGCCATTTTTAGCGTAATTTACAGGGTTCTAGCGTTCGCTGATCATCGGATCACAATTTTGCTTGTCAAAAGTGCCACTTGGCTAAGGTTTTGTATGAAAATGATCGATGGAATATAACGTTTCGATTCATGAATGACACTTGGCTACTAATTACAAATTCATTTACGCTCGTATCAACAGCTTATGTCAAATCCATACATTTTCTTTTCTATTCTCCTAGCGTTGATGGCACTTGTCTTGGGGGCAGTGGTCAATGTCATCTAACTGCGTCTCGCGGGTGGGTATTTGTGCGTCCCGCGTCAAATCAAACAACAAACTTCGTAAAATTCGGGATATTTTCGGTCAAAAACGTCCTTCTGAGACGGCTATAAAGCATTTGGTCAATAAATTTGTTTCAACAGACTCTATGCATAGTTAATATGCCAAAACCAACGCCTGTTTGACCACCAAATTAAATAAGGCAATTGATTTTCGATATCTATGCGCGGGTGTCCGTACATAATCATTTTTATTAGACAATTAGGTCAAAATTTAATTATCTATTATCTATAGATTCGGTATCAGAATTGAATACTGAACACCCTCCTTCAGTATGTACAGTCTATTTCTAGTCAATCTGTATAAATCGTTCTATTAAATATAAAAAGTTGAGTATGTTCCATTATTGTTCTTACTTAGAATAAGGTTAAATGCAACCTTATTTTAAGGAAGTAACGCAGTAAATTTATAAAGGCCAGTTTCTTGTATACAAATGGTGAAATGCAAACGCGGCCGACATTTTACATTATGTAAATCGAATATGTATTATAGACCATAGTTCAGGGATTATTTTTGATTAATAACAAGCTTAATTTTTGTAAACAGCGTCGTTTTGACGAGACGGCCATGTCTTTTCTCTTTTCGAAAAATCACCAATTGGGTAACTGTACGGTAACGGTAAGTTAACAGGCTTCAAACATGTTCATTTAGTGCAGGAAAAATATTGATTAAAAACGATTGTCGATTGGCGTTTTACTTTAATGGCTTGATTATTTTATGAAACGAAGGACCCCTCTTAAAGATGTTGGAACTATGAAAAAAACGAACTATAACATTTA
Organism: Apodemia mormo; assembly: GCA_036924255.1. Classification (NCBI taxonomy): domain Eukaryota; kingdom Metazoa; phylum Arthropoda; class Insecta; order Lepidoptera; family Riodinidae; genus Apodemia; species Apodemia mormo. The sequence continues at coordinate 23,282,150 of JAUPFN010000006.1, read as the reverse complement.
TAAAGTTGATTAATAATTTGGCGAGTTAGTGAAAATGATGAGTAAATTTTTACAATGCGAGCACACCAACACGAAAATTAGACACCAAAATATTATGTAGTCAACATTTTAGTTTTTAATTATGTACAAATTAGTAATTATTATATTAAATAAGATGTATTTAACTAGTTAATGCGTTGTAATAAAACTTTCTTTCAATTTTTTAAATGTCGTTTTCTCTACAAACATAGGAAAATGCGAAGGATAAATTTTTTAGGAAGATTTTTATCTTGTTACGCCAAAGAAGTATAGCTTCTTACGTGCGTACTAGATATTATTGTAATAATTCAAGGATAACTTTATCTTACACGTACAAAGAAAACTTCTTAGTCCGACACTCGAGTAAAAACTATATCTTTAGAGTGCCGGACTAAGAAAAGTGTCTACTTTCCGTCTAGGGCAAAATATACCTAAACTACAACTTTAGAGTGTTTTGCATAAAATAATCAAGCGATAAAAGTAAAAAATGAATTGTTATTAATCAGTATTTTTTCTATACCAAATTGACATATTTAAAGAACTCGAATTAGGTTACCAATTAAGTTGGGTAATTGGTAAACCCAATTCGAGATTTTTCGAAGAGCAAAATTTTTCGAGAGAAGATGGGTGCCTCGTCCAAACGAAGCTGTGTACAAAAATTTTGCTTGTTAAATAAAAGATAAAGACGTTCCTGGGACAACAGTCTATTACTATAGCAATGACTTAGGCTGAAAATTAAAACAAATAAAATCTTAGCATACCGTTTATTTAATACAGTTAACATGTATTATTAACTGTTTGTCATACCACGTAGAAAACATAGAAGCCATCCAGTTTGGTGGTGACACGCATCTTGAGTCAGGGTCATTTCTATCTTCTAATTTTCGATTCATTTGATCGTCTAGTAAACATTTCATATTAAGGAAATTGCATAGGTATGTATCTAGATTGCGTTTTTAATTTTTTATCATTTGTTACAAAATATTTAAAAAACGGCATAAAGAAATTATAATGATTAATTAAGTAAACTTGTCTGATTATAGTAAAACTCATTTTATTACCTTAGTCATAGTAGTCGGGGAGCTGGGACGAATTTTGGCAAGGTCCTAATTAAGTCAATCGACGAAGCTAGGCCTGCGAGTCTGCCAGAGCATTTGCGGTTATTTCGTTACTGTACAGTATACATTTGAAAAAGAAACTACTTGGCGACTTGATTTTTATTTCATCTTTTAATTTAGCTTTTACAGAATTAAAAAATATGAACACAACATCTTTCTGACAGTTATAAACTATTACCATATTCTTTTAAATATATTTTACGAAATTTCCCTAAATATACTATTGGCAACCTGATTTTTTTTCACACATCTATTGAGTCTTTGATAAAATCTGCAAATCTTTAAACGAATTGAGCGGTTATAGACAACTCCAAAAAAAACAAAATGTGACAAGATGCGGAGCCATGGGTGCGAGAAGGATTGAGTCAATTCGGCAACTGTCAGGGCCCTAGCTCATCGCGCTGACTGTTTATTGCGAAATCACGTATTTTTGAAGTTATACTTCTTTTGGCACGTTAAACGACGAAATTAGCTAGTCAACATTTTAGTTTTTTCAATTATGTACACATAATTATTTTATGATATTTGAATAAAAATTATGTACAAAGATAATGCGTTATAATAAAACCTATTTGTGTAATTTTCTTTACAAACATAGGATATAATGCGAAGGATATTTTTTTTAGAAAATTTGTACGTGCGTCATTTGTACACATAAACGCTTTTATTTTTTATACTTTGTCCATTTTATTTATCGTTTTTTGGGGTGTTCCGGTGCAGCCCGGCCACAGTCAATTTTGTAATTTATAGACATAAAATTTAAATGTTCTTTTAATGTTCTTGCAGTACCAATGAATAAATTAAATGTACTTCAAGTATATCTCCTTAAAAGAGCAGTTTTTGGTGGCCGGGAAGTAACGTATACGCTGCAGCCCGGCCACGGTTATATTTTCCAGTAGGATGCTCAGAATGTTTTTAAATATAAGCCAAATAAATGTTCCATTTGCGTTCTTTGAATTTTTGAATGTAATATACGAACAAAAACGACTATATAAACAAAAAATGATTTTAAATTAAAATGTGCACATAGCGCCTGTAGAATTAAAATAGCAAATCTGTTTATTTGTAAAAAGCTGCTATCGCAATTTTTTTAGGAGTAATTCTCTAGAAAACCAGACGTAAAGAAAAACAGTTCTGATTGTAAAACGATGGTGCATTTTCCTATATGATATATTATTATTATAAACAAAGTAATTATAAATATATTATATGTATCAAGATGTACGTAATTGCATAGAATATTAAAATAATAAAAAAATGTTAAATGTTGTAGGGAATTGGAATTGCATTATATCTACGATTTGTTTTCTACACTCACATATTTTTATTTATATTGATAATTGTGTACTATCTCTATTGGTAGGATCTTCTAGCGTATGCCACCTACATCTTGAGCGCGGTCATCGAGAATCATGGTGAAGCACTAGCTATCTTGCTTGATATTTCGAAGGCTTTTGACAGGGTCTGGCATGATTTTTCCCCGTGTTGGACCCGAGCTTTTTTGAAGAATAAACAAACTGCCGTTTCGTCAGGCAGGTCGTAAAAGGCGACCGATTGGATTCGTGAGTCACTACCTTCGTGGCTACTAGGTGGTAGAGTTCTGCATTGTCTCGCCCGGTTCTGATACCACCTCCTTACCTATTCCTGCCGTAATAGCGTCAGTGCTTAAACCTTAAGCCGGTAAAACTATACATGTGGCATTAGACCTCACCCCAAAATAGCAACGCACCATTAACATCTTTGGTGTCTATAAGTGGTGGTTGACTCTTTCCATCAGGAGACCCATCTGCTTGTTTGCTATCTTATGATATATATAAAAAAATGTGAGGGTAGAAGACAAATCATAGATATAATAATAATAAATATTCACGGGACAAATTACAATTACAAATCATCTAACCCCAAAGTAAGCAAACTATTTGCTTGTGTTATAAGTGTTAGTCATTGATACTAATACATAAAAATACATATATAAAAACTAGAACATATTTAATAAACACCCAAACCCGGAAATACAAACATTTATACACATCACACAAATGCTTGTCCCCGTCGGAGATCGAACCTGAGCCCCGTCGATTGCGTAGTCAGGGTCGCTAACCACTCGACCAATGGGGCGATTAATTTTATAAATATTTTAATTAGATATAACAGAATAAGTACCCATTCACTACAAAATTATTAATGCAATTACATACATCTAGATACATATAATATATTTATAATTACTTTGTTTATAATAATAATATATCATATAGGAAAATGCACCATCGTTTTACAATCAAAACTGTTTTACTGTTTTTCTTTACGTCTGGTTTTCTAGAGAATTGCTCCTAAAAAAATTGCGATAGCAGCTTTTTACAAATAAGCAGATTTGCTATTTTAATTCTACAGGCGCTAAGTGCACATTTTAATTTAAAATCATTTTTTGTTTATATAGTCGTTTTTGTTCGTATATTACATTAAAAAAACCAAAGAACGCAAATGGAACATTTATTTGACTAATGTTTAAGAACATTCTGAGCATCCTACTGGAAAATATAACCGTGGCCGGGCTGCAGCGTATACGTTATTTCCCGGCCACTAAAAAGTGCTCTTTTAAGGAGATATATTTGAGGTACATTTAATTTATTCATTGGTACTGCAAGAACATTAAAAGAACATTTAAATTTTATGTCTATAAATTGCAAAATTGACGGTGGCCGGGCTGCACCGGAACACCCGTTTTTTGACAGCTTACGCCCATGAAGTTACACCTATTGTTTAAGTTAAAATTTTATACAAATAATACTGTACTTTATGGACGGGTACCGCCCCCTTAGTGATGTGCCACACATAACGATTACTATGATTGTGCCACAGATTACAAATAATCGGTAGAAATAAATGCTAATATTTACATATTAGCATAAGGTGTAACATTATTAAAAACAGAAAGACAACAAAATTTTAAGGTTGAAACCAATAAATTAAAATATTAACATTGTATAGTTTAACTTTTTTCTTGGTATAAGGCATACAAATAAAACTAAAATAGTTTAATTGCTTTTATTAACATGAATCGTGAAAATCATCATTTATACTAGATTCGTCCGATGAGGCGTCTTCAGTATTAATGTTTAGCTCTTGTATGGCTAAAGGATCGAATACAATGTCATCCTAATCAAATATCATGAGTCTCTTAGTTCTCTACACCACACTGCCCAACCCTACCCATTTACATGGAATCGTCCACATTTTCTCCATTGACGCGTGGCTGATTAATAAATGTTTTGTTATTGGCTTGCGTTAGCATTTTGTAAATTTGGCGAGAGAGGTAGGGCTCGTTATCAGTAAAATAATTGATGGTTTTTCCAATAATAGAAGCATATTCTTGAACCACACTTCATATACCTCCGCGTTCCTTTCTTTGTGGTAATCACAGAATCAAAGAATCAATTTGTGGTACTCTCCAGATTCTTTGATTTAAATGCCAGCAGAGCGTCTTGTACTAAACCTTTTGCTGTACCTGACTGGCAAATGATGAGGCGTTCGCCTATTCCCATTAGTACTGCAGAGGTGGAAGCATGGGATACGGTGTGGTTAGCATTGAGTCATGTTTCATCGTGTAAAGATAATATTTTTCCAGTCTTAAATATTTTTGCCTCTCTTAAAAAGTCACATCTTGCCAAAGCAATATCAGCGCGTTTTATCTGATTTTTTATACGAAAATCAAATTCTTTTCGAAACTTTGGCTGACGATGTTTAACCACGAAATAGACCACTTCTTTTCAAAGAAACAATAAGTTTTCTTAAATTTGGAATTTCTTTTTTCAAATAGTAGTCATACATAATGATGAACAGCTTCAACGTCAAAATCGTCAATCGCTGTCACATCACGAGGCCGGCGTTTTCTTATTGGTGTAGAAGGCTTGTTTTGCTCTAAGCCGCTCATGCCGTAGACTTCGTTAGTGATTTTAGTGACAGTTATACGACCGATACCCAATGCGGTCGCAACATGGTTTCGCACTTGCGAGATAAGTAACGGGCCGATAGCGGATCGCCATTTTGATTTTCTTGTTCAAAGTAATCATGAAGTTGTAACACTAATTGTCTCGATTATCCTTTCAACACACGTGCTTTCGGCATTTTTACGATTAATGCACTCAGCCCAATCTATATATAAGTACTACCAAAAGTTGCACCGAGGAATAAAACAACTCGAGGCATAGCAAATGCGAGAGAACACTCAGCGAACGTAAATGCATGTGACTAGCATGAGCGTTTTGTTGCGAGTGACAGACCACGTCAAAATGGCAGCCGGATGGCCGATCGATTAATGTTGCCAGTTGACAATTTTATATTTTTTTATAATTTCGATTATTACGTTCTTTAGAACATCACTAACTTGTTAGTATGTGAGCTGTCAAAAAACCATTAATATAATGGACAAAGTATAAATTGTGTTATTTGTAAAAAAAAAAAGTAGTGGTAAGGTCATATATTTTAAAGAGGACTAATTGCAAAACGGTAAATTTTTCATAAAAGTTCGCCATACTAAGAATTTAAAGTTTTGTGATGGCCAGCAAGCCGGTTATAGACGTTTCTCAGCGTTGATGAAGCATCACATGCAAAAAGTTTTAGATTCATAAAAACTTAAAAAATTGTAACGCTCTGTTTCTTAATAACCAATCACAGCGCGAGGAGCTAGGGACCCGGTTAGCTGCCGGCACGACTCTAACAAGTTATTTTTCACGCATTATTTGTGAAATGTATTCCCGCCTGGGAGTTATTAATAACCGCTCAATTCGTCTTACTATTTGAAGGTATTATCAAAATTACTTGATATATACAGGGTTACTTTTAAATTTTTAAAATTAGGAACTAAATATTGAATTGAAAGTTTGTTTTAAATATTATTGTAAAAATATTCCAAGATAATATAAAATATTCGCTTAAAATCATGAATTGGATGCATCGAATCGTGAGAATGAAATCTGTAATGCTGGAAGTGTCATTTTACATTTATATATAATTACGATAATAATTATTATGTAATCTAGTTTGGTTGAAGGCATTAAAATATTTTTGTTCGATAATTGCGTAATTGAAATTATAGCCATACGTTTTGTTCTTTATGTGGGATAAAAATTTAATTTTTATTACATGAATCGAATATATTACAGATTCTGAACAGCCTCTAAAAATTTGACCAGACCTTTATAACAGATTGCCAAAAGGGAAAATGTTTAGGAAACATTCGTAAAATACTGAAAAACTTGAAAAAACGGCAGAGATCTTTTTTTTCAAACTTCTACGTGTCGAAAAAAAATTTTTTCTTTGTTGTTTTTATACTTTTTCAAGGTTTTCCAAGCCAGGGGTGGGTGTTAAAACAAAAATAATTTGTAAAATATATTTGAAGGGCTCTGGTAATACTTTATAACCGACAAAAAAGTCTTGTATTTTTTTAATTCTAGAAAAAAATTAAAGATGAAATTAAAATCAAGTTGGCAAAAATATATTTTTTGAGATTTTATTTTTTTGAAAATGTTATTATACTGCACAGTGGCGAAATAATCGCAAACGCTCTTCCAGACAGGCAATTTAAATTTATCAAAAGTCCTTCCGAAATACGTCGCCAGTGCTTGGACCATAGTTGACAGTTATACACCTGAAGAAGAAGCAAAGAAACCCTTTTATAGGAGTTTTCAGTCTGTTTTCGCGTATTAACGCATCATCAGAACTTGTCCACTTGTCATGTGATTAAACCGGTCGTCTTTTAGAAAAATGATAAAATACATGTAGTGAAACTAGTACAAGTGTTTTGTTATTAAAATTAAAATGCGGTTTCACCAAGTGCCGACGATAAACAGTATAGAACATATTTCATTCTGTTTAAAATTTATAGAAACTAGTTGGAGTTAAGTTACATGATCCCTTATGGAATAACAAATAAGCTAATTTTTTGCTATTCTACCGCGGGACTTACTCTAACCCGACTAAATTATCTTAATAATGGAATTAATATTTAAAAGGATATTGCTTATCTCGTTGTTCCTCGTGCGAACGATCTCGGAATGGCGATTTTTCCTGAAAATCAAATAAAACTGTGTACAAAAATAAAAATATAGTACCTTATATCGACACTGCAAGTACACAATAAATAGGTAATAGTATTACATATACGGAAGTTGCACTCATTTGATCTTGAAGAAAGCCGGATTATCAATTCTAAAAAACACCGGCAAGACTTCATACATCGTTTTTTTTGTTATTATCTTAAAGTTTAATATATTCCTTAAGATTCTATATCAACTCCTTAACTTATCCGCATTTAATAATATTTTTTTAACTTGGGTAATAATAGTTAAATAAAGTTGGAATTTAGGTAGCGTTAACGTAAACAATCAGTTCTCTCCTTAATAGTCTGTGGTTAGGTATTTATCTTGTCATTGGGTGTCTCCAGTACAGCAGTTGCTAATCTCAGAAATCTAAGTTAGATTGACAGAATTCTGAGCTAAAATTTTTCGAAGACACTTTATAGGTACTTAAAAGAACAAAAAATAAATTAGCATTTTTATTTTTTGTTCTTCATTTTTGATCATTAGCTTTTAATACAAAAACAGGGATAATTTTTATTTGATACTTATAATGAAAATTATGATATTATATAAACTTATTGCTGTTTTAATAAAAATGTAATAAAGTTTTATACAATGGTAACACTTAAATATGTTGATAGAAATCAATCAAATTAAAGTCTTAATATTTTTAATATAATTGTTCCTAGTGATATATTTTATTTAATTGATAATTGATTTAAAAATAGTAGAAAATTATTCTATACTACGAGGGTGGATTGAAAAGTACTCGGCCTAACACAGATCCATTCAATTCTAATAATCAAATCTACCCACATTATTTAGTTCAGTTCCGAGTAGTTAATTGTGTGAAGTTCGAAACGTGTGCAATAATTTGTTGTGATTTTATAAATTTTTTAACAAAGCAATCGGTCATACTTTCTGCAAATGGAGCAAATCGAGCAGCGTGCCGTCATTAAGTACCTCCATAAGAAGGGGCTACCGCTGAAAGTCATCCATGATGATATGGTCAGTACATTATTCATCCGTCAAAAAATGGATAGCAGAATTCAAGCGTGACAGAAAGAGTGTGAAAGATGAAACCCGATCTGGAAGACCTTCGACGTCCACTACTGACGAAAATATTAAAAAACTACTTAATTTAATTATGGGAGACCGCAGATTAAAAATTAGAGAGATAGCCGAGATTATAGGCATCTCTTATGATTCGTTCATAAGAGATGTCTATAATCTCGGCTATACATACGACATAACTACATACAGACTAACAGACAATAATTCTAAAAACTATATTTTTGGCCTCGATATCGATTGTAGATCACGCCCCAAGTATTCTTTTAAAAAAATATTCAATGTACAGTTTTGACTTTCCTACGATATTATTATATGTATATAGATATCGAACATATTATAGATTCTGAACAGCCTTTGAATATTTGTCCAGATCTTTATATCAGTTTGCCAAAAATTCGTAAAATATTAAAAAACTTTAAAAACGACATAGAATTTTTTTTTCAAAAAGGATACGGCGCTTTCGTCACCAAATAAGGTAATGGCTTCAGAATTCTGGAACTCGAAGGATGTGATTATGATTGATTATCTTGAAAGGGGTCAGACTATAAACTCTTAATTACTACTGTGTCTCACTACGTCGTTTACGAGAGGAAATAAAAGAAAAACGTCCAGGAAGGCTCAGAAGAAAAGTCCTGTTTCATCAAGATAACGCCAGTGTTCACACATCTGTACAATCAATGGCTTAAATCCACAATTGTGGCTTTGAACTATTACCACATCCGCCTTATTCACCTGATCTGGCACCGTCAGACTTTCTGTTCTCTAACCTAAAAAAGCACTTGGGAGGTCAAAGGTTTTTGACAAACGACGAAGTCAAAACAGCAATAGACGCATATTTTGACTCTAAGAATCTTTTTTTTTTTCAACGGTCTAAATGCTTTGAATGGGAGATGGCAAAAATGCATCAAAATTAGATTTTGATTATGTAGAAAAATAAAAATATACTCAACATGATTTAGTATGTGTTTATTTGCTTGGTTAGGCCGAATACTTTTCCACCTTCGTATTACCATTTCTTTATTTTCTCAATGACAGATCGGCGCCCATGTAATTTTGTGTTGTTTACGTTAAAATGTCACACAAATAATACTGTACTTCATGGACGGGTAGTGATGTGCTACACATAATGATTACTACAGGAGCTATATCGATAAACGTAACACGATAACAGACCCGTTTTTTTTTCACAAAATGTAAGAAACTAATCTACTGCCGGATACTTTTGTACAAATTTATGGACTACTAGCGACTTCGTCCGCGCGGACTTCGTTTACTCCGCACAGCACCTGGCCGCTAGGTGATAACGTGATAATGTTTTACATATAGTTAGCCTACATATAGTTGACCCGACCTGTTAGTTAATATTCATGCAAAATTTGAAGTAAATCCATGCAGTACTTTTTGAGTTTACCCCGGACAACGTACAGACAAACAGATAAATAGACAAACAGACAAAAATTCTAAAAACTATTATTTTGGCTTCGATATCGATTGTAGATCACGCCCCAAGTATTCTTTTAAAAAAATATTCAATGTACAGTTTTGACTTTCCTACGATTTTATTATATGTATAGATATTATATTTCATTACAAGATGTAACATTATAATAAAAATATTTTTTGATACATAAATTCTTGATTGATAATGCCTACTTCTTTAATATAATTTATCTAATATTCGTCACTCCGAAAGACACGCAAGGGATGTACAAAACCAAAATGGCCTGTGTTCTTTAAAATATCAGTTGTCAATATCATGCGTCCAAGTTCAATTAGACTTTAATGCGATGGATTAGTGTATGTTTTCCGTCATCTCGACGTTTGATATGAGTAATAGGGTTGACGTGCATGAAGTAACATTCAATAATTATATATGTATGTATTAACTGAACAACTCCTTGTGCAACAATTGTGAAAGCACAAAGTGTCAACATTGATCTTGCACTCACTGTATACGTCATGCGGTAGGTATTTATTTAGGATAAGTAGATGGAATGACGGAGACCTGCGATTAGTAGGAGCAAACGAGACATAACATTAAAAAAAATGTAGAATAATTCTTCCCAATACCGTGGGTCATAGCCGTCAAATACTATTTTAAATTATTTTATACCAATTGTAAATATTTTCAAAATAATAACTATGGCTGAGATCCCAAATAGACAATGGATTCTAAGGCTTAACAAAATACACTTACAATTGTGACGGAAACTACGAAAGAGTCACTATAATCAAGATAATTTTCTCGTTAATTCAAACCTAGATGTATGGTTTGCCCTAGAAGGTTTATTTACCTCAATTTATTTCATATTCACCAAATTATTAAGTAAGGAATATTAAGTATGGAAAACACTTCTCAGACGGACTTTAATTCCCAGGAAGTATACCTTGTCTGGTTCAGAAGATCTCCCCTATTCATCCTTCTGTAACATCACCAATCCCTGACATTACCTCTAAAACCATCACTCCGAGCATGTTTTATGACCACATTACTAAATTTTCATTGGTGACCTTTTTTGTTTGTTTTTGTTCAGATGATTATAAATAGATGCTCCAAAAATTGTGCAGGCGGCTTGTTCAAAAAATATAGTTTTGTTTAAATATACACACACTTTCCATACATTCACACATACACACAAACATTTATCGTACGTGCAGACGCTCTAACAGAAGCACATATATTTTCAGCTCTGATCTGTATTTTATTTTTTTAATAAAAATGCAAATCCGTAAATGGTCTTCTGTTTAGTTAAAAAGTAAAAAATTCAAAGCATTAAATGTACAAGGATTGTGGATTTTGTGAATAAAAATACATCGTTTAAAATTAATACAATTCTGTAGTAAATTTATAAGATTTGGGATGAAAAAATATCTGTTCGAATTTCAAAATGGCTAAACTGTAATAACCCTTCTAGGTTGTTGATAATTAAATATGATAAACACATTCATGCAACCTTCGCTTTTAAGAAAGTTTACTGACCTGCAACTGACTATTATATTAGGGAAAATTTGAGCAAACTATATTAATTACCCTTTTATGATATTTATCGTAATGATGATCCTCTTGAGATCCATTCTGATGACTACCCATTTTTGTCAGCCCTAAAAAATAAAATATTTTGTTTACTAATGAACAACCTTAGTAGCTTTACATTGTGTCACTCCTTCCAACTATTTGCTATTAATACAAAAATATAAGAACCTCGTCTACTTAAAATATTATTCAACAAATAATTTTATATTATTAGTTATTCGGCATAGTACAAATTAGGAAGACATTTAGACTCTTCGCTTGAATGATTAGAGTTTTCTGCCCATAAGCTTTTTTCCGTGAGAATATAACTTGGGTTTTTATCTAAGCAAGAGTAAATAGGTTTATGAGTATATTTCTTACTTACTTTATGTCTTTTGTAAGTATAATCTAGGGATAAAACACACGAATGCCTCAACTCATTACTGTTTATTTATATCATAAGATAGCAAATTAACAGATGGCGCTCGTGATGGAAAGAGACAACTGTCACCTATAGACACCAAAGATGTTAATGGTGCGTTGCTATTCATGTGGCAAGGTATTAATACCGATTAGAGTTTACCGACTACCTTATCCTCAAAACTAGCACAGGACGGTAGAAAGGACTGACGATATTGCGGCAAAAATTGGTATGGCGGTGGCACCAGATCCGGGCGAAACGTTGCAGAACTCTAGCCAACGATGTAAGTAGCTCGTATAGGCAGACGATCCATAATTCAAATTCTGTAAAACCAAAGTACAAACGATCCTCATAAGTAGATTAATAACAGTCTTAGAATTGATTTTTGTCTGTACAGTGCTTACAAATTGTCGATAATATGTGAAGGAATTTATATAATAAAAACATAGTAATGTATAGAATTCTAATTAAGAACTGCTAAATTTTATAAATATAATACGTAATGAAAAAAAGCGGTCATATGAGATTGCGAGTTGTATCTCACATTCGTTTAGGGTTTCGTACTATAGTAAATTTTTTACGTTTAGAGCAAAATAATTTAGAATATATCACGATTTTTGGGCGAAATATACTCATTTTTAACTTCATATATTTTCAAATGAACGTTACACCGACAATAGCAATGTACTACACCTTTATAAAAATGTCAAGTGTCAATCTATTAGTGAAAAGACATGAACACACTACATGTTTGCAAAATTCATTTTTTCGAAAGTATTTTTTAATAAATACCTTTTTGTTCGTCGCGTCGCCGCTTTTGTTCTAGTACTGCTGAATCTTCAGCTCGATCCTTAAACAAAATATACAATAAATTATTGGTTACGCACCAATATTACTAAAACTTGAAAGTTGTTTTCTGTGTAAAAACTAGCAATTAATTTTTTTATGAAAATGTATGTTTAAATTGCAATTAAAAGAAAAAAGTCCCTGATAAAATTATGATTAAACTTTCCTATTTTTGTGTTTATGAGTAAACCTGTGGCATCATAATAAAAATAGACAAAAGATATGATACAATATCACTGTATCTGTTTAACAAACGCTATGTGAAAATGTAAATGTGTACTGCTGATGTCAAAAAAAGAGTGTGTGCAGGGAACAGAGTGCATGGAGCGTTAGGGAGATTACTTAAGAGTCCAGTTTTAAGTCAGGGTGCCCATCTAGCCCTGCATAATTATGTGCTCATTCCAACGCTATTATATGGAAGTAAGAGTTGAGTATGTCAGAAAGGGCATGAAAATAGAATCAACGCGGCTGAGGTGAGATCGCTACGAAAAATATGTGGCGTAACACTCGCGGACCGGGTTCGTAATGTGGAAGTGAGAGAGAGGTAAGGACTAAGGCTTGAAAGAAAGTGTCGGTATAAAGATGGGAAAGGGCATGCTCCGTTGGTTCGGACATGTAGGAAGAATGGTAGATGAAAGGTTAACAAAACAGATAAAACGAATGTGGAAGGATGTAGGTACCGGGGAAGACAGAGACTGATGCACCATGATCAGATTGATCGAGTACTGTTCGAACATGGTTTCAAGAGACTTAGCAACTGGCGTGTGTGTATGAAGGGAGTAATGAATGTGGATGAAGCGAAACAAGTCTGCAAGGATCGTGATGTATGGCACTCGGTTCTCTCTGCTTACCCTATAAGGGGTCTGACGTGAAGATAATATATTTATCGATATCCTGAGCCTTTAAACTGTAATGATTAAAACGATAAATAAGAACTTACCCTTTTACGACTCATCTTACGCTCTTTTCGTTCATCGCCTCTCACTTTAGCTTTCCGTTTTTCCTTCTCTGGCGATCGGTCTTCAATATCTTTGCTACCCTGCTTATGCAGAAACAAAATTTTTAATTCAACAAAAACAAGTAAAACTGAAGTTCCTTTATAAGCAATGAATCTGGTACTAATAAAACTTGCTGAGTCAAAAGGCACATTAAACTAAGAGAAGCTAGATACTTTCAATTATCTTATTCTTATATTGTCTTATATGATTTTTTTACTTCATATCCGTATTACACATAAAAGTGATTATATTATCTTATCAATTATTCTTTGAATTATATGATTTTTCGATATTGTAATGAATAATTCATATATTCATTCTCTTTTCAATATATTCGCAATTTATCCTTTTGATGTTTTCTTCAATTGATTCGTTCCAATTGAATTACGAAATTATGTCAGTTGATTATTGCATAAATGTTGTTTCATAAATGTTGTAAAAACAGCCACTGCTGCATGTAGTTGATTCATTAAAAAAACTTTTACATTTGTAAAATCTTCAGTAATGTATTTAAAGTCATTGTAAGTTTCAAATTTATACACAGACTTTATAATCAAACATAAATATTGGTTTGTTTGAAAATATATTGAATCTTCTATGTTTTAACAAATATGCAGAATCCTTTTCTTCTTCTTTATTCTAAGTTTTTATTATCTTATTATTCTTCTATTTATAACAATATATATTATACGAGTATATATTTCCAAGACATAACATTGCGTTTCTTAAATGTTCTTCATAAATTAAGATTAAGAGCCCAGGACTTTCAATAAGTTCATGTTTTGATGTCTGGCATTTTCATAGAGGCAGTTTCAATAGACATAACTGTGTCCCTTATATAAAGAGTGGCCTTATCTTGATAGAAATTCATCCAACATAAAAATTCAGAAAGCAGACCAGATAAATATGATAAATCTTCAAAAACATTTTGATGTTAAGATCTAAGTTCTTCCTTTCGATTTTTCTTAAATTATATTTATCTCAAATCAAATTATTTTGTGTAATGCGTGAGAGAATTGAGATTATTTCCGTAGGATTCGCAGTTTCATAATTGCAATTCTTCAGGTAGAACGACAGCTTAAATTTGAGATTCTTCAGGTAGTATTTACAGATGAGAAATTGTGATTCTTCAGTAGAATTTATAGCTGAAAAACTATCATTCTTCGTGTAAAATTGCCAACTGAACTATTGAGATTCTTCAGGTAGAATTACAGCTGAAAAGTTGAGATTCTTCAGGTAGAATTTGCAGCTAAGAACTCAAAAATTCACTTCTTTCTCTTCCGACGCTAGCTTCATTTTATCTTAATTTAATGGACGTTTTGACTCAGTTAACGAAATATGCTAATGTACCTTACCGATGCTCGGCTGGACTGGGCGGACACACGACACACGCAAATGCATAATTAATTTTATTTATTTAGTATATATTTTTATTGCGACATTTAAATCAGACTCCTTCATTGTGAGCACCTTGAAACTTCTTACAAAGGCATATTTTTTTATTGCCTGACTCTTCATAACATCAGATTTATATTATGATGATTTTTGTGAATATATTCATCCATCCTCTTCTTTTGTTGGTTTCAATAATTCTTCTCAATTTTTTATCCAAATTAAGTATAGTTGAAAATCTTCCATCATAATTTGATTGATTGGTAAATGTTTTATCGATTTTTTTAGCATTTGATTTTATTATTTAACACTTTAGTTCATTATGTTTTCACTCACACGCAGTAATAGTTCGATGATCTTGAACACTTGTTTACGGTTGCATATACATTAAGAGTTCTTAGCAGATTGGTGGTGTCGATAGGTCCAGCCCAATCCTTAGTCCGGCGCTAGTGTGATGCAAGGCCGATTTATTAAAACAATACTCACCTTGCCATTACTGCTGCTTTCAACCTTACGACGTTTCACATCTAAAAGAAAGTTAATATATTGTCACAATTTCGCATATGTACATTGTAAATGTTAATTTTTTTTTAATAAATATAAACGTACGTACATATAACGTATAATTATTATTTTTATTGTTATCAAGTGGTGTTTTCTTTGTAAAACTTGGCTTTACATAATTTAATTACAATTCTATAGCATTTGAATAGCAAACAAATATTTGCCCATTAGAAAGGTAATTACCAGCATCACACAACAAACATACCAACGATGCTTTGCTTTCATGGCTGGGATGTAACGATTCTCATGCCCAAGTTTACTACCTGCCCTTCCTCCACATCAGTAAAAAGCACTGATATTACGACAGTCAAAAAAAGATAGCAATAAGTTGTACAGTGGAATGACGCAGCAGAAAGACTTTGGATAGTGATAGTCAACATTATTGTAGTGATATGATACCTTTGTTAAGTAAAACATATTGCAGGCTGCTTGGTATGTAGGCTGGTTTATTTTCTCATAAGAGGTACGAATCAACACAGTGATGTACATAACTTCATTGATAAACATTAACTGGGCTAACTAAATTTGATAACTATTCGTCCGGGTATTCTATGTTAGAAGCTATAGACCGTGGTCCCAGGGTAATTTTTCTGTTTGATTAATAAAAAAATTTAATTTTTGTAAGCAGCTTCGTTATGACTAGACGTTATCTCTTCAAAAAATATTGAATCGAGTAACTAATAAAGGTAGGTAAAAAAGATTGTTGCCATAAAAACTACAACTTTAGAGTGTCGTCTAAAAGTTTATGATTTTGATGGAGATGGATTTTGGGCCGTCATTTACTATGTTACGCTACTTATTCTCAAATATCTAAGGCACTACAAATTTGAGTGCGAAAACACAAAGCACATTGTGATCCTGAATGGACTAAATATTTATCTATAGTATCTGTTTATGGTGAAATAAGAATACCTATATATACCTATAGCTTAATGGAAATTTACTTATATATAATATAATAATAACAGTCTGAGATAAATTATTGATCAACCTCTGGTGGAAATTCGAGCATAATTTTATTAATGTACTTATAATAAACAATTTAAAAGAAAAGATGTTTTCTATATACTAATTCTTTAATAAACGTAAATTACGTTAAATTAAAGACTCCTCCGAGCACAATTTCCTAAAAAGGATCCAAAATCCAAATCCAAAGGGTTCACATATTAAATATATACAGAAAAAAGAAGTACCTCGATCTATCTCATCAGCTGTATGACGATGATCATGAGGAGGTGACACTGTTTCCAAGTAACGATCCTCCTGAAAATAATAAATCAATATATTCCTTAAAGAATGTTAACATATCATCTATGAATATCAAAATCCTGATCCTGACGTGCGCGTTTCAAACAATATCTCCTCCTTTTTTATAATTTAAAAAAAACGCATTCATATATAGAACTTAATTGTAATGCTCGACGTTTCGGCCAAGACCCATTGACTGTGTATCTATATATGTACGCGTTTTTGACTCGTTTGTGTTTTTAAAAATGATAGTGGAATGTGTTAGTTTAAAATTTCATAATATCTCCTCCTGTTATTCATATTTATTTTAAAGGTTTTTTTTTAATATAATGTTTTACTATGATATTAGAGGGTTTGTTTAAAAAATATATCATCCTTTTTTCCTTCCTTTCCTTTCCTCCTTTCCTTTGCAGGGATAGGCAGAATTAACCAACGTCTATAGACTTTCCGGTTCACCACGATTCACTATTTAATGTCTTCGACTTGTCCTTTGGCGAGGACTAGTGATTCCTATCCCCGCATTTTACCGTCTGATAACGATTATGAACTATTTCTAGCGATAATCGGGACCAACAGTCTACGTGCTCATCCGAGAGATGGGAGTGGTACACACCACCCGCCAAACTCCGAGCTGCTATTGAGATTTTAGATTTTGCCTGACCCAGGGATCGAACCCAGGTCCTCATACCTGATCCGAACTGAATAGGTTAACCCTAGACCACCGGGCAATCATAAAAGAATTAAATATTATCCTACAATTATAAATTATGAGTAAAAACTAAAAAAGTTTTAATGAAAAATGTGTATTAATCTATATTAATATTATTATTGCAAAAGTTAGGATGTTTGGATGGATGTTTCATGTTTGTTACTCAGTCACGCAAAAACTACTGAACGGATGTGAAATTTGTTACACAAGTAGATGATGACCTGGAATAGCACATAGGCTACTTTTTATCCCGAAAAAATTAGGTGATCCCGCGGAATTCACCATAAACTGTTATAATGCAGCGGGCTGCACGCTGGAGCTAGTCATTCATAAATATCATCACTATGATTGTCCTGCGTGGTTGGCAGACTGAACCAAACAATCAAAACCATTTCTGGTTTACTATTATTCACCCATTTTTTGCTGGTGATATAATGTGCACATCCAACAAACAAAGGTATTAAGCATACTACCACCAGTCACTGAACTGCTACCAATCACATGAAGTGTCTAACCCTTATGCTCTAATACTATAGTGTACAGAGGAAATGGCACAAATATTTAAAAAAAAAATATTACATAAGTACATAGGTGAGCTTATCTCTACTTAAGAGGCTGACAAGACCTAATTTGTTGAAATTGATGTTATTTAAGCAGTTTTTTAAGAAAAACTATTTTAGTACATCACAAAACATATATGTTAATATTCATCATATGTCAAACACCATGGCCGGACTTGATACATGATTGAGTAAAACCGACCTACAATAGAAAATAATTGCAATGATTGGTCTTAAAATCATCATTAAACAGTTCTATATCTTTAATCCGCTAGCGAAACATATTAGACAAGTACTCTACACTTTTTTTATTTCAATATTTATTTATTATAAGACCTGACCATCCAGTTACACTGACAGTGGGCTCTTGTTTAGTTCGATAGAAATAGACAGAGTGTGCGTTTTTGTGTTGATAGCGTTTTAAAGAGATTTTTTTCCAGCCAACCAGTAAAAGGAGATAAAAAAAAATCAAATGAGTAGACCTAGTGTACAAAAAAATTTATGGTTACGTAACTAAACTAAATATATCATTTAATTTTATATCAGTACCATACAGTATTATAAAAAACTCTAGATGCAGTGCTGAACAAAACTGACACTCAAAATTGTGCACTCAAAACTTAAAACTTAAAACTCAAAATTTAAAATTGTGCACTCATTTTTGGAGGACATTTTTGACACACTGATTGTGTATCTTGGGTTTTTTATATCAATGCTTTACTGGTCAATATATTTAATAAATACTTACTCTATGCAACCTTTCTCTGGGCGATCTATCTTTTGTTCGTATTTCTTCTTTACTTCTTTCTTTAATTGACCTAAAATTATTAAATTAAATTTAACAATAAATCATCATCAACAACATAAATTTAAATATTTTCAAAGGAAAAATAATTCTTACGATCTTGAATCACGTTTTGATTCTTTGTCCCGATCGGATTCATCACGTCTTCTGTCACTCCGTGAATCTTTTTTCTCGGCATCTGAAATATATGTGTATCGTTGGTCGAGTGGTTAGAGACCCTGACTACGCAATCAACGAGGCTCGGGTTCAATCCCCGACGGGGACAAGCATTTGTGTGATGAGCATAAATGTTTTTATTTCCGGGTTTGGGTGTTTATTATATACTAGCTATTGCCAGCGACTTCGTCTGCGCGGACTTCGTTTACTCCCCACTGCTCCTCCCCCGTAGGTGATAGCGTGATAATATGTAGCCTATATGTTGACCCGACCTGTTAGTAATATTCATGCAAAATTTGAAGTAAATCTATGCAGTACTTTTTGTGTTTACCCCGGACATACACATACACACAAACAGACAAACAGACAAAAATTCTAAAAACTATATTTTTGGCTTCGATATCGATTGTAGATCACGCCCCAAGTATTCTTTTAAAAAAATATTCAATGTACAGTTTTGACCTTCCTACGATTTTATTATATGTATAGATTTTCCTCTTTTTTTGTTTATTGTGGGATAATCAAATAATATAAATGGTATGATAAAAACCGACCAAGAGTCAAACTCGCGCACGAAGGGTTCCGTTCCATTGTGTATTAAAAACGGCACAAAATCACGTTTGTTGTATGGGAGCCCCCTTAAAATATTTATTTTGGTCGTTTTTAGTATTTGTTGTTATAGTGGCAACAGAAAAACATCATCTAGCTATCATGGTTCATGAGATATGGTCTGATGACAGACAGATGGAAAGACGGACGGACAGCAGAATCTTAATGATAGGGTTCCGTTGAACCCTTGGATACGGAACCTAATAAATAAATGTTCATCTTCATTCTCTTTTCCATAAATCAATGATCCGACTTTTGAGCATTCAAGGAAGCTTTTGTTTCATATAACAGAAATGGCTTCAGAGGGCCTACCATGAACTCTTATAATACTTGTCAAGTTCCATGCAGTTCAACTATGAGTATTAACCTGTCAGGTTTTACGATCGTACCATGAACTAATTTTTGTTGAACTGCAATGCGTCGTCTTCTGGCCGGTTTCATTATCTCTGGCAGGACATATCAAATTAACGTTGAGAAACACATAACTTGCCGATTTTTAAATTTTAGTGTAAAGTTATTATTATTAATGCATTTTAATTAGAAATCTTGCATTTAAGAATACAAACTGGCAAAAGAGATCGAGTTTTAAGTTATTTAAAGTCTACGTAAAATATATGGAACATAAAGTAAACCACGTAATATTTGTTAAGCGGCATCCATTAAAGAACGCAACTCTGGGAATATTACACATGACCTTGAACTGTTTAATAAAGACATTTATGTTATGAGCGCGGTTTTTAAATTTCTTGAGTACGTCTTGATTTTTTGAGATTAGAGTTTTGGAATAGTTTGTGACTATTTTAAAGCTTAAAATTACACATTGATTTAATGAACGTGATTGATGTCGGAAGCAAAACGAATCGTATGATATCAATATATATATTCAATGAACAATTGGAAGTTTTATGAGATATTTTAAATACTCATAAAGATATTGCAACGGGATTCAATAAAAGTGCACACTCAAAACGTTAATTTTCATCACACATCTAAATTTATGTGTATCTCCTCTGTGGTCTAGTGGTCCGGTGTCGGAGTTGATCACATGAGGTCCCGGGTCGGACAATTCAACAAAATGTGTTTTTCAGTTTTCTGACAAAAGCAATGTTGCCCGGGATTGGAAAAAGTGCCCGGGTGGCGATAGGCTTTGGCTTATCGTGGGTACACTTGTAAAGATACTTTTTTTATCTAAAATTAATAATAAATAAAAAATGCTTTAAAAGTAAGTAAATATTAAATAATTAATAAATAACTTTAAATAGAAGTAATGAATTAGGTACTATATTTTATACCAATATCAATATTTTTCTGAAACACAGTTGATGTCAAAAAATATACAGTATAAATTCCAAATAAGACTAGGGCTAGGAATAGCAGTAATAATAAAAAATACCTACGTTTACAGTATATTTAAGACAAAGCAATCCAATAAAAGTTACTTTTTTCCACCTGCAAGTGACCGGCAATATTATGACACTTTAGCAGTTCAAATATCGATTTCGGTCTGACAAAAGCACTTCATGGTACGCTAACGCAGAGAAGTTGGTTTGAATAGTAAAACGATCGCTCGCCGGCATAGGTCACGTGGTCACTGACTGACCTGTTAGATACCGCTTTCATGGTACGAAATAGCAGGACAGTTTAATTATCGGCTAAAATTGACCTGCTATAAGAGTTCATGGTAGGGCCGCAGGTGACTTTTGGCTGACGAGACAGGTCGCAAAATCGCCGCATTTGCCATTTTTAACGTTCGCATGTTTGTGACTGTATTTTTATTGAAATAATATCAAAGTTCTTAACACTTCCAATATTATTCTAATACTAGCTTTAACCCGCGGCTTTCGGCGGTTTGCATTTAAGCAAATTTACATTCGCATTTATAATATTACTAGCGGCCCGCCCCGGCTTCGCACGGGAAAAAAATGATTAAAATCGATCCAGTAGTTTTGATTTATTCATTACTACTCTTGGCCCGCACGCGTTAAATTTGGAGTAAAACGGTTCCCTTTTCCCTATGAAGATTTCCTGCTATCTTTGGAATATCTAAATTCATATAGGTACTACATTTTAAGTTTTTACATTTTTACCTATTTCTTTTATTTTTACAATTAATATATTATGGAATGTCTTTATATACAACGTTCACAGCTTTCTTGCCATTAGACAATACAAATATGTTTTCTTTAGAGTTTACTCTTGAAAGAGCGATATATAGTTGGCCATGTGAAAAGCATATTAATATTAAATTAAATGCTGCAACGCTCGAATATAAGCCTGCAACGTTGAAAGCGAGGCATCAGGACAAACGGGTAAAAAAATGTGTAAATGGTTGACCCTACGGGCCATCCCTGACACTTCTCACTTTTTAATAATCGATAATCGATAATAATCGATAGGTTGAAAAATTTCGATGCTATGTCAAAAAATATTTTATTTTTAATTTTCTTCATTGATAAATCCCAAACAAATTGACCGATTTTGATTAAATTAACGGAACAAAAGCTGATAATATTTTTAAGTCAATCGGTAAATTAACTTGAAAGTTATTTAAAAAAACTTAAGTAAGTTTGCTAAAAATAACGTATGAAAAGCTATAAGTTTGAGAATTAGATTCGATTTTGATTTTTGAAACGGCATTTGACGTAGTTTTTAAGTACTAAAATATCGTAGAATACCAAAAAATGATTGGTTGAAAAATTTCGAAGTTATGTCGAAAAAACACTTTTTCAAAATTTTTCGTCAACGATTACTCTCAAACGGATAAACGGATTTTGATGCAATTTATTTATTAGACATAGTTTTTTGACGAATAGAGCTAGTTAGTTTTTCTACTCAATCGGTACATAAATCTGGAAGTTATATTAAAATAATACTGTTTCGTCAACATTTTTTTGGTGTGTTTGCAAAATTTCTCAAAATCTCCTGGACCGAATCGGTTCAAATTTTCAGGAAATCTAAGTTGAGCAGAATGCAACCACATTTCGATCGGTCTAGCCGTTCAAAAGTTGTGAGATGTTTACATACACACCTACACACACACACACACACACACACACACACACACATACACACACACACACACATACATACATACATACATACATACAGACATACTGACGTCATCGTGAAAATAGTCGGAAAAGATTCCTAGGACCTCTAAACGTGGACATCTGGTAAAAACTCGATATTCGAAAATCGGAGTAAAATCAGTAACTTCCTTATCTACGTACATAGTGGGAAGTTTTCTTTCAAATAGCCTATGTCACTCAGTGAAAAAAAAAGAAAAGTAAAATGAAAAGTAAGTAAGTAAAGTAGTAAAAAACTGGTTTGCTAAATCACGTTTTTTTACATTGATTGTTAAATAACAATTTAACAAAAATTAAACGATATACCTGAAGATATTATCTAAGGAATGTGCTAACTTATTACATGATAGAATGTACTTTACTTGATTATATAAAAGTCCGAAAACAGGAAAAATAATTTGTTAATACTATTTCTAATCATCCACATGATTTTTATATGGTAATATTTAGTTAAAAAAAGGAATGTACTAAATTTTGGTTTTCAGCTGAATTCCTATACTTATTTATTTATCCGAAAATTAACACGTTTCCCAGCTGTTTCAGAACACACCGCGCGCGCGTCGCCCGACCGGCCGGTAACCCCGCAACCGCTATATCCCTGCATTTTAAATCTGTAATATCTTCGAAAATATTCATTTAAATTACATGCTGTAAACGGCCATATTGATCTATATCAAATCAACAATATATTTAAGGTATTTAATTGGATAAGGATTAGTGCTGTATTCCTTAAAATTGCTTTGAAAAAAAGCCATTATTTCTCGTAAAAAGTAAAAGACAAAAAAATGCTATTGTGGTTTATCCATAAGAGCTAGACATATACCATCGCGGACTTTTCTGTAGACCTTTTCAAGGTGTACAAATACTTAGTACATTATTTTGATAAATCTCGTAGGGTTTAGTCTGCGTTTGCAATATAAGCGGAAAAAATATAATTATTTACGACATGACATCAGAAAACTCAAAAATTGCAGTATTTCTCTACAATATAATGAATGTTATATACACATAAACCTTCCTCTTTAATCACTCTATCTATTACAAAAAACCGCATCATAATCTGTTGCGTAGTTTTAAAGATTTAAGCATACATAGGGGCATAGGGACAGACAGAGAAAGCGACTTTGTTTTATACTATGTAGTGATATTCTAGTATTTATATATGTATTTCTATGTATTAGAATCGTTGACTAACACCTATAAGACAAGCAAATAATTTGCTTACTTTGGGGTTAATATCAGTACATCACACGAATTTCATGATTTTTCGACCCCTCCTCATTCCTTGTTACTGCTGGTCACATTTGTGAGACCCCCCCCCCCCTCCATTACCTAGTGTGATGTGACATATTTTACAATTTTACATTGGAATAAGATCTCTATCGATTATTTTTTATTGATACAGATGGCTTTGTAAATTAACAGTTACAATACTCAGATATAAAATATTATATTTTGAAAAAAATATGATGTCACAAAATTTGCGATCCCTCCCTACCCCTTGTAACACAATGTCACATTTCGTCGACCCCTTCCCTTCCCCTTTACATGTGACGTAATTTTATGGATGACCCCTTAGTAAGGTAATTTTGAGCAACTACTCAACCTTACCTTACTAAGGGGTCATCCATGAGTCCAATATTTGATATTGTGTGCCGTGTGTGGTGTGTCAGCTACCGGCGCGCGGGTGTGTGTACCGTGTGTAGTGTCAGTTACCGGCGGGCGGGTGTGTGTACCGTGTGTAGTGTCAGTTACCGGCGGGCGGGTGTATGTACCGTGTGTAGTGTCAGTTACCGGCGGGCGGGTGTATGTACCGTGTGTAGTGTCAGTTACCGGCGGGCGGGTGTGTGTACCGTGTGTAGTGTCAGTTACCGGCGGGCGGGTGTGTGTACCGTGTATAGTGTCAGTTACCGGCGGGCGGGTGTGTGTACCGTGTGTAGTGTCATTTACCGGCGGGCGGGTGTGTGTACCGTGTGTAGTGTCAGTTACCGGCGGGCGGGTGTGTGTACCGTGTGCAGTGTCAGTTACCGGCGGGCGGGTGTGTGTACCGTGTGCAGTGTGTACCGTGTGTAATGTCAGTTACCGGCGGGCGGGTGTGTGTACCGTGTGTAGTGTCAGTTACCGGCGGGCGGGTGTGTGTACCGTGTGTAGTGTCAGTTACCGGCGGGCGGGTGTGTGTACCGTGTGTAGTGTCAGTTACCGGCGGGCGGGTGTGTGTACCGTGTGTAGTGTCAGTTACCGGCGGGCGGGTGTGTGTACCGTGTGTAGTGTCAGTTACCGGCGGGCGGGTGTGTGTACCGTGTGTAGTGTCAGTTACCGGCGGGCGGGTGTGTGTACCGTGTGTAGTGTCAGTTACCGGCGGGCGGGTGTGTGTACCGTGTGTAGTGTCAGTTACCGGCGGGCGGGTGTGTGTACCGTGTGTAGTGTCAGTTACCGGCGGGCGGGTGTGTGTACCGTGTGTAGTGTCAGTTACCGGCGGGCGGGTGTGTGTACCGTGTGTAGTGTCAGTTACCGGCGGGCGGGTGTATGTACCGTGTGTAGTGTCAGTTACCGGCGGGCGGGTGTGTGTACCGTGTGTAGTGTCAGTTACCGGCGGGCGGGTGTATGTACCGTGTGTAGTGTCAGTTACCGGCGGGCGGGTGTGTGTACCGTGTGTAGTGTCAGTTACCGGCGGGCGGGTGTATGTACCGTGTGTAGTGTCAGTTACCGGCGGGCGGGTGTGTGTACCGTGTGTAGTGTCAGTTACCGGCGGGCGGGTGTGTGTACCGTGTGTAGTGTCAGTTACCGGCGGGCGGGTGTGTGTACCGTGTGTAGTGTCAGTTACCGGCGGGCGGGTGTATGTACCGTGTGTAGTGTCAGTTACCGGCGGGCGGGTGTATGTACCGTGTGTAGTGTCAGTTACCGGCGGGCGGGTGTGGCGGCTGCGGCGGCGAGGCGGCCTCCTCCTGCTTGGGCTCGACGGGCGCCGCCACTCCCGTTAGGTGAACCACCTGCATCACATTACACTGCTGTCAAATACGTTTTGCAATTTCATGACTTATACAATACAATTCTGGGATAATACTTTAGTTATAATCATAATTCTCCTTTTAGGGTAGTTGTATATAAAAATTACGTCACGCTCGAAAAGACAGACAGACAGAGAAGTATAACTAGGGTACAGTCGATAAGCCAAATAATACCAAGTTCTATGATATTGTAAGAGGTAGCCAAACATTCAAAACATGAGACATATAACTATATAGAAAAGTTATGTTTCCCAAAATAGAAACAAATATTTAGTACGAATTGCCCAATTTAGGACTCAAATCTAAGATCTCCTGCAACTACTTAAGGCTGGGACTGCTAGACCATTAAGTTGACATAAAACTTAACTGGGATCTGGATTGGGTAGTCAGAATAATTGTAAATACATTTCCTTATTAATTTAGCAAGCATTAGAAAAAAATAAATTCCTCGACATACTCCTTTATCATAAGATCACCTTCCTGCTTTACCACGTTTATCATTTGCAGAACAAACAAGAAAAGGGTTAGTGAACTTTAAATAAGCATCCTGTAGCCTAAAGTAAAAATACCATGCTATTGTAATAACAAACTACATATCGATCAGGCCTATACCAGTTGCTTAATTCCTTTATCAAGTAGTTCATTACCTTCAGTCACATGTGAAGCTTTAATACAGAACGGAATAAAAGTAAAAAAAATTGTAAAGTGTTTTAACAGTACCAAATGTTGATTTCAATTTAAAGGAGACATAATAAACAACGTAAACGCTCTACTGTTGCTGTGATATGCGGAAAGATGGAATATATGACACCCAGTTGGAAAGTTCTTTTCGCTATACCTGAGACTGATTATGACTAAAAGGAGGTGACAAGTGTAACTGGGCGAGTGACTTGTATGAAAACGTTGACACATGTCTAGTGAGCAAGGCCCCTGTTTGTAGTTGTGTAGTAATAGTATTCTTGATTGTTTATATTTATTTATATAAATAAATAAGGGTTTATTAAAATTACAAAATATTTTTGGAATATTCTCAAAATTGATGGCAAACTGGACCAATTGCAAAAAGTTTTAGTTTCCTAGGTGATCTGGAAGTGTCTCAAAAAACACTGCAAAATGGTCAGTTTTGTATGTAATGTGGTATCGTTTTTTTAATTTAACACACTTTTTTGTCAAGCCCTTTAGCCCGCAAACAAATTGGAACTCTGTTCCAATTGCTTTGATGTGAATATTTTCTCCTACACTCATATTTTCACGGATCCGGATCGGCTAATGTACGAAAAATAAAATCCAATATTGGTCCCGATTTCATTCGTTATGTTCTCTTATTTCGCATGGACATGACTTGAAGAAATATTTAAGATATTACCAAAATTCCATTAAATCAATTTATATTTTTATTTAAATTCTAAGGAAGTTGTCATATTGCGATTTTATGGGTGGCTTGCACCAAATTCAATTTAAACAATTTTTAAACAAAATTAACTAAATATGGATTTAAGTTTACTCTAGTTATCTTGCACCAAGAGCTACATATGTTAATTTAGTTAAACGTAATATTGCCTGTAAAAAGATTTACAACGATCCGTTTTTCATTTATGTCGCAAGACAGCAAAATGTCAGAAATAATAAAAAGCATGCGTTTAACAAAACGTGTCTGACGCTTTGTTCACATTTTAATTTTGACACATGAAAAATAATTTACATTATTGCATTTTGTATTTGTATTAAATGTGATAGAAATAAAGTATACATGTGCAAAATACTAGAGTTTATATGACCAAATCTTAAGACAATGATTTCACAACAAATTTGAAATTTCAATAGTAACTCGAGTTTTGTGTGGTGATGGTGTGCTAATATCGGGGGTATTATTATAATTATACTTCATGTGAATGAAGCAGTTGGCTATTGCAAGCACAGAAATCATATTGCAAGGAATAAGTGAAAATGAACACTGCCCATGTCGCCAACCAGCATTCCCGTTAATCATTGTTAATAGAAACAGTGTTTTGTACACTCTAACTACCTACAAGGGAGCCTTACTCATGTTTTTTGTAATATGTTTATATACACATGTTAAAATGAAATAAAATCGTCAGTAATTCTTAATAATTGAAGTTTTATTTCTTTATAAAGTCCTTATAAATATAAAATAGAAAGTGCATGTGCCATATTTTATAAGACGATATCTTCTGCCTTTCTTCTACAGAAAATTCTTAAACATCCCTATTGGGGTCATTATAAAGAACCGAATGCCATGCATCACAATGCAGGCATTTATCTTTCTTCTTCTGCATCCATCCATCCATAACTTTTCCCGATTTAAATATTATACCGTTATATTTCTGACCACTTACCGTATTAAAAGGGACCTCTCCTTTCTAGTTCGTAAAAGGTGAATTAATAGCCGAATGTTTAACTACTAGGTATTTTACAAAACATTTGGTGCAAGATCCTGCAACACCTCACCAATCATACCGTATTTAACTTTGACAGATTGTTAAATGTGCACTTTAAATATTATGTTAGCATTTTAAATATAATGGTATAAGACAAAAACCATTAGTTAAATTTAAATTTCATTTAAATAAAACTTAAACATATTTATAATATTAGTGCAAGCGGGCCTTGTAATAGGATCTAGCTCAGTTTGTACAGACAAATACGAGCCTTGTACTATACGCTAATCATCTATCCGCGCAATTTCCTAGTTCAGTTGTCCCACGCAAACTTAAAATAAATCTATACAAACAATCACATACATTGTGTTTTAAAAGTAGTAATTAATATCACAAACGAACCTGGTGGAAGTCACTTTCTTTCATCATATTAGGTACTTTATTCCGCAACTGGCCACTGTACCCGGTCGCAAGAACGTAAAGATCCTGCCTCTGATTTCTCTCATCTTCTTTTACCTGTGGCCAAAACCTTTAGTTAATTTCAGGTGTGTTTTTAGTCTCGGGATGAATTAAAAGTCCAGTCATCGACAGCAATCAATTATAATTACATATTAGACCATTTGCTCAAGTGGAGGCAGTCGCCATGACCTATACCAGAATGCAGAAGACACATTTCTTAAAAATTCGGAAAAAAAAACCAAATAACTTTGTGGCTACATTTAAAATGATTTTACATATCGATTTGTGTATCACAATATATGTAATAAGGCAGTAAAAAAGACCATTTTATTACATTTACTATAAATAAAACAGAAGATCTATATATTTATTGAAAATAAATGTGTTACATAACATATTTACAAACATACTAAAACAATAGTTTGGGTATGTGTTATGTCTTGTTTAACTTGTAACAGTCAAGCAATATTTAAATCTACAATGCACAAAGTTCAAGAAAATTCCTAAATCGTGACATAACAATTTTTTTTTGTAACACTATATACAAGTTTCAATGCTTCTCTGGAATTTTGTCCCCGCGCAGTACACCTTGCGTGGCTGAAAGAACTTTGCTTTAACATCATACGAGGGTAGATTGAAAAGTAGTCGGCCTAACACAGATCCATTCAATTCTAAAAATTAAATCTACCCACATTATTTAGTTCAGTTCAGGTTAGTTAATTGTATGAAGTTTGAAACGTGTGCAATAATTTGTTGTGATTTTATAAATTTTTTAACAAAACAATCGGACATATTTTCTGCAAATGGAGCAAATCGAGCAGCGTGCCGTCAATGAGTACCTCCATAAGGAGCTATTACCGAAAGCTATCCATGATGATAAGGTCAGTACATTAGGGGATTCTGCTCCGTCTTATTCATCCGTCAAAAAATGGATAGCAGAACTCAAGCGTGGCAGAGAGAGTGTGAAAGATGAACCCCGATCTGAAAGGCCTTCGACGTCCACTACTGACGAAAATATTAAAAAAGTACTTGATTTAATTATGGGAGACTGTAGATTAAATACGAGAGATAGCCTAGATTAAAAGCATCTCTTATGAACGAACTCAAAATATCATAGTCAACGAATTGGGTTTCCACAAAGTGTCTGCGAGGTGGATTCCACGATTGCTTTCAGTTGAACAAAAAAAGGACGTGATTGACTATTTCACGTGACTGTTTGGAGTTATTTGAAGCCAATGCAGATGATTTTTGGATCGTTTTGTGACAATGGACGACACATGGTTACATTACTGTATGCTGGTTCACCAACCCCAAAAGGCTAATGCGCTTTTGTCGGCAAATAAGGTAATGGCTTCAGTATTCTGGGACTCGAAGGGTGTTATTATGATTATCTTAAAAGGGGTCAGACTGTAAATTCTGATTACTACTGTGTCTTACTACGTCGTTTACGAGAGGAAATAAAAGAAAAACGTCCAGGAATTCTCAGAAGAAAAGTCATGTTTCATCAAGATAACGCCGTGTTCACACGTCTGTGCAATCAATGGCTGAAATCCTTAATTGTGGCTTTGAACTATTACCGCATCCGCCTTATTCACCTGATCTGGCACTGTCAGACTTCTTTCTGTTTCCCAACCTAAAAATGCACTCGGAAGGTCAAAGAATTTCGACAAACGACGAAGTCGATACAGCAGTAGATGCATATTTTGACTCTAAGGAAGAATCGTTTTTTTTCAACGGTGTAAATGCTTTGAATGGGAGATAGCAAAAGTGCATCGAACTTGATGGTGATTATGTAGAAAAATAAAAAAGGAAACTGATTTAGTATGTGTTTACTTTCTTGGTTAGGCTGAATACTTTTCCATCCACCCTCATAGTTTCATAGTGATGGCATCATCTCAATAATCAATCAACCCCTTCAAACTATTTACCACAACAGTACAGTTGACTCCATACAGTTCTGCATATTTATTGTACATTAGAAGTGGATTTTTAGCCAATCAATTTAGTTCTATTCTTACCATTCACGTCACTAAAGAGGTGTAAACCTCTCGTTTTATTTGAGTTTATTAGTTGAATTACGCTGCTTTGTGCACACCTATCGCGTAGTAGGATATTCATCTTGCGAATCGCAACTAATTTGTGAACTGTGCTCGAAAAAAGTGTGAACGATTTTTTGATAGAAGCGAGTGTTGTAGCAACTAAAGCACTGTCCACTCGCCTAAAATACTAATTAGTGTGAACTAAGCTTAAATTCTCACCTTTTCAACTTTCTTTTCAATAATTTGAGCCAGCTTCGCCAATACAGGAAAGTGTGGCAACACTCTTATGAGCACAATTAGTGCGTTGCGAATCTGCACGTAATCTCCGGAGTCCAGGCACACTACCATGGCTTTGGTAATTTTATAGTGCCATTTGTGACACACATGCCTAGAAAAATGAGTACAAAAATGTTTATCTATATTATATTGAGCCAATCTGTTGCCATATATTTTGTCATTGTTTTATCATATTTATACTTTTGAGAGTTTGTATTTGTGTAAATGTTACTCCTTTAGGCACATGCATTTATATTCTAAACTAAAATAATGAAGTATAGTAACTATTAAATATTTTATGCCCTATTACCTTGTTTTTTTTTATGTCAACTCTTTATAAAAGGTGTCTATTATTTTTCTTTTAAAATATTCATTTATAAAAAAAATATATCATATGTTAAAAAAAATTGGTGCGTGTACTTATGTACGCGTATAAGAAGTTATATTCTTTGGCGTCATTAAAAAATAGATTTTAATAGCATACAAATAATTAACTACAATATTAAAATAATAAAAGGCCTGGAAAATGATGGTCAAGGATTTCGAGACGCAATGAGCGATTTAGCGGACAACTTCAACCTGTAACTTTTGCGTTACGGTGATGCGCGCAGATCCTAAAATTTCACTTTCATCATTTTTTAACAGCACGCCTAACAAAGTATAACTTCAAAAATGGTTGCAATGGATTCAGTAGTCGTTTCTCAACAAACCATTTTTCGCTTGAAAGGCAATCATCACTAAGTGACATTGAGTAAATTTTACAGGAGAGTGATTCAAAGTTCAAATAAGAAATAAAGACATTAAAAATCACCTAATTATAATAAATTTAATTATAATGAATTATAATACATTTAATTAGGTGATTTTTTTATGATTTTTTTATTTTATATTTGAACTGTAAATCACTCTCCTGTAAAGTTTACTCAATGTCGCTTAGTGAAGATTACCTTTCAAGCGTCAATATAATTATGCAACCTGCATATCAGTTTGCATGTGTGTGTCGTGTATGTGTGTGTGTATGGTGCACCTGTAGTTCTCGTATCCGACGTGGTCGTTGGCCTCGGTGAACTGGTTGGAGACGCGGTACTTGGTGACGAAGCCGGGGTAGTGCGCGCACTCGGCGTGGAAGGCGGCGCGGTCGGCGTGCCAGCGCATGGCGGTGCGCAGCACGCGGCACAGGAACTGCCCGTACCGCGCCGCCTCGCCCTCCGTGCACGACATCACCGAGTACGTGATGTCGCAGAACAGCTGCCCCGCAACATCGCACATTCAAATATCACTAATGCTGCGCCCGCGCTTGCATCTATCGTCGCAAAGCTTCGCGCAATGACGCGACACATGCAGATGTATTAAGTGGTAGAGTTATGCATTGGCTCGCCTGGGTCTGGTACCACCGGCTTACCTGTTCCTGCCGCAATAACGTCAGTGCTTGTCACTGTCGTGTTCCGGTTTCGATGTTAAGGCAGCCGATAAACTTATGCATGTGGCATTAGATTAACACAACACACCATTAACATCGCTGGCGTCTATAGGCTTTGTTTGACTCTTTCCATCAGGAGACCCATCTGCTTGTTTGCTATCTTATGATGTAAAAAAAAATGTGATCGGCTATTATCGGCTATCGTCGCAAACATTCGAACTGCATGTGCCTTTATCGCACGGTTGGCGGTACGTCAAAGGGTTATAACGCGCTAATATATTCGGGACAACACACAGGTGCGGCCGAAGGGTAACCATTATCTGACATTCTACCAAGCGGTTCGTAAAAGGCAAACGCCTAGTTATATGTGTCACTAGCATCGGACTACTAAGTGATAAAACTCCGCAACGTCTCGCTCGGGTATTTGATATCACCGTCTTACCTATTCCTGTCGCAATAACGTCAATGTTTGTCATTGTCGTTTTACGTTTTGTAGAGTAAGGTATTTTAATTGGTAAAAATAATCAAAATTAGTTGGTGAAACAGAGCAAGCAAGCCGTAATCTATTACAATAGAAAGTTACTTTTGTCACCTATACAGGGATACTTTTAAAGGTTCGGCCAACTTTTAAAATTAAGAACTAAATATTGAAAGTTCGTTTTAATTATTTTTGTAAAAATATTGCAAGATAATATGAAAGTATTCGTTTAAAAATTTCCCACTAAAGTCATGAATTGGATGCACCGAGAGAATGGGTTGCCGGGCGGTGTGTGCGGCGTGCGGCACTGCTTGAACCACGCTCAACATTTTTGTTTGTGTCCATCCATGCTTTGTGTTTTCTGTGTTGGATAAAAATGAAATTTTGAATTTTTTAAATTATTATTTTTTATTACATAAACCGAACATATTGATTCTGAACAACCACCCAAAATTTGGCCCGACCTTTAAAAATAACCCTGTATACAAGAAAATGTTGTATACAGGGCCAAAGCCTGTAGCCGACAGGCTACAGGTTTTGGCTCCATTAGCCTGGCGCCTGGCCAGCAGCCAGGCAGCCTGTAGCCGACAGGCTTTGGCTGGTCCCTGGCTAGAAAGCCGTAGGTAATGTAATAGTTACCCTATCGTAGCAGAGCAGCGTGGAGAAGTTAGGCGTCTTGAGCGCGTGCACGGTGTGCACGAACTCGGCACAGTAGAGCGCGTCGGGCGGCGTGGTGACGCAGCGCGGGAACAGGCACAGCTGCATGAGCCGCGTGACGGTCTCGTTCTTGGCGGACTTAGCGGCGCGCGCCGGGAACCAGCCGGCGCACGAGCGCGCCAGCCGCGCGCGCACTCGCGACACGTGCTCCTCCTGCCGCCGCCGCTCCTCCTGCGCCACACATAAATACCAACCTTTATACCTATAGTACGGGAGCACAAAATGCTAAATGGGTGGTTACTCGAGCGCCGTAGCGACCTATTGGATTTTGTAGATTAGATTATACTAAAAATAAAAGGTTATATTTTTCGTTTCAATGGTGAGGAAAAAATCTACAAATAAAAACTTTTTAAAAAACTATGACGTGGAAATACTAAATCGCGTCAGATTAACGTACAGTGGGTTAATTGCCACCTAAAATTTAGAAAATCTGCCGATTCAAGTGTAGCGTGGCGTAAGGGAGTGTGAGGGTCACAAAGTTGCAAAGAAAACGTTGTTTTTTTAATTCTCGAGCGCGTCTGAATTTTATTTTATTATATAGGAAATGATGATGTAAAAATAACGAAAAAAATATAATCTGACAGTTTCCACAAGCCGAAGTTATTAGAACTTTGTTTTTTTTCTGCCCTAGTTTAGTTACCTGCCTCTATACATATAATGGGCTTATATTTGGTGGAGAGGCTCAACAGTATGCGAGGTACTACCCCGTGTTAAACGGATGCGCTCAAGTAAATGCGGAAATCCCCTCTTGGGCTCCCTTACTACTATCAACTGACGACGAAATCTTTCTAAAACTTTATATTATACTACACACAGCCCGCTGCATTATAAGTCTTTGGGTGAAACACACGGTAACAACTTAATTTTCCGAGATAAAAAGTACTCTTTTTGCTATACCAAGTAGGGATGCAAATGATATATACATTTTTTAAACATCGATATATCGTTCATAAGCATCGATGTTTTAACATCGATATTGAATTCCCAAACATCGATATTTTAACTTCGATATTGAAATCCCAAGCATCAATGTTTTAACGTCCATAATGAAATCCCAAACATCGACGTCATATCGTACTTCATGAGCGATGTTTTATCACATAACCACTTTCCACCATGCCCGTAATCAACAGCATGCACTACACACATGAACAAATATTTATCTCAATTACAAGCATAGATTATTAACGCCTCGTTCGCTCTGTCAATACTAACGCACGCAAAACGAAGCAGTAACCGTCGACCTCGGCTGCACGTCAGCGATTAAAATAATAAATAAAAATCGACGTAGAATTCACTCCGAGAACATATCGACTTAATCTCATCAGAATAGCTTTTTTACTCTTTGAATAAAATAAATTCGAAATTTATGTGAATACGAAAATTGTTTTTGAAGTTTTGTTATGTGAAATAAAGTACTTGTAAATGTTGTATACTGTACCTGTAATTTTTCGATAAGTGTATTATAGCGCTCTTGTTCTTTCTTCCCTTTTGTACCTTGAGATGTGTCTTTGGTAGCATTGCCAGCAGCAGTTTTTAAGCGATCAACTTCCCGCTCGTAACTTTCCACTGGCACTCTAAGATCATACATGGATAAAGACCTAAAACAGCAAATAACATTTGTTGTTACGTAAAGTCTAAACTTAAAAGGCATTTGTCATGTCAAATTAGCTGCAGAGTACAGCCCGCTGCATAAAAAAATTTTGGTAAAAAAGTTAGTCTTTATGCTATTCCAGGTCAGGTCAAGTAGATAAACCGATTTTGATGAAATTTATACATTAGATGTAGTTTTTTGAGAAATAGAACTGATTTGTTTTTGTACTCAACCGGTACATTATTCTGGAAGTTATGTTAAAAAAATAGTGTTTCGCCAAAATTATTTTTGGGTTTTTTTCAAAATTTCTCAAAATCTCCTAGGCCGACTTGTTTCAAATTTTCAGGAAGTCTAAGTTGCTCAACTTAGACTTCCTGAAAATCCTGAAGAATCCAATCGAATGCCATCAACCGCGTTTCGATCGGGCCAGCCGTTCAAAAGTTATGAGATGTTTACATACACACATACATACACACACACACACACATACTGACGTCATCGCGAAAATAGTCGGAAAAGATTCGTAGGACCTCAAAACGTGGAGATCCGGTGAAAACTCAATTTTCGAAAATCGGGGCAAGTTCAGTAACTTCCTATCGACGTACATTACGTACTACGTAGCGGGAAGTTAAAAAATCTGATCATACTGTTACACATCACAATTTTTAAACTTGTTGCTTGTTAGTCATACCACAGAATACTGGAGACTAGCAGAAGTCAATTTACATACAAGTTATATTCGAGCAACGCACACATAGACACCTCTCACAGACTGGATATCTCGGAATGGTTCGGGACAGTTTGTTTCATCTTTCGACTTCTGTTAGTCTCCAGTATTCTGTAATCGTACTGACTGCTACTTTAAAATGAACTTATAATATTATTGGTATTATATATAGAACCAATAAAAGCGAACTTGTCATGATGGTATTTATTTATACAGTCGTATACATACGGTTTTTACATTTAAATAATAATTACTTACCAAAATGTGACATAGAACTCTGGTGATATGTCTTCCCAAACCCTGGCCGGTAGCAACGGAGTAATTGACGTTAAAATTGGATCTAACGCTTCTTTTGATGCGATATTGTATCTTTCAATGCTTTTTTCTAGTGTTTCAGTTTTACTGTCTGAACTTTTCCTTAATGCTTCCATTTTCGCAGCAATTTTTAGATTTATTACAGGACGGTGAAGGAAAAAAGCTACATCCGCGTCTACGTGATAGTCTCGAAGCAATTCCTATAATATAATAAGTACACTTTGTAAATAAAAGTAATTAAAAAAAATAAACTGACTTCAAATATCTGTCAACCCATATCTCAAAAACTACCAAATCGATTTTGATGAAACTTGGACAGTCCCCAAAATTGGAATACACCTTAATAATACAGCTTTATACCTACCTTAATAATACATATAAATAAAAATAACTCAAAAAAAATCTAACTCTATATGACTTTTAGTTCCCCAGTGAATTATATGTCCATGACTTTGGACATATAATTCACTTACGCAATTTAGTACATATGCTTGGAAGCCTAAATAGATCATCAAACTCAAATATTATCCAACAACATTACTATTTACTACATGTCTAAATGATGAACTCCATTTTTTCGTCAGTTGAAAAATTATGGTTATCACAACTGGGTATATGTGTTTAAGAGAGTACACCCAAGTGTATATTATGTATGTGTGTGTGCCTGCATGTTTGTGTGCGTGTGTGTGCGCGCGTGCATTTGTGTGCGTGCGTGTTTATGTGTATGCGCGTGTGTGTGTGTGCGTGTGTGTG
Organism: Apodemia mormo; assembly: GCA_036924255.1. Taxonomy (NCBI): domain Eukaryota; kingdom Metazoa; phylum Arthropoda; class Insecta; order Lepidoptera; family Riodinidae; genus Apodemia; species Apodemia mormo. The sequence continues at coordinate 23,245,268 of JAUPFN010000006.1, read as the reverse complement.
TTCATGTGTATGCGCCTGTATGCGTGTGTGTATGTGCGTGTGCGTATGTTTGTGTGTGTGTGTGTGTGTGTGTGTGTGTGTGTGTGTGTGTGGGTGTGTGTGTGTGTGTGGATGTGAGCGTGTATATGTGAGAGCGCGTGTGTGAGTGCATGCATGTATGCGTGTGTATGTGTGTGCTTGCGCGTGCGTGTGTGTGTGTGTGTGTATGTCTTTATGTGTACGTGATCTGTTTTTTCTCTTTCTCTGTCCGTATCTATGAGTATATGTGTATGTGAGTCTTTGAGTATATGAGTGTGTCCCTTTCACATTCTATATGTATACCTATACCTGCAAAGGTGGCAGCCTGGCGGCGTATTCATCAGGTGCGTGCGAAGATGCCAAAAAAGTTCCAAGCTGTACCAGTGCATCTTGGCAGTGATCAGCCAGTCTACCAATAAGCTTTAATTGTGAGCCCACTGACTCTGTTGTACTTCCACTACCATTGCCATTGGAATCCTCACTATATTCTGCAAATACAACATTACCACAGAATTGAAATAGAAATCCATTACAGCGAAAGTTCGCATTTTTATTATTTTTAAGAAAAGTTTGTTTTTAATTTTTATCCTTGAATCAGTATTTAAATAATATGGCACTAACCTTTCCAAACACAGCAATGTCTTTGCTGTGCTGATAAAATGCAAAGTGCTATATCCAAATTATTTCCCACTATAGCTTCTTTTAACCTTGCCGACGATCGTCTTGTGTTACGTACTTGTGAGAAATATCCAGCCTGTAAAATGATAAAGTATATGTTATTAAGACTTAGTCCACTTACACCAAAATATACAACATTTTTAAATGGCTTACTACAGTTCAATTGATTTAAAATTACTTTTTCCATATTTTACTATCTGTTGAAATGTTAAAATATTACCTCTCCTTTCAGTAGTTCCCCACCAGCCATTGCATCTAATTGTTCAGGTGTCATCTCTTCAGCAGCCTCAATGCCTGCCATTTTTTGTACTATTTCTTTCAGGATAATCAAATCTTGGCTACAAACATAATTTATACTTAGGGTAAAAATATCCACATAAAGGGCATATGACAAAGTTAATACCAAAAATAAAAAACCAAATTGTTAAATCATTGACATCAACTAAATGTAAAAAATATTATATATAAATGTTTGGGTTATTTATAATATATTTGTATATTATACAGAATTATAAATATAAAATAGTGTAAACAAGTAATCGCACAATGGTTGAAATTTGATGATGGTAAATGCAGTGATTGTGACCGACACATGAAATAATCAAATGATAATGACACCCAAATAATATTAGATTTTGCTCAGCTATCGCAAAAAAAAACTGCAAAAATTAGGTTTTTCATATTTTAGCATCGGAATCAGCATCAATGCTATCAAATTAGTGCTCTGTTGATGTCATAGAGGCCCCATTATTTTAATGTTCCTAGGTGTCCTATATTTTTTTTTAATGAAAATTGCGCTATCTATTTTATTTATTTATTTATTTAATACTTTATTGTACACTTGTATAATGACAAAAAAATTAAACGATACTTAAAATAATGCACAAAAGGTGAGCTTATCCCTAACGACAGAGATTTCTTCCAGCTAACCCAGAAAGTGAAGCTGGGAAAGGAAAGTGGAAGGCATCGTGCACAAGCATAAAGACAAACACAAATATATAAATTACATTGAAATTCTAATTATTCATACATTGCAAGGATAAGATTACACATAGATAAGAAAAGGCTAAAACGCAAATTGATGACTATAGTAAAGAGAAGTTAACACAGTAATAAAATAAATAGGGCAGAAAAAAAAACTACGACAATGACAGGTAATGCTCCTTAACCCGCTTCTTAAAAACTAGCAACGAGGGGCTACTGCGGATCTCAGAGGGTAGAGAATTCCACAACTTCACTGCATGGACAGTGAATGACCATGAATACGTTTGAGAATGTGACACAGGAAAACGAAGAAGAGAGCCAATATGAGAACGACATGGGGAATCGGAGGAATGCAAAAACGAGAAACGCTCACGAAGGTACTTGGGAGCAGCAGGATTTTATGTTTTGTTTTATAGAATAGAGACTAAATGAGCAGGAGGTGCACCTGATAGTGAGTGAAAACCGCCACCTATGGACATTCGCAATACCAGAGAGCGAGGTCAGTAAACAGACTATAGTACGTTCGCGTTAAGAATACGAGTCATCGTTATCCGCTTGCCTATTAACCAATCAAATCACTCATAACTTGCCACTGTGCACTTGACTTTGTAATTACAAGTGATTTCATCGTTAATGGGCCAGTGGATAACGATGACTCACTGCGTTGATAACGCGACGTACTAGTCTGTTTAGTCAATGGGTGTAGGTATAGATCACATGAATACCAATAGACACGCCATTGGGAAGAAAACGTATCCCGCATATTTTTTTTTATATATCATAAGATAGCAAACAAGCAGATGGGTCTCCTGATGGAAAGAGTCAACCAGCGCCTATAGACACCAAAGATGGTAATAGTGAGTTGCTATCTTGTGGCGAGGTCTAATGCCACATGCATAAGTTTAACGACTACCTTACCCTCCAAACCGGAACACGACAGCGACAAGCACTGACGCTATTGCGGCAGGAATAGGTAAGGCGGTGGTACCTGACCCGGGCGAGACAATACAGAACTCTACCACCCAGTAGCCACGATGGTAGTGACTCGTATAGCCAATCGGTCGCCTTTTACGACCTGCCTGGCAGAACGGCAGTTGGTCTATATATATATATATACATATGAGCAAACGCTCCTATTACTGTCAAAAATATCATACATTTGTAGGTTATATTGTACTAGCTGACCCGGCAAACGTTGTTTTACCATAAAATTTTATTGTACATATAAACCTTCCTCTTGAATCACTATTAAAAAACCGCATCAAAATCTGTTGCGTAGTTCTAAAGATCTAAGCATACACAAGGACAGACAGCAGAGAGCGACTTTGTTTTATAGTATGTAGTGATTGTTAAAAATAGAAATAAACCACGTCGTGCTGTTTTATGGTACCAAATGAGATGACAAGGTTTAAAACTTACCCTTCTTTATTACATTTGTAACTCTATATTTTAATGTGTAAAATAAGAATTTGTTTTGAAAAGGGTATCCATTTAATCCGTGGGTGTAGGTTACCTCTGGTGCGCCTTGAGCCGGTTGGCGACGAACTGCAGTAGCGCGGTAAGCTCGATGGAGTGTTTCTTGAAGGCGGCGCCGGCGAAGGCGGCCAGCGCCTGCAGCGCTGCCGGCGCTGGCGCCCGCCGCGCGCCCAGCGCTTCCAGCAGACAGCAGCCCAGCACGTCCAGCGACAGCGCCGTCAGGTACTTCAGCGACTCCACCACCGGCCCGATCAGGTTGTCGTACGTCTGAATCTACCACCACTTCACACTTATAGGAGGGGAGCCCAAAATGGGATTTTTGCATTTACTCAAGTGCATCAGATTAACAGGGGGGAGGGAGGAGTACCTTGCATACTGATGAGGCTCTCCTCCAAATATAAGCCCATTAAATAGAGGGGGGTAACTAGGGTAGAAAAAAAAAACAAAATTCCAATAACTTTGGCTTGTGGAAATTGTTAGATTATATTTTTTTGTTTTCTTACATAATTTCCTATATAATAAAAGAAAATTCAGACGCGCTCGAGTGTCAAAACAACGTTATCTATGCAAATTTGTGCCCTTAAGCTGTACTTGAATCTGCAGATTTTCTTAATTTTAGGTGACAATTAACCCACTGTATCTTAATCTGACGCAATTTAGTGTTCCTATGTCACAGTTTTTTTAAACATTTTTTTATCTGTAATTTTTTTCCCCCACTACTGAATTGAAAAACATTTTATAACCTTTTATGTTTCCTACAATTTAATCTACAAAATCTAAAAAAGTAACTATCCATTTAGCATCTTAGGCTCCCCTACTATTACGGAGAACTGCTGGCTTCATTAAATATATTCATCCAGATTGCAATCATAAATTTAATTTATTTAGACTTGCAGTGTAATTACTGGCACCGAGACCTGGGCTAGTTACAGGTAAACTAGTTTGTTTTCATTGGTTTTGTCGACCACTTACTATCAGGTGGCACGTCTGCCAGTTTGCCTTTTCAACTAACATAAAAAAACATTAAAAAAATTCAAGTTGAGCCAAAACAAAAAAGAATAAACCATCTGCCATTCTAAGGCAGTTCGTAAGAGGCAAACGATTGGCTATGGCAGTCATTACCATCATAGGTACTAGGTGAAAAAAGTACTGCATTACCTCGCCCGGGTTTGGAACTACTGCCTTAACTGTGTAATGTAGGTGTGGCGTGTAATGTAGGTTAACTTATGCATATGAAATTAAGACTTAGACACATGGCGAGCAATGACCTATAACAATCTTTGGTGTCATAGGATATGGTTTTCTTTTTCCATCAGATCCAGGAAAGCTATGTGATTGTTAGATATCTTATGATATTAAAAATAATAGTTTTTTGGGTTTTTTTTCTATTTAAAAATATATTACAATCTTTATATATCATTCTTATGTGCGTGTTTATGTCACTGTACTCCTAAAGGATTGGACCGATCTTAATGATTATTTTTGTATGTTTTCAGGTGGATCCGAGAATAATTAAGATTCACAATTGAACTCTTAGATTCACAATTGAACTCGCTTTCTGGCTAATTTGCTGAACCGATTTTAATGAACTTTGACCACGAGTCACTTGAACACCCAGGATCAAACATGGACTTTGTTTTTTTTTCAAAAAATAACCCTTTTATGGGTGAAATAGGGGATGACAGTTTGTATGAGATTATTTTGATAGTGTTACTCTATTCACAAACGAAGCTGCGCAGATCAGCTAGTAATTATTATAAAAACTAACTAACTCGCGCAGCTTCATCATTAACATATTGTCGTCGATGTAGTTTTATATACAAACTTTCATCCACTATTTCAGCCAATTAGGGATTAATTTTTGGAAAAAAGTTAGTCTATGTTTGACCCCAGAACTGCAACATCTCCATGCTAAATTTTATTAAAATCTGTTCAGCGATTTAGACGTGAAAGCATAACAGACAGACAGACTTTTGCATTTATAATGTTATAAATATTTAGTAGATATTTACAGTTAAAATTTATGAAAATTTAGTAAATGTAGGTGTAGCGACACTCATAAACTAGAAACACACAAACCCATAGTCTTGATTGTTACAATTAAGTTACCTAAATGTTGATTTATAAGATAAACTAGCTGTTGCCAGCGACTTCGTCCGCGCGGACTTCGTTTACTCCGCACAGCACCTCCCCCGTAGGTGATAGCGTTATAATATGTAGCCTATATGTTGACCCGCCCTGTTAGTAATATTCATGGAAAATTTGAAGTAAATCCATGCAGTACTTTTTGAGTTTACCCCGGACATACATACAGACAAACAGATAAATAGATAAACAGACAAACAGGCAAACAGACAAAAATTCCAAAAACTATATATTTTTGGCTTCAATATAGATTGTAGATCACGCCCCAAGTATTCTTTTAAAAAAATATTAAATGTACAGTTTTGACTTTCCTACGACTTTATTATATGTATAGATTACTAAATATAATAAGTGTTACCTGTAGCAGCATATAGTCAAAGAGGAAAGCGGGCGCGGCATGTGATAATTTTCCTATTAGACGACCTTGAGGCTTAATATTTTCTTTCGATACACGTTTCATGATATGTTTTATACGTTGAAGTGAATTGCCACGAACACGTATTAACGATGGTATTCTATCACCAGATTCGTTTTTCCAACGTGAATATAAACAATATCTAAAAAGAAATAAAATTATAGTTAGTTAATTTATTCTTCGCCTCTCAGAAAACTCCTTGTGGGAAAATCATATAATAGGCCTTTTCATCACAAAAATTTTTTGTGCGCATGCGTCAGAATCAGCCATCTTTTTCGTACTGTTTTTTGTAAACAACCACGCTAAATTGTCCGCTATCCGTGTATCAAAAATTAAAATATAAATCAAAGTTGATTAATTGTAAAAAAAGTGAAAAAAAAAATAAGTAGTAAGTCAAAATAATCGGAAAAAAATTTTTGTACTCCATTATAATTATGTTGTCTGTACGAAAAGGAACAACAAAACGGTGTTGTTATGGAGTATGTAAAAGTGATACACGATACAAATCATTTAAAACCAATAGATTCTATTTTATAAATTTTCCAAAGCCTTGTCTTGAATATCGAAAAAAAATAATCAAATCATCAAGCAAATTACACATTAAAGCATGTGTAAAATGTGCGAAATGTGAGTTATGGGTGAAAAAATGTGGCAGAAGTGACCGAGGTTTTAGATCTATTGATAATGTTACTAAGGATACTTATATTTGCTCACTACATTTCCTTGGAGAAAGTGGTCCAACTGAACAAAACCCTGATCCTTTAAGCTATCAAGAGTTTCAACATATTGATAAATCAATTAATAAGGTTTTTTGTTTTTCAAACAAATCAAATAATAATCAATTAATTGAAAAGGTGGCTAAAATCAATTTTAGCCACCTTTTCAATTGTTCACAATTATGAGCTTCAACTGAATCATAAATAAGTGAAGCACCATCGATGGTTTTTTCCAATAATTTATTTCTTTGTGGAGATAATAGTCCTTGTCCAGCCATTGTTGATTAAAACAGTACGAATTTTTTGAATTACCGCCGTTTCAACATGGCGGCTACGCATGCGCTCATCTGATGATGAAAAGGCCTATCAATTAACAAAACTGTCTTAATAACTAAGAGATTTGTTATTAAAAACAATTATCTAAGGAATGGAACTGCAACCATTGAAAGTTCATGGCCACACAAGGGCGAATTCAGGGGGGGGGGGGGTCATGGTGGTCATGTACATCAAGTTTGAATACCACAGAAATAGAACATTATTTGAAATACATTAGGGTTTGTCACTGTCGTGTTCTGATTTTGAGGGTAAGGTAGCCGGTAATCTCATGCCTTTGGCATTCAATCTCTACCACACAGATATCCAGCAACATTTAATCTCTCGGGTATCTTTAGGCAAGGTTTTCTCTTTCCATCAGGATAGACATCAGCTAGTTTGCTATCTTATGATATGAAAAAAAATAAGGGGGTGACCCTTTCAAGTTAATTTTCAGGACTTAATAAATGTCTTTATTATATTAATTTAACATAATCACCTGCACTGATATGGATACAACTTGAGCAATGTATAGACTTCTTCAGCCATACAACAATTTCCTTCCATCAACGTTAAAGCCGGAAGTATAGCCGCGTCAAGAACTGTCAGTGCTTCATGATGTAAGGGATCTGTATCTAATGTTCTTGCTGTTCTTAATATTCGAATTATCTGAAATAGTTTAACGATATTTTAACATTTCGATTTCGAATCTGGATAGTTGGTATTCCTTAAAAGCTAGCAAAGGCTAAACATGTCATTACTGTTACGAATAATCTAGAAACGTGAAGAGTTGGAACGCTGGAGAGATTTAGAAATAAAAGAAAGAGATAGCTACTCCTATTGACAAACAAATAGTTGAAAGTGATCCCTAATAGCTATGCCATAATAGACTTTGTCGTATAGGGCATAAGGTTGAAAATAGTGTGTACTTCATGTTTATCATAACTTGTTTATCATAAGTTGCTTACAATAATTGTCTATTGTTTACGAGATGATTGCCGAACATTCGCGATTGTTGTCGAACTTTACCTCGAGTATAAATAGGGAAGTGTTGACAAATAGGAGGCAGTACAAGCGACCAGTGCGAAGCAAAGTGACCAGTTTAAGTGAATACGAGAAGCGTTTTATTGTGTAGTCAGTTAAATTCAGTACTAGTTCAGCGAGTGTGACCTGTGTATAGTGTATTTACGTATTACATTTTGTTGTTTGTGTACTTGTGTTGTAAATACACGGTTTTAATATAAGTGGCGTTTTCTTACGATTACGAACCCGAAGTACGTAACATTACTATTATGTCAAGGCATGGTGACAAACTAGTACACAACTATTACCTACCTCTGGACTGAGCCCAGCCCATATTTTCCATATCCAAAGGTTGATCAATGGAACTCTGTTCAGACAGAACAGCAGTCTGTCTATTCTGATCTGACTTTATCTCTTAAACAGAAACAGGCAAATGTGACATTTTCACAGCATGCCTGTTACTTAAGCTGCTATCCAGGGTTGGGCATATTTGGTTAATCATTAAATAATGAAGTAACATTACAGGATTAACTTTTAAGAACAGACTTTAAAATAATTTAATGATCTCATTAACTTTGGTTAATGTTTCTTAAATCCGTTAATAGTTAAATGCCACTATTTAGCTACAAGATACTGTGTGGACCACATTGCATCACAAAAAACATGTTCTAACAAAGACGTTTAGGTTGAGACTTATCGTCAGTAGTCAAATGTAGGAGGAAGCCAGACGCTAATACAAAGACTCGCGAATGAAGTGAAACTATGTTGATCACAACTGTGAATGAATTTATTTGATATAGTTACTTTCTTTTAATTTCTTCAGATGTACGCTATTTCTAATAATACTGCAATAATCTATATTTTTTTAAGATATTTATTACGAGTTAACAATTAACTGTTAAGGTGACTTCTGTTAAATATTTCGAAATGGAATATTTTGAATTTTAAAAAATTTTTTCAGTAGAAGATTAGTGATTAATGAAGTTAACTATTTGATTAACGGTGCCCAGCTATGCCTCATCAAAGCAAATACTAAAAAAATAAAATAGATCCCAAAGGTGGACCAAATACAAGTAACTTCGGTTAACATCATTACATGGTATGGAGCCTTACATGTTTAAGTTCGACTCGCACATGAGCGGTTTTTTTATAAATAGTAGGGTTATCTATACCTGCCGCCAAAAAGGTGTTCTCCTGAAAGAGTATGATTACAAAGGCCTTATCATGAGGCCACCAAAGTAATGATATTCACAATTTTGAGTTCTTAACAAAAATTCTTTGAACCATCAGATGAACTGGCTATATAAAGCTCTACCATACCTTATACATTAATATAGGATCGTAATGTAAAGATGGTCCTAAGATTATCAGTGCTGGTATGACTGTTTCCTTCATATCCTCAAAAGATACGCATGCTGCTGGTGCCAAGGGAGACTTTAAAGGAGGAACTGGTTTTCCATATATTTTTGGAGCTACTCGGCAATGTCTGTAAAAAAGAGTAAAGCTGTAAAATCAAACACAGTAGTAAAACTATAGCAAATTACTTGTAACATTTTGTTTTTCTAAATTATAGTTTTAATTAATTATAGTTTTCTAAATTAGATTTTCACCAAATTTATGAGACCAGTATGAAACAAAAAAATCTGTAAATTGGTTGACCCTGCAGGCCATCCCTGAAATTCCCCGCTAAATTGAGGTATTTTAAACTAAAAGTAGCAAAAACAATACCTAAGCACAGATTTTGAGCTCAAAGAGATCAAAAATCTTAAGTTTGTAAAAATGACAGCATTTTAATTTTTGGAAACCTGTTTATTTTTGAAATGATGATTGATTTTGATTTTTCGAATAGCCCCAAAATCGATAGGTTGAAAAATGACGAAGTAGTGTCAAAAAAATTGCCCAAATGAATCAAGGAATTTTTATCCAATTCACAGACACAAATATAAAGTAACTTTGCTGTAAACAAGAAAATATTAATATTTGAAGACTGTAACTTTCGAAAACTTGATACGATTTTGATTTTGAAACAGCTTTGACATGGTTTTGCAAGTATTAAAATATTGTAAAAGGCCAAAAATTATTTGTTAAAAAATCTTGATATTATGTCAAAAGAACACTTTTTTCCAAATTCTTTTTCCTTTTATGTAATCAATTAATAATGTCTAATTAGCTGGTTGCACAGAAACCGGAACTGTTGCATATTTGCAAGTCGCAAATTTAATGTGACAATACCGAGCTACCGATAGTTTTTGGTTTGTATTATTAAATAATTTAAATAATTCATTATTTTCTATATTAAACAGACCAAAAAAATATTTGTGTAAATAATTAAATTTCACCAAATAACTTCCCATTTCCTGTATATCTGGAACCCTAAATCAGAACTTTACTTAATTTTATGGTACCAATATAAATAGAATCTCCCAGAAGAAAAAGTCAAAAAATATCAGCAAACTCATACATCAAAGTGGTTAAGTAGCGTCTTAAAGTGAACAATATCGCGCCTCCACTCAAATAGTGTAACAATTCAAAAATCGTAAAAATCACTTATTACACCATTAATATCGTATTATGCCATAGTTTTATCTCGAATGGTGATCCACTACTGTTTTCAATGATTTGTTACTATATGGCGTCAGTGACGTTAGTGGCGTTGGCCGGAACAGCGAAAAAAATAGGCAGGAGCAACTTTAAACCCCTTTTACTCGAGAATCCTTTTTTGACTTGTGACACTATTTGAGTGGAGGTGCATTATATAATAAAATACAGTGTCTAATTCTGAACGGTAATAAACAAGGTTTTTCTTCCCTGATACCCAGAATTTAAAGAATTTTAATTTTTAATGTCTCAGAGGTTGCCTTATGTAACAATAGTTAGCAATATGTCAGTTTGAGTACTTAGTTTCAAAAAAGTGTAGCCGTGATTATAGTGGCCAAATATATTTTAGTTTTGATACAAAATATGCTTTTGTTAATATTTTTAGCAATTTTTAAAAGTATATTAAAATTAAAAATAATTTTACTAAGAAAAATAAATACTTAGGTAACAAAACGATTTTGCCTTCAAATTTGTTATTTGTGACATTTGGATTTTGTTGTTAGTAACTGTAAATACCCTGAGGGTTGTGTAAGTGAAACCCGTTGGAAACTAAATATACCTAATTACCTTATTGTGAAAGAGTATGTGTTGTTAAATAATAAATGTAATTCAAAACAATTCTACTAATCTTAGGGAAAATTTCGAATGGCAACATTTAGTTTACTGCATAAAAAAGAATATCATTTAATCATAGTCAGTTTACTTCTTTTTAAATTAATATTTTAATCTGGGAGATCTTTAAACATTATATTATATAATATTAACATTATATATTATACTGTGTGTTTTGGATAGGACTTCCGATATTTTACCCACGTATAATTATAGTCAAATAACTAGAATATATTACTGTCGATATAGTGGTTCCACCAAAGCATGCAACATGTCACATAGTGCACGAGCAGGCCTTGGAGCCATCCCAGTAATCGGCAAACGAGCAGAGAGAGCAGCAAATTCCTTCCAAGCTGTAACCTTCAGTAACGCCTCACTAAGCACTAATTTTTGATTGCTCCAGTACTCCTGTAATATAAGATATTGATTATGTTTTGGGTATATTCTAATTCCATAAATATTTCTAATATTACTTTAATCTTTTTGGACATATTTAAATTGTATAATTAATTTTACTTTCAACACATAATACGACATTCTATAAGTACAGACTTCCAAACTCTTGAGTCTCTAGAACACTGAATAAGATTTTTAATACATTTATATTGGAGCAATTCCCAAAAAAAATAATTTTAAAATTAGTTTCACCCCGTGTTGGCCCAGGCTCCCTTTGAAGAATATACCATCTGCGATTCTGTCAGACAATTCGTAAGAGGCAAATAATTGTCTATGGGAGTGGCCGAGTTCTGCATTATCTTGTCCGGGTCTAATACCACCGTCTTGCCTTTTCTGCCGCAATAGCGTTAGTGCTTTACACTGTCGTCGTTCCACTTTACGGTTAGGAAGCAAACTAGCCTATAAACTTATGGATGTGGCATTAAGATCTCACCAAAAGCTTAGCAACACGCCATTATAACATCTTTGATGTCTATTTTTAGTAGTTTTTTCTTACCGTCAGGAGAGCCATCTGTTTGCTTGCTATCTAGTGATATTTGAAAAGAAAATAGTTAATAAGAAAACAAAAATCGAAAATACTCTTTACAATTTTTACTGAATGAAGATTCAATGATACATAAAAATATAATTTGTTTATTCGTTTAATTTTTACAAAAAGTTCTCATTTATAATAACACTAGCTGACCCGCGCAGCTTCGCCCGCGAGTATATTAATAAGTCGTCCAAATAGCTTTTAATAAAAATTTCATCCCCTATTTCAGCCCTCTAGGGACTGATTTTTGAAAAAAAAATTAGCCTATTTTTGACCCCGGATCTTCAACTATATCCTTGCCAAATTTCATGAAAATCGGTCCAGCGGTTTAGCCGTGAAAGCGTAACAGACAGACTTTCGCATTTATAATATTAGTATCGAAGTATGGATTTATACGGAGCCATCTCTGAAGTATGTATAAGCGAAAACCTACCAAAAGAAAAACTCACCAAAATCAGTTCATCCATCTTTAACTTAAAGAGCCATCTCTGAAGTATGTATAAGCAAAAACCTACCAAAAGAAAAACTCACCAAAATCAGTTCATCCATCTTTAAGTTGGTTAATAAAAATGATTGACTATTAACTATAACATATTGTTTGTATATAATTAAAATTATACATAGACCTGCTACACCTCTATATGCCAGATTCCTTAGAAAGTAGACTGAGACAACCATGTGCCCTTTGCTTTCCATCCATCCAGACTTGCCTTATTCTTGTCAAACAAACAGGCAAACCACAATGAGATGATAATTTTTTAAATTAATGCTACAAGTGACCACCCAACTGAGAGAATCTCATTTTATTATGTACCACAGTGCCACACAGTGCCACAACTGACAACTCAAATAGTAATATTTTATAATAGAACATAGAAAAAATACTATGCGTTCCAACTGAGAATAGAACTGTAAGGATGATATATTGCTCCGCATTTTGCAAAAACTTAATAAGTGATGAGTAAAGTGTGCAAAAAAATTCTAACAAAGAAATACTTAAAAAATATATTTATTATTTAGATTTCCATCAGTACATGTTACCATGTATTAAAATAAGGTGTAAAATAACTAACACGACTTTATATACATGTATATATACATACATACATATATATTATATATGTATGTTATTTTATACCTTATTTTAACAATTGACAAATATATTTTAATGCTTTCTAGCCTATTCTGGACTAAGACAACCTAAGCCCACAAAAATCGCAAAAATGTTGCCCCTGTCCTTTTTTGACTTATAAGTGGTGTAACACGATTTTTTTATATAAAATATAGAAGTATAGCTAAACTGATGTTTTTACTAATTGTTTATTGATGAAAATAATATTATTAAAACGTTATTTGTTCTTCAATAAATCAGCAATATTTTTGAACAAATATTTTTTTGCTGACATTACTATTTCACACTTATAGTTACAAGTATGGTTGATAAAAAGTGCGATCCTATTCTCAGTTGGAACGCATAGTAATGTCATATATTCTCAGGGTGGCCAGACTTAATGATTAGTACAATTTTGAACAACAAGATTCATTTTTCTAGTTCTAATTTAATATATTTTTGATTGATTACAAATATAACCTGGGGATCAGCTTTTTCCTCTATAAACTCAGTTGCTCCATTTGTTTGTGGACCTTTTGTAGATACAATACTGAGCTTACGAATATAATCCTGCACAGCTTTCAATTCTTTATCTGCCTCCTTTGCCATGATAGAATCATCAGGTCTTAGCTAGAAATATAGATATGTATATATAATACAGATTTGATTTAAAATATTATAAATTAACCGGTGATGCAGTAACTTCTCAAAATCCCACAGCCTTTGAGTGAGAAGAATTTTATACAAAAATGACAGAAAATTAAGTTTTACATATTTGGTAAAAAACAACAATTTGTGTAGTTTTTTCTAATCTTCTTAAATTTTATTTCTTAAATCTGTAATAACGACAATGAAGAGACTACTCATATTTAGTCATAAAACTGATAGTCTTAACAACCGGTGACGTTTTTAAGATATGAAGGTCTATTATTTTATGAAGTGGTATTATTAAATTAGTCCATTTATTGACACATTATTGATTTTTTGATATTTAAACCACTTTAACAGATCTTCTTCAATTTTCGTATGCTTCGTTGTTTTGGCTCGTTTCATTTTCAAAATATTGTCATCATAAGGCGTTTGAATTTTTTTCTTGCTCTTTCCAATTGGTTGAAATTGTCGAGTGTGACAAACCATATTCTATTGCTAAGTCTTTATTTGGAATTCAGTTTTAGCTTTGATACAATACACAACTTTTCTTCAATACTAATCAGTTTCCTTTTTCTTTTTGACACATTAAAATTTTATAAATAATTACATATTTTGGTGTGGCTTGTGTACAAATAAGTAACAAACTAAGTAATGAGATGTGAAGAACCTTGGACTCTACTACATGCACATGTTTTGTTTCTAAGAATTACAAAAGACCCTACACTCCACACTTTTTTATTTTTGCGATTTTAATAACCATTGACCATTATACTATGCTAGATGCAGATACACCTATTCAAACTGTTTATAATACAGCTTAGCTGGTCATTCTAACAGATCTAATTCTACGAAAATATTGGATAAATGTAGTCCTTTAATGAGTTATGTGGTAATAATTAATGTCGTAAAAAGCAATGTTTTTGATAAGCCGTCATATAGCATTCAGCCGGGACCATAGTTCTGGGTCAATATAACCGGTATGTTGTTCTAAACAATGTCACCATAAACAGTTTTGACTGTAATTTACGATTTTGATGTATTGATATTATTAAAATCACTTTTAAAATTGCTTATAGGGATACTATCATACCACTTGGTTATCAAAATTAGAAAATTAGACATTTCAAATTTCAAATCGAATTTAAACTCAGCTATTAATTTTTTTTAAAGCTTGAGTAATAATGTAAAGATCTACATAAAATATTTTCAATATAAGATGCAAAACATATATTAATAACAACGATAAAAAAATGCATTGATGAGCCATTTTGCTAACTGCAAAAATGTTTTATTTATAAAAATAAATAACATAAATATTATTTTGGGTAAATTTGTATAAAAATCCATTTTTTAATTCCACTCTTCTTAATATTTAAAAAGTAACCAGTTTTTAACATAAATCAGCCAGCTTCAAGAACGTGTGACATTGCATGTTTCTGAGGTAAGTCTTCCTAAAATTACAATTGTAAAATAACATTAGCACAACCATAGTGGCATGTTAGCTTGGGAAGGAGCTTGAATAGTTATTCAAAGAGACAAAAATGTATTTTTCATTCTAGCAGTATTTATTCAGATTTGAGTGTACCTTTACATCACTTGAGGATTTAGCCTAAATGAGGTATTTATGTGACAAAAACTATTCGAAATTTCAAGAATTGTAGTTGTTTTTGTCTATTTAAATGTCCACATGCTTAGAAAATTAAAAAAAAAGAAGAGAATACCTACTCCATACTATTATGGGGGAGTGTAACATTGAGTGTTACTTGACTAATAACTAGCAGTGTTCAATGGTTTCACTCTGCCTATTTTGCAGAGAAATTTGTGATGATTTTTTTTACCTTGAAACAGTTTCTCCAAAATTTCATCAAGTTATACAATTTACGTGTGTATTAATTTAACCTTACATTTTACCTTTATAGATATATTTTATCTTGAATCTTCACCAATACATTTTTAATGAATGTGGTGTATCTTACATGTAAATATTTGATAATATTAAATAATAAATATATTGCTCATACCCAAGGATAAATGTCATCAAGAGAAATAGCTTGGTTTTGTAGAAGTAAAGCTATCACAGTCATTAACGGTGGGGGATCTTTATAGCACTCCAAAACTTCCATATTTCCAAGTTTAAATCCTAACACTTCAGAAATCACTTGTGGGTCACCCATATAATTAGTAATCAAAGGTATAAACAACTTGTCTAGGTGTGGTCGAGCCTCAAATGATTCCAAAATAATATCTAATACTCTGTTTGGATCCAAATTGAAGCAACCTAAAAATAGATTTACAAATGTTTATTACAAAATATTATCTAAGTTATTAACTGCAACTGCAACTAGCAAGGAATGTTTCACCAGTTACCATTTTCCATATTATTATTATTTTTACATAAGCTATGAGTATTATATTTAATAAATCTGAAAGAATAAAAAACTCGATAGAAAATTAAGTTTTTGAGCTGAAATTTGTAATCAAGTGCACTAAGATAAAATACGGTTATCTGTTAACGGGTCCCACCAGTCACATTCATTGACATAATAATTTTAAAGAACTCAGAAAGAATTTATAGACCAGGATACCAGGAACAAACTTTTTTTGATTAATAACAAGCTAAGTTTTTGTGAACAGCTTCATTTTGACGAGACAACCATTTTTTCTAACTTCGAAAAATCTCAAATTGGGTAACTGATAAAGATAGATAAAAAAGAAAACTTTAGAGTGTTGGACTAAGAAAAGTTTAACCTATAGGTTAATGCTAAATTGGTGATAATTATATGAATTTTAACATTTATTTCATTTCCCTCTTTTACATGGAATGACCCTGAACAGATGATATTTGTACAAGTGTCGGTGTTTAGGGGGTCACATTCTTTTCCATGCTACGGGAGTTACACCATGAAAAAGATAGAAAAACAAAGCCTTATGGTAACCAAAGTATTTTGTTTAAATGAAGGTGTGGCAATGGCTAGCCTAATATAATTAATATTTAGATGTATAATTCAGTATGTTGATATTGTGATGTGCATTACATACTTAATGTTACTCTTGTATTAGATAAATTAAGTTTAGTTCACGTATATGTATCTTCACGCCTGTATGAGAGATGAAAAGATAAGCAGATGAATGACTAGTGCACCCACGATTAGCTGAAGATACTTAGTCCCATAATGTGATAGGTGGCCTATCGCCTATCGCCACCCGGATGATAGGCTTGTCACCTTTCTAAACCCAAGCAAAGTTGTTTTATCAGAAAACTGAAAAAACATGTTTTGAATTGTCCAAGCCGAGAATCAAACTCGGGACTTTACGTGATAACCACTACCACCGACCACTAGACTACAGAGGCAATATAAATAGAATATAAATAGTCGATAATCATCATCAGGTTAGTAAAATGCAGTGATAGGAATCACCAGTAATCTCACCAAGAAACCGACGAAGATAAACTGTGAATAAAATTGGCTACTTAGGTTGTGTATACTGTGTATTAAATTAAAATATCTGGTTGACCGAGCTTTCTCGGTTTTTCACATATTTTTGGAACCGATCTTTTTTTGGACCTTGAACCTTGATAAATCGATTCCTATAGAATATATAATTTTTTTTTTCTGTACCTGGTTGACCAAGCTTTGCTCGGTTTTTCACATACCCATATCTTGGGAACCGAGCTTTTAGTGGACCTGGAACCTTGATAATTCCTTGACCCGAAAAACCCCTAATTTGTGACTTTCATGAAAACTGTTGGAGCCGATTCTGAGATTCCAATTATATATATACAAGAATTGCTCGTTTAAAGGTATTAGATTATTATAAATATTAAACATGTTTACCTATTAGTGACTGAATAATTTCTAAAATAGTTTTCCACTCAGTATCCTCTGAAATTTCTTGATTTAATTCAACTATAAGTTTGGCATATCCTTCACTTTCTTCTCTAAATAAATTGAATTTTCGTTGTTTATAGCTGAAAGCATATGGTCAATTGATTTAATATAGTTCTCTTATAAAAAGCATCCAATAAAAACAATATACTTACTACAACTTAGTTTTGATTTTAATAAATTTGGTGTAAAAAGTTTTGTTCTTTAGGGTTCCAACATCTTGTAGAGTGTCAATTTCCAGCCTTTCCTTTAGTAGTTTATCAGATATAAAAGACTCCAACTCACGAATTATATAACAAAATTGTGTTCTTTCATCACCTTGAATTTCTGTTGAAGTTTCTGCGTCTAGTACACATACAACATCCAACAGAATGGATGGGAAGTCGGCATGTAATCCCTATATTCATAAAAACAAATATGGATCACTTGAAGGACAGCAAATAAAAAACAAGTAGATTGTAGAAAACACTTACTAATAAATCCCGAAGTGTTGATATGACGGAATCCTTTTTTAAAACTCCACGAATTCCGCATAACAATAAATCGTATATACATTGCGATAAGCCAGAAAGTTTGCCCGATTTTGAGAATAAAGGGCTTTTCGTGTCATCTTTTACGTATTGCGATATTGTCTTCAAACTAAAATAAAAATATCTCATTTTGAATCTATGAATTTTTACGGAGCTCATCAATTAAAAATTTAGTAGTTATTCCTGAAATTTATCTTTCTCTGTTTGACAACGAAAATACATTTTAGGCATGTTTATAGTGAATAAATCAACATGTGGTTTACAGAGATAATAATAATTTTAATATGTAAATATCTTACAATTGTTCTCGACCCGACTTTTCCCATGTTTTACAATAATCTGAAACAAACTTGTTAAAACTACCCATGCTGTTCGAAAAGTGGGTTTATAAATTCACAACATACGCCGCAGCCATATCTCAAAATTTTCAGTGTTGCTAGCCAAATACAAAGAGTATACAATACTACGTAATAGAGATGTGTCGTAAATACTAGAGTCTAGAACAGGTACGAATACTAGGTATTTTACGATACTAGGCGGCACCTATTCCATTTTTCACAAGACTAAGTCCGTATAGTCCTGTAGTCTAGTAGTATTATAATATTATAGCACTCACTCATCGCATTCGCTTCGCACTGTTTCCTTTACTCTTTTGTGAAAACGTGTTTGCTATCTTGCTCACCCATGACAAAATGCTAACGAGATGAAGCAATACGATTTGTATACTTTTTCCCGCTCTCACAAGAGTGAGATACCGTTATACAATATATATGCTCCGTCCCGGTCTCTCACTACGTATGGCCGACCGCCGAGCTAACAGCTGAATATCGGTTTATACGTCATAATACGCGATACTCGATCAAATACTTCATTGAGAACAGGTAAAGAGGTCGCGTCCGATATCGATCAAGTATCATAGTCTTTAAAGTATCTAGTATTCATACTTTGGAGTATCTAGTATCATAGACTCACCTAGTATCGTGGACGTTCCATCATAACGTTTTTTCAGATTACGTGTTTGTTAATGGTATAAAAGGCTATTGTTAGTATTTAATCGGTGACTCTGACCTTTTTATTTTATAATTAGGTATAATAATGGTGCCTAAACGTAGCAATATCGTTTGGGAACATTTTGTAGATAAAAGGCAAAATAATATGTAAAGTGTAATTAAGTTCGGTATCGAATTATAGAAATCGTTTAGCGAAAAAACATCTAACGTCGGGGTATAAAAATCAGAAAAAACGCGATACTTAGCTTAAAACCTAGTTTTATTTGTGTAAATGTCTCGCGTAAGTGTGTGAAAATTATTAATATTCGATTACTTTTAAGAACACATACGTATACTTATTGTTCATAGTATCAATTTCACAAAATAAGATCATAGTATCGTTAGGACTAGGTGGAACAGGTATTTGGATCACGTATTTTTACAGACTAGGAATAGATGCACCTAGTCTCTGATTTACCTAGTCCGACCCATCTCTACTACGTAAGAGCCAAATACATTACATCAAAGAGTATACAATACTAAGTAACATTACATCACTGTTGCCAACTCTACATGTTAAAAAGTCCGTAGCGTAAGCTTGAAAAATCGCTAGATGTCGCTAGCTATGGAGAAAGATCAAAAGTCACTAGAAGTCGCAAAAGATACCAGTAGACTGATCTCTCGGAATGGAAGTTGAGCATAATTCTTTTATGTACTTCTAATTTAATATTATTTTGCGCATGGTAGAATTTCACACAGCCTTTTGGTCTGTTGGAATAAAAGAAAACAATTTGATTTACTTACGCAGAATAATATATTTTGTAATCGATATAAAACAATTGGAAATTATAAAAAGCAATTATTTAACAAAGGAAAAGTGAAGATATTAATACTAAAAAATAGATGTTATAAAATATTATTTATTGCCATCAAATGAAAAAATAATTATTTCAAAAATAAAAAGTCAATAACTTAACACTAAAACTCTTTTTCTTTATAGTTATATCCATTACAAAACAGACGTAATCAATCACTGACCATTTATTCTATTCTAAAGTTATTCACTTTAATATAAGCAACTGCTAATCTTGTACAATTAGAGTTATCAATACACTCCATCAATGTATGAATACTTAAAATATATACAATACCTAAAAAAATCGCTCTGGGATTCCACTCTACAAGAATACTTTATTGAGGCAATTCCGGCTTAAGCATAAGAGATTATAGCAGCGTTCTGAAATTGGTTAAATATTACTCTGACAAGAGTCTGTTTCATTCAAAGGCTACGGATTGGGAAAAAGTCAGATTTGTCAGAATGATATCCGATTTCGGAACGAAGTTTCGAATATAAAGAAGATAGATTTCTGACTCTAGATCTTGCGATATTTTATGATGATGATTCATCATCATATTTAAGAGCTAGGCTCTTGTCTGTGAAGCGATCTCTACTTTTCTCTATCAAGGGCGAGCTCCTTCACCGCTTGTTAGGAGGCTGCGTTGGTTTTGTGTCTGACATAGCTTATGAATTCTATCCTTGGTCTTCCTCTACATCTTTGTCCCTCCAACTTTCCTTCTATCACTGTTTTGAATAGTTCATCGTGTCGCAAAAGATGGCCTATCATTTTTCCTCGTCTGTTTTCTAATGTTCTTAATAGCGTTCTTTTATAAAAGTAGTTAAAATACCTACATTTATATTTGAACTCTAGAAGTCATTAGAATAGTTGCTAGGTTATTTTTGTCACTAGACACGTAATTTAAGCCGATGTATAAAACAAAATGTCGTTAGATCTAGCCACAAAGTCGCTAAATTGGCAACACTGTATTACATACTGTTGCTAGTAGGCATGGGTTCGATATATCAAAACGTAACTTATATCGGATACGTGTCTATTATCATACCACATCGATATCTAAATATACATAACCGATTTCGCAAAAACTTCATCAAGTTAATAGTTATGGTTTATCCAAAGCGCAACACAACAACACAACACGAGGTATCGAAGTACGAATATTGAATAACAAACAAAACGCAAACTTCACATCACGAGCGATATAACATCGACAGCTTTTATTCGCTTTGTCTCTGTTTTACCATTTAATTTTTTACTGGCGTAAAAGTGATGAAGCGAATATTACGTAACTTCAACTAGTGATTGGTTATTTGGTTAATAATTATAATGCGTGCGTAATATCTATATCTTAACGCGCTAGCAATAAGGTCTAGTTTCTATTTATTTAGTTACAACAAATAGTCCATAAGTTAGCAGCTTTCCGCCGGCTACTCGATATCAGGGAGCAATTCATTCTTTAAACTGGACTTACGTTGAATAGATTTAAATTTGGATTAATGTTGTAGGAATAAAAATTGTAATGAATGAATTTTGATTTATATTTTTAGACAGTTTTGTTTTGAGTTGCACTTGACCTTGGTGACACGTGCCTTACTCTAACGACAATTCTTTGCCTCTTCTTAGTTCTAAAGTTTTTATTTAGGTACTTATTGTAAATAAATAAATAAATATAAAACTTTCATTGTGTATTACATTAACTTTTAGAATGGGTATAAAACTTTTAAATTAATATCAGTCTATAAGCAGTTTACATTTGTGTTAGTGTAAATAAATAAAAGGTATCAGATAGGGTAATTTCGCCTGTTCTGTTAGTTATTAGTATGCGTATTATAATTACTAATTTGCGTCAACATTATTATGATTGTAGAAAAACGTACAGAAGTCGATAATCACTAATCACACTAGGACGCAAACTATGCCTATAGTGGATATTATATATCAGATTGCGTCCGTCTGTTAACTAAATACAAATAATAGCGTAAATATTATATATTACATTCAAGTCTGCCTCGTGGTCTAGAGAATAACCTTCAGCTAAGATCATGAGGGCCCGGATTCTATCTTCAGGTCGCTCAAAATTATAATTGAGGTTTTTTCAAGGTTTTTCTCGAAAATCCAAAATCTCAGTAGCAACACGGAGTCTGGCGGGTGGTGTGTTACTCCTCCCGTGCTTTGAAACACATAAAGTCTTTGGTCTCTTTTATTGCTAGAAATAATCGATAGTCGAAATCAAGTCGGTAAAATGCGTTGAAATTGATCGCTGGAACTGGAAAGTCTATAGACATTCATTTTTACTCTGCCTGCCATGCAAAGGAACCGGGCATGATGAGATTTAAATGTATAGTTGATTAAGACTATCTTTACGTCCGTATGCCCGAAGCGGTAGGCAGAGGTACAATCAGTGCACCCACGATTAGCCGAAGATAGGTTAATCGCCCCGTCGTTCGAGTGGTAAGCGAACCTAACTAAGAATCGATGGGGTTCGGGTTCGATTCCCGACAGGGACAAACATTTGTGTGATGAGCATAAATCTTTGTATTTCTGAGTTTGGGTGTTTATTATGTATGTAACTGTATTTATATACGTATTTATATGTATTAGTATCGTTGACTAACACCCAAGCAAATAATTTGCTTACTTTGGGGTAGATCAATTCGTGTAATTTATTCTCCTAGCGTTTATGCCACTTGTCTAGACATATCGATATCTGAAAACGATTTTCGATATCGATATGAAAATTGAATATCGGTTAAATATTCGTTTGCAAATAAATACGAAAACACTCATGTCTAGTTGCTAGCAAAAGCCACAGAAAAAGCTAGCTAAGGCATACTAGTCTATGGTTGCTAGTGCTTATTGATGAATTTAAGAACTCCAAGAAATTCTACTACTCCTATCCGGATTCCTTAATTCTGTAGCTACTGGCTAAATGTCGTATGATCTTCTTCTCTTACTCCTGTAACAGTGCGGGGTTTTGGGGCAGATTGCCCCCTGACTATAGTCACAATCACATAAAACAGTGGTTTTTTCCTTAGTTATTTCATATCAGCTAGCAGTAGTTTCCTTCATCAGCTAAGGTCACACACTAGCCACACAGACCTATGATATGAGGAAGCAGACCGAACGTGACTCATGATAGCTACAAAAAGACACATCAACAATGCATGCGTTTTCAGTACTTATTAATTCTAAAATTACAAGACGGATTATTCTTCATCTGATGATTGAACTATAATAAGATTTATATGAAATTAAATAATTACACAAATAATCCTAATAAAAGTATTTTCATGCCCATATTCCCGAAGAGGTAGGCAGAGTTACAAAAAGTGCACCCACGATTTGCCGAAGATACTAATTAGTCCCACAATGTGATAGGTGGCAAGCCTATCGCCAATCGGGCACTTTTATAAAGTTCGTCTATTTCGCTAAATAGTAATTTAAAAAGTTGCAAAAACAAAAATGACCTCCGCCAAATTTTATATTACGTACTCGTGATTTATAATTATTTATGATTCATTAGTTAGCAGCTCAGTCAGGAGTATATTGTCTGTGTTAGCAATTAGTAGGAACCAAGGAACTTATATACGATAACTGGAATTACTACATAGCAATATTTGAAAAATAAAAACGTACTTTATTTTGTTATTCATTAAGTTGAAATTTGTTTCTGACTTAAAAGAGAGGGAAAAACGTTCTGAGCAAAGTAACGACAAGAGTGGATGTTGTCCCTTTCTTGCAATTGCCAGTGTAAATAAAACTATCTGATGGTAGATTTTTATATATTTGGTAATTGTTAAATCCTTTTTATTCATACACGTTGGTAAATACATTAGCATAAATTGTATTGTAATTAACACAGTGAGTTCTAAAAAGTGCCTATTTTAATTATTACTCAATTACTTGTGCAATTCCAAAACTGTTTCTCAAATTAGTAGAATTACTTAGTAGTAATTTGCAAACTACGCATGGCCGCACTTATATATGGCGATTGGCGCTTTATTTAGTAGAAAGAGACACACTCCACCCATGTCGTAGTACTCTTCAGAACGATTTTGAAGCGCGTGTGAACATTCCGGGTAGAATGTAACTTCCTTGGTAGAAAGAGATACACTCCACTCATGTCGTAGTACTCTTCGGAACGATTTTGAAGTGCGTGTCAACATTCCGAGTACAATGTAACTTCCTTGCCAGGAACACACCCACGTCCCACTGTCACTTGTCAGTTATCACTTGACTTGTAGAGTACTCTATTCTCTAATTGGTCTGTGGAAACGTGAATAGAAGGCGATTGATTCACAGACCAATTACAGTACTACGGATTGATTCAAAGAGAAAATTAATATTATAGATAAACGATTGATTAGAAGTTTTGATTTTTTGATCAGTGTGCTATAAAAATATTTATCAAATATATTTTTAAAACATACCTTATATACTTTTTAGACGATAGAAAAGAAATAAATGTAATATCAATTCTTACTTTTAGGAATTATTTTCTGTCTTTTACAAAAATGCCGACTTATGAATTGGCTTTAATGTTGAGAAGCATGCCGAAAGCTGAATTGAAAATGAGTCTCACTCGTATATCACATGCAATATTTAATCGTGGAGGTATCATTAGAAATATAGAGAATTTAGGGTTTAGAGCCATGCCTTTCAAAACAAGCTCTCATGGCTTAGTGCACCGAGAGGCAAATTATTTTGTTTTTAAAATTGATACTGCTACCAAATCTGTGGCTGATTTAAAGGAAGAATATAATAGAGACGTAGATATTATAAGACAGCAAGTGTATAAAGTACCTAGTGAACCCAGTAAACCTTGTACATTAGAAGAGGAATTATTACCACCAGCATATAGAAAAGAAGTCCAAAAGATGATTGAAATAGGCAAAACACAGGTTAATCGGTTTACATATAAATTTAAATATAATTCTGGATTAGATTATTACCCATTCCAGAAGTAATGTATTAGTTTCCAATTGTTAATGTATATAAATATATAGTTAGATTATTAACCAAACTGTTTTTTCATTGGTCTCAAATTATTGTAAACTGCATTTTTTGGTGCAGCTAAGGGATTTTCTTGTCCGCTAAATTATATAAAAGTGAAGAGAAACCTGTTCAAGAAGCCTGAAATGTCTTATTTTTCAAAAAATGCCAGTCTTATATATTACAAAGAAATCATAGACAAATCATATTAGTATTGTTATTATTGGTAAAAAAGAAATCAAACTCTCCCTTAGTCCTTGCTTCGTCCCTGCCCTCTCTAATTAGTTTGTGCGCCTTATCAATATTAAAGCACACACATGTTTAAAGTGTAACAAAAAGTGCAACATTTTAAAATATCTGCTTCTGACCAGCACTCACAGTATAGATGTCCAGGTAAAACTGTACTTTAGCAACCCACAAATTTCGTGGGTGGAGGGGGGAAGGTACTGGATAACCCTAAAAAGGGTGGGTTGGGGGTTTTCACAAGGTTCAAACTATGTACAACCCTATTTAGGGGGTATTTTTTTTTCTTATGGAAAAAGAGCAACCTAAAAACACATTAAGTTCTGATGATATTATGCAGTTTTATAAATTAATAGTTTGTTTATGTAATTTTTTAAATAAAATTTCTACTATAGATTGTACTTGGATTGTGTGTGCTTCGGTGCTGTGGGAAGTGCAGCCCTCTGCTCTTGAGTAACAAAGCATAGGCACCAATGTTAACCTTCGCGGCTTCTGATTTTTGGTCGCCTGCTGTGACCAGCCTCAGCTGCTACGGCTCACAAGATGCCTACGCTTTGTTACAGTAGGTAGGGGCTGCCTCCCTCCGCGCCTTCACAATTTCTAAAAATTTGTCATTAATTTAGCTAGATTATTTAAACATCCTATTCTCATATTATAATAAAAAAATAGTTTTTTTCTAGAAAATTATGAATTTCCGCTACGTGAAATTTGGAGAATAGAATAAGCTTATCTACAAAAAAAATTAGTACTAACCTCATGGGTTATTAAATGCTTACTCAACTTGGTGGGCTCCTTTTCTGTTAGAAATAATGCACCTCCCAAATAGGGTGGCCTTATACGTTGGCCATTTGCCCCCCTGCTCAAACAATACAACCCCAAAAATCTAAAATTTATTGTTTTCGGGTACTACATCAGATATATAGTTATTAGGAATAGAAGGGGTGGTTTCCGTGAATCCCCCTCTTTATGCACAATTTGGGTGCATTCAAGTTATGTAATATGAGTTTTTATCTATATAGAAAACTAGAGACTTCACACAGGTGCAATGTACACACACAATAATATATTTTTACAATGAATCTTTGAAATTCTTGGCTTTTTCCTAGTACGATATGCATGTACATACATATTAATCTTCCTCTAGTATCACTCTGTCTATTGATGAAAACCACATTAAAATCTGATATACATACAGCAGAAGCAACTTTGTTCTACAATGTGAAGATAATCTAATTTTGGTAAAAACATGATTTATGAGGTTTTCACACATCGCCAATTATATATAAAATAAAAAATAAATAAAGGCAAAAACAATGACAAGTAGGCTTGCCATTTTTACTAGTAAAGCAGTAAACTTTTAACTTAGGTCAGAAAGTAAATGGAGTAGGTACAGCGTATTAGAACTGACTGCTTTATACTGATAAATATTCCTTTGTGAACTCATAAGGGAATAGATAATCATCTTTGATCAATTTAAATTTGCTGAGCTTAGACCATTCTCATAGTATTCCCTCGTGTTGGGTCCACTTTCAAGAATATATCTGCTGTTCTGCCATGCAGTTCGAAAGAGCCAAACGACTGGCTACACTAGTCATTACCATCATGGTTACTGTGTGGTAGAGCACTGTCTCGTCCGGGTCTGGTTTTTTTTATATAGAAGAGGGGGCAAAAGAGCAAGAGGTGCACCGCATAATATTATATTCTAGTCTATGGGTGCACCTGATGGTAAGTGATCACCGCCGCCAATGGACATCTGCAATACCAGAGGTCTTGCAGGATAATATTATATACTAGTCTATGGTCTTACAGTTGGGGTGCCGGCTTTTTAAGAATGAGTAAGCTCTTTTCTTGGAGGTTCCTATGTCGTATCCGTTCGGAAATACCCCTGCCGATAATTGATTCCACAACAGAGTAGTGCGAGGCAAAAGTGTCGGGAGAAACGCACAGTTGTGGATTTCCAGACATTGAGATGGTGAGGATGGAACTTCAAATTTTGACGCGATGTCCGATGGTGGAATTCGGCGGCAGGAATTAATCCAAACAACTTATCGGAACACGCCCCATGATAAATACGATAGAAGACGCAGAGTGAACCTACATCTCTGCGTAATGCCAAAGAGTCAAGCTGTTTCGAAATAGCCTGGTCATCAACGATTCAAACTGCTCTCCGCTGAATGCGATCAAGAGGAAGAAGTTGGTATTTGGGATCTCTGACCCAGAGATAAGAACAGTACTCCATGTGAGGCCGAATATGTGCCTTATAAAGTTGAAGGCAATGGGCCGGCAAGAAGTACTGTCTCGCTCTACTGAGCACACCGAGCTTTTTGGAGGCTAGTTTAGCCTTGCCTTTCAAATGACCGCGAAACTGAACGTAATTCGATATGTCGACTCCCAGGATTCCGACACTAGCTGAGGCTGTCAGGAGAGTATCCTCAAATCGAGGTGATACGACAAAGGATGTCTTTTTTGCAGTGAACACGCGAAGCTGTGTCTTCTTGGGGCTAAAAGTGACCAGGTTTTAACGACCCCATTCAGAGACATCGATTAGTCGATTCTCGACATCAGACACAAGCTTGTTTCGGCACTCTTCGACGTGTTCCTGAGAAATACCGCTTCAGCCGGCATGTGTAGCATCACCAGTACTGTCTGTAGTAATATATGTTGCGAATTCGCATCATGTAATTGATATGCAGAAGGAACAGTGTCAGCGATAGCACGCAGCCTTGGGGAATACCAGCATTGACAGATTTAAGGTCGGAGCACGCACTTTCGACAACGCAATTGATGCTTCGGTCAGCCAAAAAACTCCATCCACTCCACTTGCATAATTTCTCGGGAAGCCCATAGGAAGGCAGCTTCGCGAGTATCGCTTTGTGCCATACCCGATCAAAGGCCTTCGCTATGTCCAAACTAACTGCCAACGCCTCCTTCCGCCTTGGACTCAACTGCTTCCACCCACCGATGAGTTAGTTATACTAGAAGGTCACCAGCTGAACGGCCGCGACGGAAACTGTACTGACGGTCGCTAATCAGCTGGTGCTCTTCTCGATTCTTGAGGAGCTGAGAGTTGATGACTGTCTCCATAATAATTTAGGACCTTCGTCCGTGGGAGAACACCCGGAATTCTGTATCCCTACACGTGGCCCCTGGGTGGTGCTAAACAAGTGGTATGGTGGGAGACATATGTCGCGGCTATAAGGACCACCCATCAGCTGAAGTCGTGGCGCCAAGCGTCCGTTTTCCGTCACGTTAACGCTGATGTAGCTTTAGTGAAGACGGGTCGAATCAGTTGCGCCTATACAATCTAGACGATCTGATACACACTGACGTTGATGCATCTGGAGACTAGTCATGGAGGGTAGCGGGATCCGAGCCACGGTGCACCGCTGGCCGACCGCTAGTCAGTAGGGGGCCCAAGTAACGTGCTAGCCACATGTGAAAGGCTGCCCCGCCAACTAGCGAAAAATCCCAAAATGCGCCATAGTGCCGGTTGGCGACTGGATGAGAGGGCCCTATGGACATTCTTGGGGGGGCTCGGGCGTCCCCGCAGTCTCCAGACTAGTCCCCAATAGTGTAATTTCGAGGTGTGTGTCTCAGGTCCGGAAGTATAGCGCCTCGATTCACTGCCGTCTTCACACCTACTTCACTCACTCTATTAAATGAAAAGGACAAGGTACAGGAATAACGTTGTACAGCGGCAGCACTCCCTCTCGATGAAAGTAGACCTCACTAACATCAGAGGTTTACATTCTAATCTCGCTACAGTCCATTTCCACCTGGAGACTTATAAACCATGTATCTTGTTCCTCACGGAGACGCAGATAAGGTGCCCGTCTGATTTGGCGTACTTAACCTAACCCGGCTACACCCTGGAGCATAATTTTAAAGCTCGGTCAGGTGTGAGCGCGTACGTCCGTGACGACATCTGCTTTCGGCGTCTCCGGTATCTAGAAGACCCCCGCTACTCCGTACTATGGACACTGGTGGACAAAGGCCTAGAGAAGCTTCTCTATGCCTGTGTCTACCGAGCGCACAGCGGAGACCAGGAGACGATCGGTCTTACAGAGTACCTAAGTGAGGCGGCGGATGCTGCTCAACACAAATACCCTTCCGCTCAGCTAATGCTTCTGGGGGATTTCAATGCCCACCATCAGGAGTGGCTATACCCATACCAGTGCACTGACCTCGCTGGGAGAGAGATGCGTAAACTCGCTGTAGCATTAAATCTCACTCAGCTGGTTCAAGGAGCGACGCGGGTTCCTAACGTTGAGAGCCATACAGCCAATTGCTTGGATCTTCTGCTGACTACGGATCCAGACCGTTACTCGGTGGCGATTTCCTCGCCCCTTGGCAGCTCCGATCACTGTCTGGTGAAATCTGTATCCGTCTACTCGCCGCCCGATCCCAGTCCCAGGGGCTCTCGGCGCGTGTGGCGATACAATTCAGCAGACTGGGACGAGATGCGTTCCTTCTTTGCGTCTTATCCCTGGCGGCCTGTCTGCTTTTCTTCTGAAGACTCCTCGGCCTGCGCGGATGCTGTGACAGATGTGCTGCGGCAAGGAATGGAGTATTTTATTCCTTTCTCCGACGTAGCCATGTCCAGTAAAGCTCATCCCTGGTTCAGAGCCAATTGTAGACGCGCTGAGGCGCTAAAGCAAAAGGCATATCTGGCTTGGGTAGATGCTCGACACCGCAAGGCCAAGGACGTGTCGGAGAAGAAGAAAGCCTTCAACCGGGCCGCCAAATCCTGCAAAAAGGCTCTACTGAAAGCTCGATTTGACCACGTCATACCCCTCAGGTAGTAAAGCCTTTTGGTCCCTGGCAAAGTCGGTTGAATCAAATTTCTGCCGCCCCTCACTCCCTCCACTGCTGAAACCGGATGGGACGCTGGCTCACACCGCCGTAGAGAAAGCGAACCTGTTCGCTACTCTATTCGCGGAAAACTAACGTCTGGATCCCGCCAACGCGAAACCACCCAGTCTACCTGGATGCGAGGTGAACATGCCGGAAATTCGCATCCGTCAGACTGAGGTTCTTAAAACGCTGCGGAATCTGGACGTGAACAAAGCCAGTGGCCCTGATGGGATTCCAGCCATAGTACTGAAAACCTGTGCGCCTGAACTCGTTCCTGTTTTGACACGCCTCTTTCGCCTTTCGATGGCTACTGGAAAAGTGCCTAAATCATGGAAGCTTGCCAACGTGCAGCCTGTGCCCAAAAAAGGCAGTCGTGCCGACCCCTCCAACTATAGGCCAGTTTCAGTCACGTCCATACTCTGCAAGACTATGTAGCGTGTACTGAACAGCAGGCTAATGGCGCACCTAGAAGCGAACGAACTACTAAGTGACTGCCAATACGGGTTTCGCCGAAATCGGTCTACTGGGGATCTTCTAGCGTATGCCACTTACATTTTGAGCTCGGCCATCGAGAAGCATGGTGAGGCACTAGCTGTCTCCCTTAATATCTCGAAGGCCTTTGACAGGGTCTGGCATGATAGTCTTATTGGTAAGCTTCCATCGTATGGTCTGCCTACTGGTCTCTGCGCCTGGATCTCAGATTTTCTGAGTGGCCGGTCGATCAGAGTAGTCGTCGACGGCTGCTCATCCGACCAAATGGCTATAAATGCCGGAGTCCCTCAGGGATCAGTTCTCTCCACAACTCTATTCCTGCTACACATTAACAATCTGCTGAAGCCCGGTATCTATGGGTACGCAGATGATAGCACTGTTGTGGAGAGTTACGTATTCAATGCGCGGGCCAGTACGGCACAGATCCGGTCTCTCAGAGAGGCAATGGTCGATCGTATGAACCTGTCCTTACAGGCAGTCTCCGATTGGGGCGATGCTAATCTGATCAGGTTTAATGCAACTAAGACCCAGGCGTGTCTATTCTCCGCTAAACGGAGTCCGCTCCATCTATCTCCGTCTTTCCAGGGTGTGGCCGTGCCGATAAATGACCACCTTGAGATCCTTGGTATCACGTTAACGCCTACTCTCAACTTTGGTTCGTACATCGAATCTAAAGCCCAAGTTGCCTCAAAAAAGCTTGGTATTCTGGCGAAGGTGAGACAGTATTTCAGTCCGGGACAGTTGCTCAACCTTTATAAAGCACAAGTCCGTTCGTGCATGGAATACTGCTCTCACCTCTGGGATGGATCCGCTAAATACCAGCTGGAGACTCTTGAGGCCATCGAGAGGCGTGCCAAGAGGCTCATAAACGACGATGATCTGGTAGGCAAAAAACTCCAGAACTCCAGAGAGCGAGATACTGTAAAGCGTATATTTTTAAGAGGTCTTGAGCACTGCAATACACTGTTGTGAGAATTTTTCAATTTAAATGGCTTAAACTTCAAATTAAATCCAGGTGTAACACGACACTTTGAGAAAAATATGACTACTTGTTAGTCGAAAAAGTAAATCGATGACTTATGCTTTTTATATTTTTTTAATATAATTGGTAAACATATACATACGGAAAAAAATAAACAACATATATTATAGTACAGAAATATTTATTTACATAAATGTTAATATTGTTTTCTTTTTCATAATTAATACGTAGTTTTTTCGTAATTTTTAAATAATTTATTTCTTTTTCAATTTTACAGCTATGTTATTTTTTTTAAAAATATCGTTTAGGATATTTCACATTCACATTATATGATTTTTTGAGATCATAGATATCAACACTAAAATTTACGAAAATAAATAAAAATAGGTACCGTCATACCCAAAGCGCTAGTATCATCAAGTTGGTCGTTAACCAAAAATAATGTTTTATTAATTGATATTTACGGTTTTTTGATAAAATTATTATCTAAATTGTTAAATCTTTAACTGATCTTGATTGTAAATAAAGTTTACTTATTGATTAATACGCCAAAACACTTTTAAATTAACCTTTATTACAAACTGCAACCAACGCATAACACACAGCACGAATCAAAATGTCGGACTACATTTTTTTATTTTTCCCCAAGAGCGTACTTTTTTTTTTATAGAAGAGGGGGCAAACGAGCAAGAGGTGCACCTGATGGTAAGTGATCACCGCCGCCCATGGACATCTGCAATACCAGAGGTCTTGCAGTTGCGTTGCCGTCCTTTTAAGAATGAATAAGCTCTTTTCTTGAAGGTCCCTATGTCGTATCCGTTCGGAAATACCCCTGCCGGTAACTGGTTCCACAACAGAGTAGTGCGAGGTAAAAAGTGTCGGGAGAAACGCACAGTTGTGGATTTCCAGACATCGAGATGGTGAGGATGGAACTTCAAGTTTTGACGCGATGTCCGATGGTGGAATTCGGTGGCAGGAATTAATCCAAACAACTCGTCGGAACACTCTCCATGATATATACGATAAAAGACACAGAGAGAACCTACATCTCTGCGCAATGCCAAAGAGTCAAGCTGTTTCGAACCGCTCTACGCTGAATGCGATCAAGAGGAAGAAGTTGGTACTGAGGAGCTCCGGCCCAGAGATGCGAACAGTACTCTATGTGAGGCCGAACCTGTGCCTTATAAAGTTGAAGGCGATGGACCGGCAAAAAGCACTGTTTCGCTCTGCTGAGCACACCGAGCTTTTTGGAGGCTAGTTTAGCCTTGCCTTCCAAATGACCGCAAAACTGAACGTAATTCGATATGTCAACTCCCAGGATTCCGACACTAGCTGAGGCTGTTAGGAGAGTATCCTCAAATCGAGGTGATACGACAAAGGGCGTCTTTTTTGCGGTGAACACGCAAAGCTGTGTCTTCTTGAGGTTAAAAGTAACAAGGTTTTGGCGACCCCATTCCGAGACATCGGTAAGTCGATTCTCGACTTCAGACACAAGCTTGTTTCGGCACTTGAAAAAAAAGTGCAAATTTGATGTTATTCTGTACATTGTTTCGTTCGAAAACGATAAAATACCATAGAGTATTGTTTTAAAACTGTTAAATAATGAAAATATTGTTTTTTTTTCAAAGTTAGCGTTTGTCCTTATAGAGACCATAGTGTATTAAAGGAATTCTCTGAGAGGTTTCATTAGTTACCAAAGTGAAGTGAGCGTTTAGCACAATCGGAGGGATTCTATCCGGCTCACTCGATTTGTGGATGTCCAAGGAAAGTAGTGCTTTACGCACAGATGACTGCCGAAATTGTGGTTCTGCCATGGAACTATCACAATGCGGGATGGTAGTCGGTGCGTTCCCTTGGATCTGCGGCCTGTGGATGACCAGAGTCAAGTTGGCCGCAAAGAAGGAGCCCAGGAAATCGGCCTTCTCCTTTGCGGTATGGGCCAAAGAGTCTTCGTCTCCGTGCAAAGATGGAAGAGAGGGCTGTGAGAAATTCCCTAAGACAGCCTTGGCGAGAGACCAGAACGCACAGGTCCCTGAAGGAAGGCGAACTAATTTCTCGCCAATACTGCCTATGTGTTCAGATTTTGCCTTGGCGATAGCTCTTTTGAAGTACCTTGAGGCGGAATTGTATTCCTTACGTAATGTGCTGGTTTTTTCATCACAAGATGCGGACGCTGCAGCCCAAGCCCGGTAGCACTCCTGCTTTCGGCGTCGTTCTACAGGAGCGACCAAACCAAGGCTGAGACTTACCACCAATTGGTACCGCAGAAAATGGAATGAAAAGTTCCATGCCCTGCAGCACCACATCGGCAATATAGAGTCAGCGACGACACTCGGATCATCCAGCGGGAAGCACAACCACTCCCATGGATAGGACGCAAAAAAAGACCGCATCCCGTCCCAATCTGCTGACCTATAGTGCCAAACGCGATGACAGCCTGCTAAAGGAGGCCGTGATAGGCGCGAAACCGATACTTTACTCCGAATCAGGCAGTGGTCTGACGTACCAAGTGGGACGTCCACCTCCATCCAGATACCTGTTAGTGATCCGGATGAGAGGTCAGCAGAAGGTCCAACAGTGAAGGCGTGTGGTCATTCACATAATGAACCCGTGTGGGCGAAGTTATTAGTTGTGTAAGACCATACGCCAAGGCAAAATCGTGAACAGACCAAATATGTTAATGGTGCATTGCTATCCGTGCTGCGGGATGGCAATGCTACATGCATACGTCTACCAGTTACTTTACCTTACCCTCCGAACTGGAACACGATAATGACAAGCATTGACGTTATTGCGGCAGCAATAGGTAAAGCGGTGATATTGTATACCCGCGCGAGTCATTGTGGAACTCTACCACCTAATAGTCACGATGGTAGTGACACATATACAAAATAGGCCGCCTTTCACGACCTGCCTTGCCGAACGGCAGTTGGTCTATACTTCCAAGGAGCCCGGACCAACACGGGGGTAATTAATAGAATTAAATTTGTTACGTTCTAAATACATTCTGGTTCCTTTGCAGTGCATGAATTTTTTATTTGATTTCATAGGATAACAAACAAGCAAATGGTTCTCCTGATGGAAAGATATAACTGTCGCCTATAGATTAAAAAGATGTTATTTGTGCCATTCCAAATCCTGCATTCGTAGTAAACTATTCACGTGGCAGGGTTGAGTGCCACATGCTTTTTTACCTGCTAATTTACCGTCGAAACTGGAACTTTATATAACAAGATAAGATTTATTATTATTTCTTATTTCAAAAGTACAGTTCAATAACTTAAATTTCTATTGGACTCCACATTAGGCAAGGACTGTGGCGTGGATACCATGCAGTGATTTCCGTAGATACACTTAGCAAAAATTTCACGGGAGGTAATAAAATTATACAATAAAACGAGAAGAAAATTTGAGAAAAAAATAACAATAAGCACCGATGCTATTATGGCGGGAATAGGTAAGGCGGTGGTACCAAACCTAGTCACGATATTGCAGAACTCTACCACCTAAAAAAGTATCTTCACTCCCGTATCCCCGAAAGGGTAGGCAGAGGTACAACAAGTGTACACACCCACACTTAATGTGATAAGTGGCAAGTCGATCGCCGACCGGGCACTTTCCAATTCCGGGCAACGTTGTTTTTATCAGAAAACTAATAAAATACGTTTTTGAATTGCCCGACCCGGGAATTGAACCAGGGACCTCATGTCGTCAACACCGGCACCGAACCACTAGACCCCAGGTGACCAACCTACCATTTACCACTTAGTAATTACTATGTTAGTGACATTAGCCATTTCTTGCATTTTCGAGATGTCTAGCAGTTACGCAGTCGATTTACGATCAACATGGAGAAAACTGACTTTCTCAAGAGTACCTACTTAAGACTTCTTTTCCCTCGTTTAGGTCCGGGCTCCTTTGAAGAATTGGCCAACTGTCGTTCAGCCAGGCAGGTCGTAAGAGACGACCGATTGACTACCGTCATGGCTACTATTTTTTTATATCATAAGATAGCAAACAAGTAGATGGGTCTCCTGATGGAAAGAGTCAACCATCGCCTATAGACACCAAATATGTTAATGGTGATGTTAATGGCAGAGTTCTACATTGTCTCGCCCGGGTCTGGTAACACCGCCTTATCTATTCCTGCCACAATAACATCAATGCTTGCCACTGTCGTGTTGCGGTTTGGAGGGTAGATAAGGTAGCCGGTAAACTTATGCATGTTTTTTTTTTATAGAAGAGGGGGAAAGGAGCAGGAGGTGCACCTGATGGTAAGTGATCACCGCCGCCCATGGACATCCACAATACCAGAGGTCTTGCAGTTGCGTTGCCGGCCTTTTAAGAATGAATAAGCTCTTTTCTTGAAGGCCCCCAAGTCGTAACCGTTTGGAAACACCCCTGCCGGTAATTGGTTCCACAACAAAGTAGTGCGAGGCAAAAAGTGTCGAGAGAAACGCACAGTTGTGGATTTCCAGACATCGAGATGGTGAGGATGGAATTTCAAATTTTGACGCGATGTCCGATGATGGAATTCGGCGGCAGGAATTAATCCAAATAACTCGTCGGAACACTCTCCATGAAAGATACGATAGAAGACACAGAGTGAGCCAACATCTCTGCGCAATGCCAAAGAGTCGAGCCGTTTCGAAATAGCCAGGTCGTCAACGATTCGAACCGCTCTACGCTGAATGCGATCAAGAGGAAGGAGCTGGTACTGAGGAGCTCCGGCCCAGAGTAGCATTAGACCTCGCTACAAGATAGCAGCGCACTATTAACATCTTTGGTGTCTATAGGCGATGGTTGGCTCTTTTTGTTTTCTTATAATAAAAAAAAAAAATTATAGAAGAGGGGGCAAACGAGCAAGAGGTGCACCTGATGGTAAATGATCACCACCGCCCATGGACATCCGCAATACCAAATGTCTTGCAGTTGCGTTGCTGGCCTTTTAAGAATGAGTAAGCTCTTTTCTTGAAGGTCCCTATGTCGTATCCGTTCGGAAATACCCCTATCGGTAATTGGTTCCACAACAGAGTAGTTTGTGTGTTTTTTATGTTTATCTCAGAATTCAGTTATTTATGAATTTTGAAAATTCTTTTTTTTTTTATTTGGGAGGGTTATACAATGCCTTGTGGTTCAATTTTAATTTGGTGAAGATCTGATGCAGGATTCCGGAGAAGTACAAAAGTCAGTTACTGCAGTTATCCGGGGTTAAACAATTTTTATTAAAAAGATGAAAATAATTAAATTTGTTATTATCCGCGAAATGTGTTTTCCGTGATGGGACCAAAATGGTAGACGTCGGTTTAATAACTACCGGTACCAAGCACAAAAGCACAAACAAGCAAGCACAGCACTTGGTGCCGGCGTGGGACTTAGGTGGAAGTGTGGTGGATGTGGGTAAATAATTGTGCTGCCGGGGTATTCTTTTTTATCCGGACCATCGATGAGTGTTTTCCATTTATTAAACCGACATTTCATTTTGGTGTAATCGCGGAAAACACAGAACAGTTCGCAGGTAATAGGAAATAAGTAAATAAATAAATATTCACGGGACAAATTACACTTATTGATCTAACCCCAATTGATCTAATTTTAGTAAGCAAATAATTTGCTTACTAAAATTAAAATTTAATTATTTTTTTTTAATAATGAATTTCCGCAAAGTAACGTCTGAATCAATAAAATATCTTAATTTTTTTTGTTGGATATGAATATGGACACAGGTGATCATAAAAATAAAGCAATGTAATATTTTAAAATAATTTTAATGCATTAGGAATGTGTGCGGTAATCGCAGATTATATGATGTGCATTTTAAAAAATTAGTTAAAGTGTAAAATATCTTCAATCTCTTCAAGCATACATACTTTTAGTGCTGCTAATAATTTTGGCAAGTTTTCTTTGTGCCAACTTTTGTTCAAAGTTAACATACACCAGTCATTATACCATTTCGACACTATATCTGAAAAGTTTACAAAAACATTAATTATTAAACTTATTATTATTAGACTTCGGACGATAGACGCTTATACCACTTATACTAAGCGCCTATCGTCCCGAAGATATTAGCGTGCTAAGCAGTGCTGCTAACCCGAATTTTAGAAAATTAGTAGATTACGCGCCAAATATTGGTAGAAGTTGGTAGAATGTAAAATGCAAAATTGGTAGATCTACCACCTCGATTTAGAAGATTTTTTAAGTTTAAAAATGCATGAACTGTTCTTAAAATGTTCATTTTTGGAAATTACACATATTTTCATTGAAAAAATTTTAATGTTCTACGCTAGGCTGCTCGTTGTTTGCTATGAATCTCTTAGTACGCAACAATCCCCTTGGTACTTTATTGAAGCCAACCTTCAAATTCCTTGTCTTTCTCCCATATTATTTTAATATTTTTGGTCATAGTGCCTTTTACTAGTTTTTCGTGGCGGAGTTATTAACCTAGAACTCTGTGCATCCCCTTGTGGAAAAATTTCTCGGATAAAAGTAGGTAAATAACTTACAAAGTGAAAGTAACAGTTTATGAATGTTTATTTTTATTTAAAAAGTCGAAAAAAGTCTTACAAAGTCGGAAAAACTCGGAGTAATTCCAAAATTTCGGACTCTTCCAGAAGAGTTATTCAGTGTTAATAAATCTTGCAACGTTTATGGGTACTAAAAGAAATATATTAAAAGTTAGGGGAAAAAAATATAACTAATACTTCCCCGGTTTTCCGTTTGTCCGCGCAGATGAGAAATGAAACACCGCCTTATACTTTCAAACCAATAATTTAATTTAACTCCGATTGCTTATATGTGTGTGCGAGGAAACAAGGCTTGCGTGATGTAAATACAATCAGCGCCATCTATTTACGCTGCCACGAACTAAGTCAATATTTTTACTTGAACATCCCGCTCACCAAAGAACTACGTTCTTTCACAAAATACAAAATTAGACAAACATTCAGTATGATGCATGACTCAATATAAATAAAAAAAAACTTATTTCTGTATGACATTATAACATTTTGGAAAGAAAAGAATTGCCAAATAGCTCTTATCCTATAATTAATCAACGACAAGACCCGCTCACCATGCTTGAGCAAGGTAAGAAAAATAAATAAAAATCTTAAATAACACAACTCAAAAGTTTTCTCTTATATGTAAGAACCTACAATGAATTACTGTAAATCTAAATATAATCAAATAATACGTATTATTTGATTATATTTAGATTTACAGTAATTCATTGTAGGTTAATAATACGTATTATTTGATTATATTTAGATTTACAGTAATTCATTGTAGGTTCTTACATATAAGAGAAAACTTTTGAGTTGTGTTATTTAAGATTTTTATTTATTTTTCTTACCTTGCTCAAGCATGGTGAGCGGGTCTTGTCGTTGATTAATTATAGGATAAGAGCTATTTGGCAATTCTTTTCTTTCCAAAATGTTATAATGTCATACAGAAATAAGTTTTTTTTTATTTATATTGAGTCATGCATCATACTGAATGTTTGTCTAATTTTGTATTTTGTGAAAGAACGTAGTTCTTTGGTGAGCGGGATGTTCAAGTAAAAATATTGACTTAGTTCGTGGCAGCGTAAATAGATGGCGCTGATTGTATTTACATCACGCAAGCCTTGTTTCCTCGCACACACATATAAGCAATCGGAGTTAAATTAAATTATTGGTTTGAAAGTATAAGGCGGTGTTTCATTTCTCATCTGCGCGGACAAACGGAAAACCGGGGAAGTATTAGTTATATTTTTTTCCCCTAACTTTTAATATATTTCTTTTAGTACCCATAAACGTTGCAAGATTTATTAACACTGAATAACTCTTCTGGAAGAGTCCGAAATTTTGGAATTACTCCGAGTTTTTCCGACTTTGTAAGACTTTTTTCGACTTTTTAAATAAAAATAAACATTCATAAACTGTTACTTTCACTTTGTAAGTTATTTACCTACTTTTATCCGAGAAATTTTTCCACAAGGGTCGCTTTCGCTGCTGTCAGAGTTCATTATAAAAATAAATGCACGCAACATAGAACAAACAGCAATCAGCACCGTTAATACGCAGTTATTTAGTGTTAAAAGTTTCCCCTCACTGAGACTCGGGAGCGTTCGCGTGTAATGTAACATTATAGATTCGTCTTTGAGCATTACATTACAATAATACCTTCCTGACTGACGAGCATTCGCGTGTAATGTAACATTATAGATTCATCTTTTGAGCATTACATTACAATAATAACACCCTGACTGAGGAGCATTCGCGTGTAATGTAATAACGAACATTCACGTATAATATATGCATCAGTTGATTCCATAATGTCAGACGAAGCGGTTGTTGTGCTGAGTGCGGCAATATTAATTCGACTTTGTTATTTACGTAAAGTAGCAAAAAGCAGAGCTTTGTAAGGGCTCGCAAAGTTATACTATCTAGTAATATTGTTAGAAAAGTATTTTTATGAGAATTAAATCTTTTAATGTATGGACTTTATTAATTATTATATAACCTAAAAAACACAGCGCATTTTCATCTAAATATTACATTTGCATTAAAGGCGTCGTCAGGCTTTGGACTAGGTGTATTTCAAGGAAAAATGGGTATTAAAAATGAAGGTTGATCTTATAAAAAAACACATTTTTAACATTTTGCTAAAATAATTGATTTTTTTTTCTAAAATCAGGAAATTCCTGGTTTTACGTCGATTTACGAAATCAAAATCAAAAAACGTTTTATTTAAATAAACCTTCAAAATTTTTGGACTTAATATTGGACTTAACGCAGGCACGAAGAATTGACGGTAGACACTCAGCGAATACATTTTTCGAATTTCTCTCTCAGAGAAACCATCGGAGTTCGATTTCAGAGTCAGGCAAATAAAAAAATGTGTTTTTTCAGTTTTCTGATAAAAACAACTTTGCTCGAGATTAGAAAAGTGCCCTACTGGCGATAGGCTGGCCACCTATCACATTGTGGGACTTAAGTATCTTCGGCTAACCGTGGATGGATACTTTGTACCTCTACCTACCTCTTCGGGGATACGGGCGTGAATATATCTTTTTTCAGCTTTTTACCCTTGGGCTAAGATTGGGAATTGATCTCAATACAATATAAATCAATTAATACATCTGTACTGTTTCACAATAAGCATATTGTGAAACTCTCTAACGCTCTATTTACTCTGTTCCCCGCAAACATCCCTGCTCTAGACCTAATTCCTCTTGTGCCTCCCACAACATTCCTTCAAACTTCCCTTGCATTCTCATTTCAATGCCAAGCTGATCAAACTGGTGGCCCTATGGCTATTGCAATTTATACGTGAACCTCATCTTTATACGAGAGCACGATGACCGCGCGCCGCCAGTCAAATATGAAGAAACAATTCATGAAGTAATCTCATAATAAGTTCAAAAATTCTAATACAAAATGTATCTTCTATCAATTTTAACTCGTTAATTTAATAAGAGATGGCGTTAGTAGTAATAAAATTCTAATACAAATTGTACCTTCTATTTTTTTAATGTTTATAAAATGGTATTTTTATGGTAGATAACCAATCTAGGCATGAATATAAGCTACCTCGTCGAAGCTCAAACCTAAAAAGTCGATGGTTTTTCAGTAAAATGTACCACAAAAGTGCATAGATCGTCGCCTAGTGTAGGGCGAGCTCAGTGAGCCC
Organism: Apodemia mormo; assembly: GCA_036924255.1. Lineage (NCBI taxonomy): Eukaryota > Metazoa > Arthropoda > Insecta > Lepidoptera > Riodinidae > Apodemia > Apodemia mormo. The sequence continues at coordinate 23,204,040 of JAUPFN010000006.1, read as the reverse complement.
TAGAAAACGCAGAAGAAACGATATTGATGTCATGAATTATTTCAAAACTGAAGGGGCGGTGATAAGTGGAGCGCATTGATGTTACAAGTTGTATCAAGATATTACAAATTGTATCCTTACAAGGTGCGCATTGTAATGCTCGGTGCTCCTCCTTCACTGATGTAAGCCGGTTTTGTATCATTACAAGGTGCGCATTGTAATGCTCGGTTTTCCTCCTTCACTGATGTAGTGCTCAAATCTGTAACGTTACATTACACGCGAATGCTCTCGGTGAAGAAGCACCTTAACAACAAAACAACTCAAAACAGGAGCAAAGATTCACAATTTATTCCGCAACAAACCAATCGGGAATGGGCCACAGAACAGTATAATAATGTCTATGGGCGCGAAATGGCGCGAACGGCGAACTGTTGCTGAAGTTTTTTTTGTTGTTTATTGCCTGGACTCTATGTATGTTTGACGCATCGTCGCTTGGCTCACGCAACACATTGTAACGTCGCTCGTCGATATAAACATAATCCAAAGTGGTGATTTGAAAACTATCTATTTTTAATTAATTTGACATAAATTAATTAAAAATAGGTAGTTTTTAGGTCTAGGTAGACTGAAGTGGAAATTGGTAGATCTACCAAAAAGATGGTAGAAATGACATCACTGGTGCTAAGGCACACGCAGTCCGGAATGTATGCGACAATAATCGATAATAGCCGGTCACACCTGCATTCATCGTGTCATTGCACGAAGCTTTGTGACGATAGACGCAAGTGCGGCAGAGCCATGAGTATTGATACTATTCGAAATTTAAAAGGTTCGCTGAAGAGAAATTATAAAAAAAGTCTTATGAACAAATTGCCATGTGTCTAGGATTCCGTTGACGGCGCTCTAGCCATCAGTAACTAAAGCACCCGAACGTAGCTTATTTTTTCAACAAACGAAAAAACGAAGGTTATCAATTTGACATGTACAACGCGGTCACATTAACTTGACGCACCTCTAGAATGCAAGGCCCCGTCCGCTACCCCCGTATTTCCTTAGCTCGCTTGGAAAGTTTCAGTATGGTCAGCTTCTCTGTTACCGGTACGCGCGACGATAATTTGGCTAGTTTTCTGTTGTTTTCTATTGCTTTTGGATATTATTGTGTTTTGCATCAAATGACGTCATCAACGCCAAGCGTTAAGTTAATGTGACCGTGATGCATGTATGTAATATTGTTGGAATCAGATAATAGGTATTAAGGCATCCATGCACGTCTTTTAAATTTCGTAAGTGTATGCATATTTGTACCCCTTCCCTACTTAATATAATAATATTATAAATGCGAATGTAAGTTTGCTTGTTGTGGTTTCACGTAAAACACTTAACCGATCATTATGAAACTTTCTACACATATTGTGGAAGTATTAGAAGTAGCATAGGATTAGGATAGGATAGGATTTTTATTAAAAATATACTTATTAAATGGCTTAAATGCAAGCGAAGCCGCGGGTAAAAGCTAGTATGTGTATATTTGTATGTATGCCCACGAAGCTCTCGGGAACTAAAAGCCATATCGAAATAATTTTTTGAGGTATGGACTGTCGGAAACAGCTCAAGTTTCATTAAAGTACTTCAGTAGTTTTATAGTTGTCATGAGTTGACAGATATTTTGAAGTCTGTTTATTTTTTTTAAATTATGCACGTTTATTACACTACACTAGGCCACGATCTATGCACTTTTGTGGTACATTTTATTGAAAAAGTATCGCACTTTTTAGGTTTGAGCTACGACGTGGTAGTTTATATTCATGTCTAGATTTGTTATCTACCATAAAAATACCAATTTATATAAATAAAAAAATATAAGGTACAATTTGTATTAGAATCTTATTACTACTAACTCCATCTCTTATTAAATTAACGAGTTTAAATTGATAGAAAATACATTTTGTATTAGAATTTTTGAACTTATTAAGAGACTACTTCATGAATTGTTTCTTCATATTTGAGTGGCGGCGCGCGGTCATCGTGCCCTCGTATAAAGGCGAGGTTCAAGCTCAATAGCTATAGGGCCATCAGTTTGATCAGTTTGGCATCGAAGGTGTATGATAAAATCATTGAAAGGAGAATACAAGGGAATTTAGGTCTAGCGCAGGGATGGTTGCGGGGAACAGAGTAAATAGAACGTTAGAGAGTTTCACAATATGCAGCTTATCGAGAAACAGTACAGATGTATTAATTGATTTATATCGTATTGAGATCAATTCTCAATCTTAGCCCGAGGGTAAAAAACTAAAAAAAGGTATATTCACGCCCGTATCCCTGAAGAAGTAGGCAGAGGTACAACGTGTGCATCCACGGTTAGCCGAAAATACTTAAGTCCCACAATGTGATAGGTGGCCAGCCTATCGCCAGTAGGGCACTTTTCCAATCCCGGGCAAAGTTGTTTTTATCAGAAAACTGAAAAAACACATTTTTCATTTGCCTGACTCTGGAATCGAACTCCGAGGGTTTCTCTGTGAGAAAAATTCGAAAAATGTATTCGCTGAGTGTCTACTGTCAATTCTTCGTGCCTGCGTTAAGTCCACTATTAAGTCCAAAAATTTTGAAGGTTTATTTAAATAAAACATTTTTTGATTTTGATTTCGTAAATCGACGTAAAATCAGGAACTTCCTGATTTTAGAAAAAAAAACAATTATTTCAGCAAAATGTTAAAAATGTGTGTGTTTTTTTAAGATCAACCTTCATTTTTAATACCCATTTTTCCTTGAAAATACCAACAAACAAAAACCAAATATTCCTAGTCCAAAGCCTGACGACGCGGGCCTTTGATGCGAATGTAATGTTTAGGGAACATACCCATACTACGTGACCTATTTTTTAAGATTTTTCTACCCCTCCCTCCCCTCGGTGACCACTCGTAGTATATGCCAAGACCCCCCCTCCCCCTTTAGTTTTCACGTAGTAATTCATAATTATGATTTTTAATCATTTCACAGGCAAAAATTAAAAAACAAAATAATTTGGCTCATACTCGTCTTTATTGCATATGACTGCATGCATACTTAAATTACTAGTGAATTATGTATTATGAAAAAGAACAACATTCGTGAAAACATATTGCTATACAGTATGTAACTTACAGTAACTTAATTTACGAACACAATTATTTTCATTCATAATCGACTACGTGACAAAACCCTGACCCCCCCCCCCCGCTCCTGTGACTGACCGTAGTATTTTAAAGACTCCACTCCTCCCCCTAAACGGGTCACGTAGTATGGGTATGTTCCCTTAGGTGAAAATACGCTGTTTTTAGTTAAATAAAAGTCAATGAATTAAAAGATGTAATTCTCATAAAAATACTTTTCTAAAAATATTACTAGATAGTATAACTTTGCGAGCCCTTACAAAGCTCTGCTTTTTGCTAGTTAGTATTAATAATTTTGATTCGTCGAATATAATCAAAAGGTACCTATCATCAATTTATACTAGTATACATTTAATCTGTGCTATTTATCAGTACATTCAATTTATTTTACAAATTTCGTGAGTAGTTTTATGAGTCACTGACATTCATTTTACCATTATGACACTTCGTCTGTATGTCCTGTTGTAACTCAAGAACGGCTTGACTGATCGTGGGGAAAATTGGTATGAACTAAGAACACGTGCTTGTGCAAATGACAGGTCCTACAATTTTTTATTGTCAATGAATTTACGTCCAGCGAAGCAGTCGATTGTTTGGTACTGTACTTCTAAAATATTTTGTCTCGAATATCAAAATGATCGTTTGTATCATACATGCTAGGTAAGATGTTCATTCTTATCTTTATTCGTGGTTCTAGAAACCAACTGTCTATATCTGCGGATACAAATTTTTTAAAAAGACGAAGAGGAATCAATTCAGCTGTGTTTTTTTCTGTTTGTTACCTTAGAACTCGGTAATGTAGGAACTGCGACTCTAGACAAACGGCATAAACGCTAGGAGAATAGAAAGATAAAGGTATGGATTTGACATAAGCATAATCGAACGCTTACGTCAAGTCCATATATTTATCTTTCTATTCTCCTAGCGTTTATGCCACTTGTCTAGAGCCGCTGATTTTGAAAATACTTATTTTCTTTGAAAGGGTACAGCTGAGTAGTACTGTATGAATTGATTGAAGCATATCAATAAACATGCGCCGAGTACTGTGTTACAAAATATGAGTAGAATACTCAATCGTTTCAATAATATAGTGATTCGGGAGACGTGAGTGACGAATGAACTCAGGCGAACCAACCAAATCCTGCCCTGTTGATTGTTGATTCATTACTTTTAGTAAGTTACGCAGATTTGTATTGACAATTGCTGGCCGTGTTGGAAAAGCATAGCCGTTAAACCACCGACATTGGTCAATTGCTCTAACCTACTGTTGCTTCAGGACGACGGAAGACTACACACTACACAAGCATAAAACAAATAGGGAGGTACAGAAGTCAATCTCATGTACTTTACTTTTCATACCTACGATCGGCGGTCGCGCTAGTGTTATCAACTTTGGCTTATGTACATAAAACTGGTAGTGGCACTCGTATCTAGGTGTTTGATTTATTGTTGAGAATGGAACAGGAAGAACGGAAATGTAAATCAATAATAACTAAAATATTTTAATGTTCTTTTTTTATAGTAGAGGGGGCAAACGAGCAGATGTTGCACCTGATGGTAAGTGATCACCGCCGCCCATGGACATCCGCAATACCGGGGGTATTGCAGCTGCGTTGCCGGCCTTTTAAGAATGAATAAGTTCGTTTCTTGAAGGTCCCTAAGTCGTATCCATTCGGAAACACCCCCGAGGGTAATTGATTCCACAAAGGAGTAGTGCGAGGCAAAAAATGTCGACAAAAGCGCACGTTTGTGGATTTCCAGACATCGATGTGGTGAGGATGGAACTTTAAATTTGACGCGATGTCCGATGGTGGAATTTAGCGGCAGGCATTAGTCCGAACAACTCGTCGGAACACTCCCCATGATAAATACGGTAAAAGATGCAGAACCTACATCTCTGGGTAACGCCAAAGAGTCAAGCCGATTAGAAATAGCCTGGTCGTCAACGATTCGAACCGCTCTAGTCTCTACGTTGAATGCGATCAAGAGGAAGAAGCTGGTACTGAGGAGCTCCGGCCCAGAGGTAAGAACAGTACTCCATGTGAGGTCGAATTTTGGCCTTGTAAAGTTGGAGGTGATGGACTGGCATGAAGTACTGCTTTGCTCTACTGAGTACACCAAGCTTTTTGGAGGCTAGTTTAGCCTTCCCTTCCAAATGACCGCGGAACTGAACGTTGTTCGATATGTCGACTTTCAGAATTCCAATACTGGCTGAGGCTGTCAGGAGAGTGTTTTCGAACCGAGGTGATACGGCAAAGAGTGTTTTTTTTTGCGGTGAACGCACAAAGCTGCATCTTTTTGGGGTTAAATGTAATAAGGTTTTGACGACCCCATTCTGAGACATCAGTTAGTTGATTCTCGAGTTCAGACACGAGCTTGTTCCGGCCCTCTTCGACGTGTTCCCGAGAAATACCGCTACGGCCGGAGTATGTAGCATCGCTAGTACTGTAGTCCACATAGCAATGTATGTTACTAATTCGCAACATATCATTGATATGCAGAAGAAACAGTGTCGGTGATAGCACGCAGCCTTGGGGAACACCAGCATTGACAGGTTTAAGGTCGGAGCATGCACCGTCGACTACGAAGTTAATGCTCCGATCAGCCAAAAAACTGGTGATCCACTTGCATAGTTTCTCGGGAAGCCCATTTGCAAAGCAAAGCAAAGCAGCTTTGAGAGAAGCGCTTTATGCTATACCCGATCGAAGGCCTTCGCTATGTCTAAACTAACTGCCAATGCCTCCCACTTGGACTCAACTGCCTCCGCCCAGCGATGTGTCAGGTATACTTGAAGATCACCAGCTAAGCGACCTCGACGGAAACCGTACTGTCGGTCACTAATCAGCTGGTGCTCTTCTAAATACTTCAGGAGCTGACAGTTTATAAGTGTCTCCATGACTTTGGAGAACATGGAGGTTATGGCTATTGGCCGATAGTTTGACGGATTAGAGCGATCTCCTTTTTTAGGAATGGGATGCACTAAAGCTGTTTTCCATGAATTCGGTACCACGCCGAGTGATTAGGAGAGCCGAAATAGGTGCGTCAATACTGGCGCCAACTCTGGAGCACATACTTTAAGCACAATAGGAGGGATGCCATCAGGCCCACTCGACTTGTGGATGTCCAAAGAAAGAAGTGCTTCACGCACAGCTGACAGTCGAAACTGTGGTTCTGGCATGGAACTATCACACTGCGGGATGGTAGGAGGTGTGTTCCCTCGGTCATCCAGAGTCGAGTTGGCCGCAAAGAACGAGCCCAGAAGATCGGCTTTCTCCTTTGCGCTATGGGCCAGAGAGTCATCGTCTCTGTGCAAGGATGGAAATGAAGGCTGGGAGAAATTCCGTAAGACAGCCTTAGCGAGAGACCAGAACGCACGAGTGCCAGAAGGAAGGCGAAGTAATTTCTCACCAATTCTGCCAATGTGTTCCGCTTTTGCCTTGGCGATAGCTCTTTTGAAGAACCTCGAGGAATAGTTGTACTCCTTTCGTAATGCGCTAGTTTTTACATCACGAGATGGCGACGCAGCAGCCCAAGCTCGGTAGAATTCTTGTTTTCGGCGTAAGCCACTTTGCAGTGGCGACCAAACCAAGGCTGAGACTTGCCACCGATGGGCATCGCAGAAGACGGAATGAAAAGTTCCATGCCCTGCAACACCACATCAGCGACAGAGTCAGCGATAGCATTCGGATCATCCAGCGAAAAGCACAACCGTCCCCATGAGTAGGATGCAAAGAAAGACCGCATCCCGTCCCAATCTGCTGACCTATAGTGCCAAACGCGACGACAGCCTGTAAAGGGAGGCCGTGATGGGCGCGTGACCGGCACTTTGCTCCGGATCAGGCAGTGGTCCGACGCGCCAAGTGGAGCGTCCACCGATACCTGATAACGATCCGAGTCAGAGATCAGCAGGAGATCTAACAGTGAAGGTGTATGGACATCCACATCGGGAATACGCGTAGGCGAGGTTACCAATTGTGTTAGACCATACGCCAAGGCAAAATCGAGAACAGACCTCCCCGCATGATCGGTGGTGCGAGAACAAAGCCATTCGGCGTGGTGGGCATTAAAATCGCCCAAGATCACGATCTCTGCGGAGGAGGTCTGCTCTAACACAGAATCCACAGCCGTTTGTAAGCGCTCGACGAGCCGGTCAACTTCAGTATTCCCGCTATGGGACCTGTATAGGCACGCGTAGCTGCGTGGATGGTCGTCGCAAGCTACGCGTAACCAAAGGATGGATAGGTCCTGACCTTCAAGTCTGCCGAGGCGCTGGTAACAGATATCTTCTCTGACGTATGCGCACACACCAGCACGCGGTACAAAGGAATGTTCCAGTTTGTACCCCGGGTAGGAGAAGTAGGAAGTATTAGTCGGAGAAGATATCTGTGTCTCGGTCAAGAAGAGCAAAGCTGGTTTCGCCGTCTCGAGATGGTAGTGGACGGCACTACCACTAATTTGGTTGACTGACTGCACCGGTGCTAGATAATTTTTGAACAAAAATTATCCCACCAGTGGGCGATGGTGTCGTCACATCCCTACTTCGCAAAATACCGATATCTATTACAAATTTTCTACATAAAAAAGTTCACTGACGCATGTTGAAGTGGGTGGCACTCGAGCTTGCACTACTCCTACCCTTCGGCCGCACCTGCATGTATGAACCCGACGATATTAGTGCGCTATAACCCCATTGACGTACCGCCAACCGCGCGATAAGGCACACGCAGTTCGAATGTTTGCAACGACAGCCGATAATAGCCGGTCACATCTGCATATTTCGCATCATTGCGCGAAGCTTTGAGACGATAGACGCAAGTGCGGCCGCAGCATAACCATTCCGAGTTATCGTGTTCGTTATAGGTGTCTATGTGTGCGTTGCTAGACGCCCTTTGTATGTAGATTGACTTCTGTACCTATGTTTTTGACACAACAACGATGTGCTAATTACGTGGAATTGCAATTGAATGCTTCTGACTTCCACCATACTCTCCGAACCTTGCTTTAATAGACTAACGCTTTTCCGACTACTTCTTGCAAGGGAAAAAATTCGATTCTGACAAGGTATTTCAAAATTTGGACCGCTAAGAAGGCGTTTTAGTCAGAGTCACTTTAAACTGATTTTATTAATTCTCGCTTTTAACATTTTTTAAGCAAGGAAACAACGAACTCCTTATAAAATGACGAAAGAGCATAAAAACAAGTCATACTTTGATTGATTAAATTAGAGACAACATAATAACTATAAACTAGCTTTGATACTTGCTGATCTGGCGAATTGCCGGCGAACTTCGTTACCTTTAGATTGAAAATCGTTACATGTTTGACAGCTAGGAACAATCTCTATAGGAAAATAATAATGTTGTTTTTATTATTTCTTCTCAAATATTATCTTTTTTCTTTGACCTCTCTATTAAAACCTTCCTCGAACTTCAATATATATTTCACAAAAAATAATTGGCCGAATTGGCCCTGCCAAAGAGTAGTTACACAATAAATAAATAAATAAATATTCACGGGACAAGTTACACTTACTGATCTAACCCCAAAGTAAGCAAATTATTTACTTGTGTTATGGGTGTTAGTCAATGATACTAATACGTAGAAATCTATACAATTATACATATAATAAAATCGTAGGAAAGTCAAAACTGTACATTGAATATTTTTTAAATGAATACTTGGGGCGTGATCTACAATCGATATCGAAGCCAAAAATATATAGTTTTTAGAGTTTTTGTCTGTTTGTCTGTATGTATGTCCGGGGTCAACTCAAAAAGTACTGCATGGATTTACTTCAAATTTTGCATGTATATTACTAACAGGTCGGGTCAACATATAGGCTACATATTATCACGCTATCACCTTCGGGGGAGGGGCAGTGTGAAGTCCACGCGGACGAATTCGCTGGCAACAGCTAGTACATATATAAATACTTTTAGATACATTATAAACACCCAAACCCGGAAATACAAACATTTATGCTTATCACACAAATGCTTGTCCCCGTTGGGCATCGAACCCGAGCCCCGTCGATTTCGTAGTCAGGTCGCTAACCACTCGACTAACGGGACCCTGCCCAAGCCCTGCTGTTTTTGAATTTGTCGCTTAGAAACACATTTAGCAATTATTTTTTATTTATATAGATTATCTGGTCGCTGATTATATGTACGGTTCTGTTATAAAATGCGCCGATTTTATAAGTAAGGACCTAATAAATAGCTACGAGTATTATAAACCGCTAAGATTTTTAAAAATTGAACCCCCAAGATGTAAACTCGAAGTTATCCCCTTTTAGGGGTTATCTGTATAATCGTACATGAAAATAATAATGTATGGAATAAATAATAATTTTGGTTCCGCGTTTGTTGGTAGTAAGATGCCAACTTACCTACAAGTTGTTCGAAGTAGGTCTCTTTCTTATCACCTGTTGACTTCAACACCTCAATATAGTCATTGCATAACATTGGTTCACATTCATCAATGACATTTTCATCCAGATCTAAATATCTGAAATCGTATAATATGTACATAAGTATATATTTTTGATTTTAGTTCTTTAATTAGTCAACATCAATGGGTTATCTTAGTTTAGGGTAACTACAACTTTTGCTATTTGTATAAATATCATTGAAGTAAACCCTAATACGGATTATAATGCCAAGACTAGAGATGCCACAAATATTTGGTCATTTTATTTTTTATTTCACAGAATATTGCTAACTTTTCGGCCGAATATAGAATGAATAATATATATATATATATATATATATATATATATATATATATATATATATATATATATATATATAATCTGTCGTTCGAAGTATATTTTTCCCAATTACCGTTAATTTGGTTAAAGGCACTTAAATATTTTAGTTCTAATATTTCGTAATTGAAATTATGTCCATGCGATTTGTTTTGTGTCGGATAGAATTTTTTTTATATGTAACCTTCATAAGAAGCCTAACATGAAATGCTCCTCATACCAATTTCATATAAGTACCTATTTGTTGTATCATCAATCATGATTTTTTATTACTTTTAAATATTGTAATATCTCTTTCAAAAAATGAAAACCTAAATAACAGACAAACCCGCCGAGTTTCTTCCGCCCGCATTTCTGATTCGGTAAAAGCTATAAAATTGTTAACTTCTCAAAAGTGTCTCTAACAATTATTTAAATAAAAAATATCCTCATTTTATTAAACCAGTAGGCTCTAATCTAGTGACTTGAATATAAAGTTGTACTTGAAAACTAAAACAAGTACAACTTTATATTTAGAAGCAAAGTTTAATCTAATGTCTACGATAAAAACTATACTCGTATACCTACAACTCCATGGGCTATGCAAGTCACTACCATCGTGGCTACTAGGTGGTAGAGTTCAGCATTATCTCGTCCGGGTCTGGTGCCACCGCCTCACCTATTCTTGTCGCAATAGCGTCAATGCTTGTCAATGTCTTGTTCCGGTTTGGAGGGTAAGGTAGCCGGTAAAGTGGCATCTTCACCAAAATAAAATTTGACGCATCCTACCAAACAAAAAAAACATACAGCCGAATTGATAATCTCCTCTTTTCGGGAAATTGGTTGAACATTTGAATATAATATAGGAAAGATAGTAGAACACGTCAGTGATGTGAAAAGAACTTTTGAAATAGCGAGTGCCGTCTGTCGCTAGTTATTATCGAGCAAACTCGCTAGTTCAAAAGTTCTGTATCTGTTAATGTCTCTTAAAATAATTTACTTGAAAGCATTTTTCATTTTAATATTTTTATGTAAGTTATACTCCTCTTTGAATTTTTCTTTGATGAATTGAAAGGAACGTAGGCAATAGTTATCAGGAACATCTGGAAATATAACATTCTTTTAAATATCTTAAAATAATCGTATTATTTGAATGAGATTTGTATCTGGATGTAAACTTCACATTCTAGATAAGGTTAATGACGAAACAAATAGTACCTTGATGGTCTAGTGGTTATCTTGTCCGGCGAAGATCATAAAGTCCCAGGTTTTATTTCTAAGCCACTCAAAGTGCTTTGTTTTCACATCTAATAAGATATTTGGATGTTAAGATTCTAGTGTTAATGTGAGAGCACCGAAAAGAGCCAAATGTCGAGATCGGAATCATCAACTATTTCATCAGACGACAAGTAGGAAAATCTGGGCTTTTTTCATTCTGCTAACTTCGCAAGGGACCAACGCATTATAATCGGTGCGTGATACTAATATGTAGAGGCGACGGTTTCCTAATACGAGTTACTACTAAGAAGTTATTTTTTTTAACTTTATGTTAATAAAAAGAGTTTAAATGACTGTCAATAGTTTTGTTTGCATTAAAAATTAATCGTTTGTGCTGCTAGTGAACTGGTAGTGGTGACTTAAAAAACGAGGAGTCTTTTCAGAGGAGTTTAAGAGGATTTGAACAGTGTCTGGGAAACTTAAAAATAGTCCAACTCCAGTAGGCGCAGGAGTTCCAAAAATATCAAAATTCAGTAGGTTATTGGATGTTAATCCCACATTTTGTTATTATTATTACATTTACACGTGGTGTTTACAAATGGTGTTTTCACTCATGGTCATATAGCTCACACTGTAAATACAAAGATTGTCTGAACACGGATTGGAGTATCAAATTCTGCAAAATATTACCACGAGAGGTACATATCTGTAGTCTGGCAACGAAAGGTGGGCCAATTGCCCTATGTAGTCTGTCTTTTTTCTCATATGTTTTAGGGTAGTTGTCTATGGGCAGCGGTGATCACTTACCGTCAGGTGAGCCTCCTGTCGATTTGCTCTTTTTTCTATAAAAATAAATAAAAAAATAAAAAGAATCTAAATCTTTTAAACGGCTTTCAGCTCATTAATCTCTAGAAAGATTCGACATCTTTGTGTGCTCTACTACTATTATTGTAAGTGTTTTGTGGATATGTTTAATTTTCTCAGTTACATTTTGTCATCACTCATCATACTTTTCATCAGTGTCAAGGTTTCAGCAAGTATTGCCTAAACTTATAGGCTCAACTCACACTGCTTCTCAAGATTGCGAGGAATGTTTCGACTTCCGACAAGACGCTACGTATTGCTATTATTTGCTGCCACTTTTTTATATCATAAGATAGCAAGCAAGCAGATTGGTCTCCTGATGGAAAGAGTCAACCATCGCCTATAGACACCAAAGGTGTTAATGGTACGTTGCTATCTTGTGGCGAGGTCTAATGCCACGTGCATAAGTTTACCGGCTACCTTACCCTCCAAACCGGAACACGACAGTGACAAGCACTGACGCTATTGCGGCAGGAATAGGTAAGGCGGTGGTACCAGACCCGGGCGTGACAATGCAAAACTCTACCACCTAGAAGCCACGATGGTAGTGACTCGTATAACAAATCGGTCGCCTTCTACGACCTGCCCGGCAGAATGGCAGTTGGCCTATTCTTCAAAGGAGCCCGAACCAACAAGGGGAAAACGGCTGTTTATTGTGAATTAAGCTTTATTTTTTAAACAAGAGAGTTTTGTTATCATAGTCTTTGAATATAAATAACAATTTTACGTCCTACGAACCTACTATGACATGACTTTATCACTTTTATTTTGCGTCTAACATTATAGTTTTAAAATTTAAAATTGCGACTCAACAAAGCCATGTACATTATATTATATATCGTCGAAGAAGTACCAATACCTCCTAACTGACAATTTAGTCCAAAATTACTTTTTTATTACAATAGACACAAAACTCATATTCGCATATATTGAATTCACTCCTATCTAAAATTTCTTTACCAATAAGCTTCTTGCTTATTGCTAAGCTGCTTGCATAAGCTATATGAAAATATCTACTAAGTGACAGAATTCATTCGTTCGTATGTATTTTAAGGATATACCTCCTAATTGCAGCGACAACCGACTACACTCCCAACCAAACATTAAAGTGGATTTTTAAATTCTAGAATCAATATCTCATAAGTGACTAAGTCCCTATAAAACGTAAACATACCCATCCCTTAGTAACTAATAAAAAGGTAATTAGGCTGGTCAACAAGTGCCTTTTAAGTCAAAACTTTTTCTAATTCTCTAAAAATTATGATTTAGGTTTCATTCGATTTGGAATAGCATGTAGAAACTTTTTGAGAAAATTGAAGGGCCGCTCTCAAAAATTGCAAAAGTTATAAAAAGTATAAGAGAAAAAAAACGGGGGGTTTTGGTTTTTCGTAAATATCCCAAAAACTATTTGAGATTTTTTAAATTTAAAAAAAAAATACAAAGAGAGAAGGAAATTTCCCAAAAAAAGTCCATACTCTTGGAACTGTAGAATAAAGATTTATAATTTTCCCAGAGGGTTGAAAATACGCTCGAAAACGGATACTCCGGCTTGCGCAAGCCACACAAATAAATGATCGTTTTTTCCGTAAAAAAATACATCTACTTACTTAATTCTAATTTAATCTACTAACTTAATTTTCATAACAATCTAACTTACTTAAACTTACTTAAACTCTAAATCTACTTACTTAATTTTCATAACAATCGGCTTAATGATAAGGATGACATATTACTCCGTATATATATCGGCGATATTTTCTCTTACAATCAGGAGAGCCATTTTCTTGTTTGCTATCTTATGACATAAAAAATAATCAGCTCTTATACTGATATTTGAGTAATTATAATATATTTATTTATATACGAAGTGCCATCTTCAATTCTCGCAAACGTTGGTTTGCGACACAAATTACTTGATGATTGAAAGAGAAGAGTTAATTAAGATAAAATTATTCTATCTTTTAAGACCAAAGAGTAGATATATCTACAAAATTTCATTGAAATCACTTTAATAGTTTAGGAATCAATAGCGGACAGATACAGAATGAGTTTTAGAAAATATTTGTTTATACAAACCTGTAGACATTTCCACTCTATTCCCACTTTTTACAGAGCTATTTGATATAATATCTTTTATTAATGATATGCATGATATATCATCCGATTTAAATACCGCATCCCCGCGCCTGGAATATTATACATTGACATAAGCAGGTACGTCGTCACGTCGTCACACACACACATATATATATATATATATATATATATATATATATATATATATATATATATATATATATATATATATATATATATATATATATATTATCGCCTCTGTCGTCTAGTGGTCCGATGTCGGAGTTGACCACATGAGGTCCCGGGTTCGATTCCTGGGTCGGGCAATTCAAAAATGTGTTTTTTCAGTTTTCTGATAAAAACAAACGTTACCTGAAATTGGAAAGTGCCCGGTTGGCGATAGGCTTGCCACCTATCACATTGTGAGACCAAGTATTTTCGGCTAATCGTGGGTGCACTTGTTGTACTTTTGCTTACCCTTTCGGGGATACGGGCGTGAAGATACTTTCTTTTCTTAAATATATTGCTTAATGATAAAGACATTGGTTTGAACATCTTTGCATTAAAAGTGTGTGATTTAAAAAAAAAAAGATATATGACATATACATGAGAGTCCGCGGAAAGTTGCAATTTGGATTGATTTCTTCTTTGAGTCTTGAATTTCTGCAAAGTAACGTCTAAACCTATAAAGTGTTCAGTCCGGTGTCGCTGTTACGGCCCTTAAAACCGTCAGCTATTATTATTTCAAAAAAATATATAAAAATGATTTTGTCGGTTATGTGGATTTGGAAAAAGTGTTGGATAGATTTATGGGAAAAATAAATATCTGTGATCTGGCCCTGGGGTCCTACTTATTGCACCCCCTGTTATAATAACAGGGGGTGCGATATGTAGGACCCCAGGGCCGGCCTCATCCAACTAGGCATCCCAGACAAGTCGCTCATATGACGCTCTTTATTATACGATATGTACCTATTATAAAAAACTATTTCTGTTTTTTATGATTATGAAAGATAGCAAACAAATAGATAGTCCCCCTAATGGAAAGAGATAATCATTACCTATAGACATCAGAGATGTTAATGGGGCGTGGATGGCATATGTTGGATACAATATTTTTCATTCACTACATAGTATAAAACAAAGTCGCTTTCTCTGTCTGTCCCTATGTCCTTATGTCCCTATGTACCTATGCTTAAATCTTTAAAACTACGCAACGGATTATGATGCGGTTTTTTTAATAAATAGAGTGATTAAAGAGGAAGGTTTATATGTATAATTACATTTAATATATTGTACAAAAATACTGCAATTTTTGAGTTTTCTGGTGTCATGTCGTAAATAATTATATTTTTTCCGCTTACATTGCAAACGCAGGCTAAACCCTACGAGATTTATCAAAATAATGTACTAAGTATTTATACACCTTGAAAAGGTCTACAGAAAACTCCGCGATGGTATATATCTATCTCTTATGGATAACCCACAATAGCATTTTTTTGTCATTTACTTTTTACGGGAAATAATGGCTTTTTTCGAAGCAATTTTAAGCAATACAGCACCAATACTTATCCAAATAAATACCTTAAATATATTGTTGATTTAATATAGATCAATGTGGCCGTTCACAGCATGTAATTTAGATAAATATTTTCGAAGATATTACAAATTTCAAAAACAGGGGCATAGCGGTTGCGGGGTTACCGGCCGGTCGGCGGCGCGCGCGCGTTATATTCTGTTAAACCGCTGGGAAACGTGTTAATATTTTTTAATTACATAATTTCGGATAAATCATTTCGAATAATAATAATTTCGGATAAATAAATATAGGACTTCAGCTGAAAACCAAAATTTAGTACATTTTTTAACTAAATATCACCATATAAAAATCATATGGATGATTAGAAACAGTATTTCCAAATTATTTGTTTTAGAGATTTTTTTAGCCTGTTTTCGAAATTTTATATGATCAAGTAAAGCACATTCTATCATGTTATAAGTTAGCACATTGCTCAGATAATATCTTCAGGTATACCGTATAATTTTTCTAAAATTGTTATTTAACTATCAATGTAAAAAACGTGATTTAGCAAACCAGTTTTTAACTTCCCACTACGTATGTAGATAAGGAAGTTACTGATTTTACCCCGATTTCCGAAAATCGAGTTTTCACTAGATGTCCACGTTTTGAGGTCCTAAGAATCTTTTCCGCCTATTTTCACGATGAAGTCAGTATGTCTGTATGTGTGTGTATGTGTTTGTGTGTGTGTATGTAAACATCTCATAATTTTAACGGCTAGACCAATCGAATCGCGGTTGACGGCATTCGATTGGATTTCGTTCAACTTAGATTCCCTAAAAATTTGAACCCATGTTCCAGGAGATTTTTAAAAATTTTGAAAAATCACCAAAAAAAATTTTGATGAAACAGTATTTTTAATATAACTTCTAGATTTATGTACCAATTGAGTACAAAAACTAATCAGCTCTATTTCTCAAAAAACTATGTATAATACATAAACTACATCAAAATCGGTTTATCCGTTTGGGAGTAATCGTTGACAAAAAAATATAAAAAAAAGTGTTTTATCGACATAGCTTCGAAATTTTCCAACCAATCATTATTTGGTGTTCTACGATATTTTGATATTAAAACAACTACGTCAAATGCCGTTTCAAAAATTAAAATCGAATCTAATTCTCAAAACTTATAGCTTTTCAAATATTAAAATTACGTTGGTTGTTTTTAGCAAACTTACTTAATTTTTTTAAATTACTTTCAAGTTAATTTATCAATTGACTTAAAAATATTATCAGCTTTTGCCTTAAAAACTGCGCCAAAACATCGTTAATTTAATCAAAATCGGCCAATTTAATTAAAAATAAAATGTTTTTGACATAGCATCGAAATTTTTCAACCTATCGATTATTTAGCTAAAACAATATTTTAGATCTCAAAAATTCAGTTGAATGCCATCATCGTTTTCAAATATACCGACAGCTTTTCAAAAATTAATAATACTGCCATTTTTAACAAAATAGATAATTGAACTGAAAAATCTATGCTTATATTTTACTCTTTTGAGCGTAAAATACCTTAATTTAGTGAGAAGATTCAGAGATGGCCCGTAGGTCAACCATTTACACATTTTTTCCCGTTTGTCCCGATACCTCGCCTTAATAAATCGCAGGGTCAAACTTTCAACGTTGCAGGCTTAGATTTGAGCGTCGACTGTTTTTTAACCGACTTCAAAAAAAGGAAGAGGTTCTCAATTAGGCCGGTATATTTTTTTTATGTATGTACACCGATTTCTCCGAGGTTTCTGAACCGATTTATGTGATTCTTTTTTGTTTGATGCGGAATAACTTCGAATTGGTCCCATAAAAATTTGATTCAGGTAGGCCCAGTAGTTATTATTTTATGAGCATTTTTTATTTATTTTACCTATGGCGATGTCTGAAATCAAATCTCGCAAGTAAATTTGATCCACTTCCCGGTTTCCGATTGAGCTGAAATTTTGTATACGTATGTAAATTGGATGACAATGAAAACTTATTATGAGATAGACCTGATCTGATGATGGAATCGGAAGGCGACAACAGGAACTCAGTAATTAAATGGTTAAAAATCGTTTAATAACAAGACTGTATCGACTTTGGGCTCGTTTCATTCGTGTTGCCGAGCACTTTGGTACTTGGTGGTAACTAGGATCTTCCAGGGTGCGATGATGAAGCCAGAAGGTGTCCATAGGAGCTCAGTAATTAAATGACACAACTCTATCGAGTTTGGGCTCGTTTGATTCGTGTTGACGAGCACTACGGTGCTTGGTGGTAACTAGGATCCTCCAAGTTCCGATGATGAAGCCAGAAGGTGGCCATAGGAGCTCAGTACTAAAATGACACAACTCTATCGAGTTTGGGCTCATTTGATTGGTGTTGACGAGCACTTTGGTGCTTGGTGGTAACTAGTTATAAAAGGAACTACTCTTGACACAAAAGACTTTGTTCTACGTCTGTCAATTCGGTCAGTTCAGGAGATAGACATAACTTCCATGTTGTTCCAGTTCTGAGAAGAAACTTTTCTTTTTTTTATGGTAGTCGAGCAACGGTAGCTCCTGCGGAAGGAAGTCAAAATGTGCTGTGGCTAATGACGTGTCTTGTTTTGGATATAATAATTTTCGTCTGGATTCGAATCCGAACGAAATTCAAATCCGTTCCGGTTTCTTGAGATCTATATTTTTTAAGGCGCGCAGCATCTGTTGTAGGTCTACCCATAAATAATTGACAATACAACAATTCACTAAAAAGTACTAAATAAAAATAACTACGTTAAAAAAACCGACTTCAAAAACTAAAATGTAAAAAATAATAAAGATTTAATATTAATTAAATACTACCTATTATTTATATGTGCTATTTACTAATAGGTTTGAAGTCGGTGCCAAGCCTTAAGCATATAATAATGTTTTAATTACTTAAATGAATACGAGCAAATTAATACAATGAAATTTCTACTTACAGATTAAGATACGTAAATAAACCTAATAAAGAGCAATTAAGTCTTAATATTACAAGCAGCTTCAATCAATACGAAGAATACTGAAAAAAATAATTACGAAAATGTATTCAACAGAATTCCTAAACTAAATGGTCATGTGAATTAATGTAGAATTATCAATTAAGCTAAAAGGCATCAACATTTTTAATTTCAAATTGACACCATATAATAGTAGAAAATGTTGGTAGCTTAATTAATTTGTAACAACTTGTAACAGCCATATTCTTGCAAATAACTATTTTCTTTCTTTCTTTCAAAAATTTTATGTACTTATTCAAGACTTTCGTCAACGACGTCTGCCCGCGCGTGTCTGCCGGTGTAAGTATTAAATTGGCTTGGCACCGACTTCAAACCTATTAGTAAATAGCACATATAAATAATAGGTAGTATTTAATTAATATTAAATCTTTATTATTTTTTACATTTTAGTTTTTGAAGTCGTTTTTTTAACGTAGTCATTTTTATCACATGGCCAACAGCTATATATCGCTCTTTCAAGAGCAACCTCTAAAGAAAACATGTTTGTATTGGTCTAATAGCAAGAAAGCTCTGAACGTTGTATATAAAGACATTCTGTAATATATTAATTGTAAAAATAAAAGAAATAGGTAAAAATGTAAAAACTAATAATGTAGTATCTATATGAATTTAGATATTCCAAAGATAGCAGGAAATCTTCATAGTATAGGAAAAGGGGAAATGTTTTACTCCAAAAACGCGTGCGGGCCACGGACAGTAGTGAATAAATCAAAACTATTGGATCGATTGTAATCATTTTTTTTCACTGAGTGACATAGGTTATATATTTTATACCCGTGCAAAGCCGGGGCGGGCCGCTAGTTGAATATAATTCTAACAGTCAAAAAATAAACAAAAACTGTTTTCGTCACTTGCAACAGTCACTAAAAATGTCAACAGAAAATATAAATAACCCTAAAAACCGTACGAAGTAATCTAAAATTCGAGTTTATACATATATTTATTAATACGTGAAGAAAATGCTTTTGACCCCTGTTTAGAGTTCCAAAGTAAACTAGGAACCCTTATAGTTTCGCAATGTCCGTCCGTTCGTCCACAGTTTAGTAGCAAAGCAGAAATCAGAAGTACTTTATTCAATAAAACTTTTTACAAGTTATTTTGATGCGTTAACATTTTTTTAAACTACTACCGTAACAGAAATGCGGCCACAGATCCTTAGTACTAGAAAGTTGTAATTTGGCACGAATATATGTATACGTATTAGTCACGGCATCAAAGTGGTAACATAAAATATTGAAAAATATTTGTTTAGGGTAGCTCATTGATATAAAAACCCAAGATACACAATCAGTGTCACAAAAACGTCCTCCAAAAATGAGCGCATAATTTTAAATTGTGCGCTCGTTTTAAATAGAATCGCTCGGTCGCGACACTGTCAATTTTTTTCGTACATTGCTTTGTAAAAACAACTATAAATCTTACTTACTTAAGATTGGATATGCGATAACATATGTTTTTGCCAAATCTATAACTACTTAAATGAAATTTGGGACACTTTCGGGTGTCAGTTTTGTTCAGGACTGTGCATCTTGGGATTTTTATATCAATGGGGTAGCTCCTCTACATGTAAAGTAGGGATGTTAATTTTTTTTTCTCGTTTACCCCATAGTGTGGGGTATCGTTGGATAAGTTTTTAAAAAATATTTTAGGTTTGTGAAAACAATTTTTCGAATAAGGGACTCGTATGTGAAATGACAAGCTTTAAAGTGATATTTTTTATTAGATTCAAGTGCCCCCCCCCCATTTGCTAGCTAAACGGTTGATTTTGGGAATGAGAAGAAATTCACACTAGTAAATGTAATGAATTTAAAAGGAAAACTATGACAGCTTAAAAGGCATTAACTACAAATTTTTAAGTAATAGTCGAACAACTTATAAAATGTGATTCAAATAGTTTTTATAGGCGGTGAACCTGTGGTCGCGTATATCCGTCACTGACGTTAAATAGGTAAGGTAAATGTTAATAGTATAAAACAATAAAAGCCCCCAAATAAAAGCCTTCGTCCGCATTATTGTGATTATCGGAACCTTACGTTGCGCGTGTTCTGACACGCAATTTACCAATATTTTAGACATTGCGCGAACGGAGGATTACGGAATTTGGCACAGTTACAGTTAAAGTTTACATTGTAGAAGACTGCAGAAACCTAATATTTTACAAAGATTCATTAGAAATACACTACACACATGTGACATACATGGTGATATACACACATGTACACTATGTTACGGCTAAAGCAATCAAACTCTAAACGCTAAACTAGTCAAACTTAAAGATTTTATTGTTTGCAGGTCGCATTACGACCACAGGAGTTCGCTAGTTTATATAGATAGCCATGCTAAGCCGGACCCTGAAGTTAGTTACTTACTGAAAAAATATTAGTTTACTCTATTTTTTATATCATAAGATAGCATAAAAGCAGATGGGTCTCCTGATGGAGTCAACCAACCATCGCCCATAGACACCAAAGTTGTTAATGGTGCGTTGCTATCTTCTTCATATAAACCTTAAATATGCCAAATGTTAGACTTCTCCATCTGCGCAATTTTTTTAAAAAAAGAATCAAAGTTTTCGCTTTACGTATTAATACATAGATGACATTAGGTATGTCTAATCGAAAATGTATACTACTCTCGATAGGTGTTCCTTCTGTGTAATAAGATCTTACTGGTATCTACAAATGAGTAATGTCCCAAGTAGTGTATGTGATCTAGCAAACGCGACGCTTGTAGTGGGTCTTGGTAGTTCTGATGGTAAAATTTCTGTCAGCCATGACGTTATTTCGGCTACCGAAAACCCTCCAGACAACCGCAGTTCACACCAACACCTGCAACAAAGCATTTCACTCCAATAATATTATAAATAAATACATTCCCTTTTTAAGTTTTTCGCTTTCTGTCACACTAATTTCAGCAGTTACGATGAAAGAAATTACAATATTTTGTGAAACTCAAAAGTATGTGCCTTACATTAATGCTCAGTTGATTCTAAAAATGAGACACATTGAATTTCGTAATTATCTTTATATTTGGAATTCAATTTTTTTTGCGTTTCAGTTTGCATGACGTTACTTGTTTACGTTTGCAAATATATCTGTATTGTACAGACTGTGTTGTACCTACAATTGTCACATTAGGTATTTATATTTATACATATATTTATACAGATATATTTGCGGACGTAAAAAATTAGTAACGTCATGCAAACTGAAAAGTCAGGTACGGACTAGCGAGTGGAGAATAAAAATAAACATTACGCATTTGTGCCTTTTGTAGGTAGTTAGATTCCAAAGAGAGAAATGCGTAATTATTATTTTTATTTCTTAGGTACTTAGGCACTTGCATACCTTTTATAGTCGTCTTCAATTATTTCGTGTTTTGAATAGTACGGCAGTAACGGTAAATACAACTTGACTAATCTTGCCACTCTTGGAGCGCCAGCAGGTAACACATACACAAGTACTCGTGAACCCTCAATCTTGGACTCTCGGACTATATTTTCCAGGCGCATTCGAAGCCAAAGTCTTCTTGTTCCAGCTTGGCATCTTACTGTTACTAAAAGATCTGATGCATTCCTCTACAAATAGAACGGGTGCGTAAATCAAATGTTTTTAGAAAAAAAATTGAAGCACGCTGAAAATTTAGTATAAAAAATTTAATTATAATGAAATTATGACACTTTTTAGTAAAAAAATTACAAGATTGTCAGACAAGATTTTACGTGTTCAAAGCTTATTATTTCTGAAAGTTATTTTTTAGTATAGATGAGAGGGCAAACAAGCAAAAGGCTCACTTCCTCAAGGTTCAATGGATATAAGCAATAACAAAATCTTGCAGCAGTAATACTGAATTAAAATAAAAGTTTAGTTTTAGTATTCATACTGGTACATCCCCGCTGACAAGTGATACAATAGAGGATACGCAGGACCCACGGATTCTCAGGATCTAACTCTTTTTTTTTTTTTTATAGAAGAGGGGGCAAACGAGCAAGAGGTGCACCTGATGGTAAGTGATCACCGCCGCTCATGGACATCTGCAATACCACAGGACTTGCAGTTGCGTTGCCGGCCTTTTAAGAATGAGTAAGCTCTTTTCTTGAAGGTCCCTATGTCGTATCCGTTCGGAAATACCCCTGCCGGTAATTGATTCCACAACAGAGTAGTGCGAGGCAAAAAGTGTCGGGAGAAACGCACAGTTGTGGATTTCCAGACACCGAGATGGTGAGGATGGAACTTTGAATTTTGACGCGATGTCCGATGGTGGAATTCGGCGGCAGGAATTATTCCAAACAACTCGTCGGAGCACTCCCCATGATAAATACGATAGAAGACGCAGAGTGAACCTACTCTCTGCGTAATGCCAAAGAGTCGAGCTGTTCCGAAATAGCCTGCTCGTCAACGATTCGAACCGCTCTACGCTGTATGCGATCAAGAGGAAGAAGCTGGTATTGGGAAGCTCCGGCCCAGAGATGAGAACAGTACTCCATGTGAGGCCGAATCTGTGCCTTATAAAGTTGAAGGCGATGGGCCGGCAAAAAGTACTGTCTCGCTCTGCTGAGCACACCGAGCTTTTTAGAGGCTAATTTAGCCTTGCCTTCCAAATGACCGCGAAACTGAACGTAATTCGATATGTCGACTCCCAGGATTCCGACACTAGCTGAGGCTGTCAGGAGAGTATCCCCAAATCGAGGTGATACGACAAAGGGTGTCTTTTTTGCGGTGAA
Source organism: Apodemia mormo (assembly GCA_036924255.1). NCBI lineage: Eukaryota > Metazoa > Arthropoda > Insecta > Lepidoptera > Riodinidae > Apodemia > Apodemia mormo. The sequence continues at coordinate 23,180,689 of JAUPFN010000006.1, read as the reverse complement.
CACGCAAAGCTGTGTCTTGGGGTTAAAAGTGACCAGGTTTTGACGACCCCATTCAGAGACATCGGTAAGTCGATTCTCGACTTCAGACACTCTTCGACGTGCTCCCGAGAAATACCGCTTCGGCCGGAGTATGTAGCATCACCAGTACTGTCATCCGCATAGCAATGTATGTTGCGAATTCGCATCATGTCATTGATATGCAGAAGAAACAGAGTCGGTTATAGCACGCAGCCTTGGGGAACACCAGCATTGACAGATTTAAGGTCGGAGCACGCACCGTCGACAACGACCTTGATGCTCCGATCAGCCAAAACACTGGTGATCCACTTGCATAATTTCTCGGGAAGCCCATAGGAAGGCAGCTTCGCGAGAAGCGCTTTGTGCCATACCCGATCAAAGGCCTTCGCTATGTCCAAACTAACTGCCAACGCCTCCCCCTTGGACTCAACTGCTTCCGCCCACCGATGAGATAGGTATACTAGAAGATCACCAGCTGAACGGCCGCGACGGAAACCGTACTGACGGTCGCTAATCAGCTGGTGCTCTTCTAAATACTTGAGGAGCTGAGAGTTGATGATCGTCTCCATAATTTTGGAGAACAAGGAGGTTATGGCTATGGGCCGATAGTTAGACGGATTAGAGCGATCTCCGTTTTTAGGGATGGGATGAACCAAAGCTGTCTTTCATGAATTCGGTACCACGCCGAGTGAGTAGGAGAGTCGGAATAGGCGTGTTAATACTGGCGCCAACTCTGGAGCACACACTTTTAGCATGATCGGAGGGATGCTATCCGGCCCACTCGACTTGTGGATGTCCAAGGAAAGTAGTGCTTTACGCACAGATGACTGCCGAAATTGTAGTTCTGGCATGGAACTATCACACTGCGGGATGGTAGGCGGTGCGTTCCCTTAGTCATCCAGAGTCGAGTTGGCGGCAAAGAAGGAGCCCAGGAGATCGGCCTTCTCCTTTGCGGTATGGGCCAAAGAGTCATCGTCTCCGTGCAAAGATGGAAGAGAGGGCTGTAAGAAACTCCCTAAGACAGCCTTGGCGAGAGACCAGAACGCACGGGTCCCTGAAGGAAGGCGAACTAATTTCTCGCCAATTCTGCCTATGTGTTCAGATTTTGCCTTGGCGATAGCTCTTTTGAAGTACCTCGAGGCGGAATTGTACTCCTTACGTAATATGCTGGTTTTTTCATCACAAGATGCGGACGCAGCAGCCCAAGCCCGGTAACACTCCTGCTTTCGGCGTGAAGCCGTTTTACAAGAGCGACCAAACCAAGGCTGAGACTTACCACCAATTGGTACCGCAGAAAATGGAATGAAAAGTTCCATGCCCTGCAGCACCACATCGGCAATAGAGTCAGCGACTACACTCGGATCATCCAGCGGGAAGCACAACCGCCCCCATGGGTAGGATGCAAAAAAAGACCGCATCCCGTCCCAATCTGCTGACCTATAGTGCCAAACGCGACAACAGCCTGCTAAAGGAGGCCGTGATAGGCGCGAAACCGGCACTTTACTCCGGATCAGGCAGTGGTCTGACGAACCAAGTGGGACGTCCACAGATACCTGATAATGGTCCGGATGAGAGGTCAGCAGAAGGTCCAACAGTGAAGGCGTATGGTCATCCACATCGGGAACTCGCGTGGGCGAAGTTACCAGTTGTGTAAGACCATACGCCAAGGCAAAATCGTGAACAGACCTCCCCGCATGATCGGTGGTGCGCGAACAAAGCCATTCGGCGTGGTGGGCATTAAAATCGCCCAAGATCACGATCTCTGCGGAGAGGGTCTGCTCTAACACGGAATCTACAGCCGTTTGTAAATGCTCAACGAGCCGGTCAACTTCAGTATTGCCGCTATGGGACCTGTATAGGCACGTGTAGCTGCGTGGATGGTCGTCGCAAGCTACGCGTAACCAGAGGATGGATAGGTCCTGACCTTTAAGTCTACCGAGGCGCCGGTAACAGATATCTTCTCTGACGTATGCGCACACACCAGCCCGCGGTACAAAGGAATGTTCCAGTTTGTACCCCGGGTAGGAGAGGTAGGAAGTATCAGTCGGAGAAGATATCTGTGTCTCGGTCAAGGAGAGCAAAGCTGGCTTCGCCGTCTCGAGATGGTAGTGGACGGCGTTCAAGTTGGTATGAAGCCCCCTAATATTACAGAAATCCACAGTAAGCGTGGTAGGGGGTGTCATGGCCTTCTTGCTTTGTCTGCCCCGGACAGGATTGTTTGTGAGCGCAATTTTGCCACCCCCAGAATACGAAGGGCAGTCTGAGCATCCGTGATCTAGCTGAAATCCAGAGCACGGATGCCCAGAGGGGGATTCTCCACTGCTGGTGCAAGTGGTACCCCCCTGGGGTAGATTCTGTTTTAATTGCGCATTCATAGTGTACGTGGGGGGGGGGGTAGGCCTCCGGGACTCTCACAAACCGAACGAAACGCAGCAGCAGGGCTGCTACTTTACGTCGGTGTTAAGTGAGAGAGTGGTATCTCCCCGGGCGTGCCGGCCTATTCAGTTGCAAATGCAGTATGGCACTACCACTAATTTGGTTGACTGACTGCACCGGTGTTAAATAAGTTTTGTACAAAAATTATCCCACCAGTGGGCGATGGGGTCGTCACGTCTCTACGCCGATCTTTAGGATATGTCGCGCGCGAGAGCAGATAAATTTGTCGTCGTTGACTATGTATATAAATAGCAGATAAGTAGGACCGCATTATCCTTATTTTAGGAAGTAAGCAAGGTGTAAATAGGGTCCTATAGAATTGCACTGCCTAGCCTAGAGCGACATGTCTAATGCGGTCCTGTCTAACATAATTAAGTCAACTCTTTAGAAAGTGTCAAATTCGATATAATTATAGCGTTTATGGTCGGTAGACAAAAATCATTTTTTGTCATTTTATTTAAATTTAATCATTTTATTTAAATCTGTAGACCTATCGACTACTGACAAATAAAAGCAATTATTGAGTCTAATTATGAAGTAAGGTGATTGATGTACTTACTTAAAATGGTCGCAAGTAGGAATCAAGACTCCGATAAAATCACAACGACCAGAAAGCGGGTCCACTAGATTATCTCGCTGTTTATATTTAGCGGGCAGATTTATTAAATAAGTACCTATAGAATTATACCTGTGAAGGACAAGTGCTAAGTACAGCAGCACTATCTGTTTGCATTTCTAGTTTGTAATCGCAGTATATAAATAGAACATCCAGTGGCACCGCCGATATAAATCTCACTTCTTGCCAGTTATCTTGCGTTGCTCCTATTAACTGTAAAAAAAACAAATTCAGGTATATCTCTATCCCCAACGGTCGACCTGAAAAACTAATACAATATTATCTACATAATGCGCCGTTTAGTTACTATGTACCTATGCTGGGCCAACCCCCTCCCTTCCTCCCAATAGAAGTCCCGAATCCGTCAGTTTATCTAGATTTATTTAAATCAGAGAGCTTAATGAACTATGTGCTAGAGAAGCTATGCTAAGTAAAAGTCGTGTTTCATTTTGTTAACACACGCCGTAGCGCTGAAAAAATATTAAATCTTTCAACCAAAGTAAAAATCAAGCAGCGCTGCAGCAGATAGTAGAGTGTAGTATATATTCGCGACCAAAATTTCGTAACCGCCGTGATTACCGTAGAGATTACGCGTCTCATTCAACGAACTCTCATGTAGGTGTAATCCATGGACTGCACTTTAGTGGAACATAAGTGCCGTGGCGCATGCCTTGTCTAAAACGTTAATACATAGAAGTATTTGATTTAAAATTAAGAATAACAAAGAATTTTCCTATGATGGCAAGAAAAGGTTCAGCTATATCTTTTGATATACCTACAGCTTAAGATAGTAAGAAAACACTTGGCTCTGATAGCCAAAAGCTAATCATTAGGTACATATAAGCACTTATGTGTTTAAACGTTATAGGCACTGATGTATTACGAGTAGGTATAATGATTTAAATGCATTGTTATCAACGCAGCAGTCAGACAGTCGTTGAGCACCCTTTGTTTCAAATTTTCACCATTTACACACGATGCTGTAAGTGTATTCCACCACACACATATATACGAAGTTTATACTTCTGTAAAGGTTTTTTTACACTATAAGACATTGGTAGCAAACAAGCAAATGGCTCTTCTTATGGAAAGAGAAAACGTTGACTATAGACACCAAAAATTTAATGGCACGTTGCTATTCGAGTGCGAATTAGCTATGCCACATGCATAAGTCTACCGGTTACCTTACTCTACCAACTGGAACACGACAATGATAAGTATTGACGCTATTGTGGCAGGAATAGATTAGGCGTTGGTACCAAATACCCGGGAGAGACGTTGCGCAATTCTGCCACCTAATAATCACGATGGTTGTGACACGTAAAGCTACTGTCACCTTTTACGACCTGCCTGTTAGAATGGCAGTTGATATTTTCCATAGGAGCCCGAACCAACACGGGGTATTTAAATTCGCTTTAAAAAAATGTATTTGGCAATTTAGACTCTTGCCATCCGCCTCCGCTTCGCTCGTTCTGCCTATGTGATGTATGCTGATAATACATAATAAAATGCCACTAACATAAGTTTACAGACTACCTAATTCTTCAAATCGGAACACGACAGTGCGAAAAACATCGACATTATCGCAACACTAGGTAAGATATACAACCTAAATAGAGAGTCTAGGTTCATGGTTTAACGCTTGATCAGGATAGAGCGATATTTTCACTTAGTGTCCTTTGTTCGACAGTTTCATCATTTATAAACAAGGCTATGGCACCCTTGCCTTGCGCTCCTTAAAAGGCATCAGCAACATTTTAATACGCTGTAATCTGTTTTTCTGGTTTGGCGTTAGAGCGATCTCCATGGGCGTATCCAGCTTCTGGGCCAGAGTGGGGCAACCGTAACATTTTAAGATTATATTTTTATCTTATTATATTTTTATGTACAACAGTAGATAGTCATTAGAAAAGTAAACAAATTCCAGGAGGGGGCAGCTGCCCCCCTTGCCCCCTCTCCCCCCTCGGTACGCCCATGGCGATCTCTTTTTTCGCTCTACCCTAGGGAGTGCGATGCTTATGGTATCTATTAGCATCAAATACCTAAATGTCAACGCGTTATAGCGGTCGCGGTGGAATTTATTAAACTTTACTCATTTAACGGGAATACGACAATGCCATAAACACTGATGTTATTGCGACAGGATTATGTCGATAGGCACAGGTTTATTCTTTTGATTTTCCTGGAACAAAACTTAAAATGAAATAATTATATTTACCTCATATTGTAAATCCAAAAGAGGTGGTGTTGATACACCCGCGATTAGTGATCGTGTATTTCGTTGGTATTTGTCGCGTTCATTCGATGTCTGCTTTTCTAAGCGAGCAATCTCCGCCCTAAAATATAAGAACAATATTTACAGGCTTCGTCAGAATGGTCTTCAATGTAACCTCTTTATAAGTTCTTGTAACACTCATATTTTTAGGAATATATATTGTTTTCTTTCAAAATTTAGAAATAGTCTGTTTCGTTGAAACCGTCGCTTATCAGGGAAATCACGACTTACACCAAATTATTAAATTGATAACCAAAATAAAAATAGAAAAAAATACAAGTCCGTTGAGTTTCTTCTGCCAGATATTTTCAATGGGTGGCCGCATTTCGGTACTGATAAAAAATCTAAGTTCATTTACTAGGTGGTAGAGTTCTGCATTATCTCGCCCAGGTCTGGTACCACCGCCTTACCTATTCCTGCCGCAATAGCGTCAGTGCTTGTCGCTGTTGTGTTCCGGTTTGGAGGGTAAGGTAGCCGGTAAACTTATGCATGTGGCATTAGACCTCGCCACAAGATAGCAATGCACCATTAACATCTTTGGTGTCGATAGACGATGGTTGACTCTTTCCATCAGGAGACTCATCTGTTTTATTTGCTATCTTATGATATACAAAAAAATACATAATTTGTTTCTTACTAATTTTCTACTGACATAGGTGACATAGGTGAAAAGTGTGGTTGATGTGGGTAGACTATTGTAGCACTAGGTATCTTTTTTAATATTTAGACATTGGATAAGTTTGCCCCCATTTCTTACACTACCTTTTGTTTTAGTTGCGTCACAGCAGTTACATCTAAGACTTCGCGGAAAGTTTGCAAAATAAATATCTTGATTCTTTGATTATAGATTTCCGCAAAGTAACGCCGGATATTTAAAATACATAATCTGTACATAAATTACCTACTCTAATTTTGTGCGGCGTATCGTGAGAGCTTCTTGTGAAGCATTATTCAAGATGCCTGTCGTTGATACTAGTCGCCGCGATCGAAGTGCAAAAATTCTACCAGAAAAGGTTAATGCGAGGATCTCTGGTTCTTCTGAACTGATACACCCACCACACACTGACGTTACAGGTTCTCCACAAAACTGTAACAAGCCAAAGGGTCAAAATAAATTTACGCAATAGACAGGTCGTGACTCTTATATATAATTTACGTCACGCGTTTAAGACGGGAGGAGTTGGAGCAAAATCTCACGAGGGGTAATCCGGCAAACATTATGTATTATTTTTCCAAACCTAACACTAATTAGTTTCTTTTAAAAAAATTTAGGAAAAGTAGATTCTTTGATGAATTGTAGTGTTTTTATTTCTTGCTGTGATTTTAGAACTAATAAAATATTACTCTCTACAATATCAAATACTAGTCTCTATAATATGCATAAAATCTTGTAAGCATTTTTTTTTTCGTAAGTACGAGCACATTAACTCGTATATTACTTTTAGTACTACTACTATGACCTATGTACTCGTATCTACGTTACATACCTACTCGTATATAGATGTACTGAATACTACTGTGTACGTAATATACTCGTACATAGACGTGTTGAATACTACTGTGTACTTAAGATACGATCGTACATAGATGTACTGAATACTACTGAGTACGTAACCTCGTACATAGATCTGCTGAAATTTAGGTACTTATAGGATCGGACTTGCCCGGTTTCTAATTATTTATTTATAAGTAAGTAAAACAATACTAACGTAAGTAAATTTTAATCTTGGTTTGTCGTGAAAGTTTTCATTTTCGACGAGATACAGTTGTATTGAGCCGTCGTGACGTCCAACTGTCAAATGGGTGCCCGCGTTATTCACAAACCAGCCCAAGCACATTACTGATCCCAAGTCACGTCCATCGACCAAACATTTACTTTTTAGCTCAGTCCTAGAATATAATAAGAATAAAGTTACTGTTTTATCTTAGCAATATGTGACTTCAATTTTTTTTATAGGGTAGCAACAAGCAGATTGTTATTCTGATAGAAAGAGATAACCACCGCTTACAGACATCAAAGATGGTTATGTTCCGTTGCTGTGTGGTGGGGCTGGAGAACGTCCTGATTGCCTTACCCTCCAAGCCAAAACACGTCAGTGAAAAGCAAAGACGCGATTGCAGCAGGGATAAGGTAAAGCGGTCGTACCAAACCTTGGCCAGACGTTGCAGAACGTCGTCGAAGAAGGGATATATACTTAGTATATGACTGAAAAGTAGTTAGTCACTTGGACTGTTACTGCGACTTAGATCTTTTGGCCGAGCGAAGGGCTCAACCAGACTTCATGTAAGTTTAGTCTCGCCCTGAGGATATATTCTATATTGAACCTTGTAAATAATGCATTATCTGCACGATCTAATAAACCTATCTTCTGTAAATATAGGTTTATTAAATTAAATCTCTACTAAATTTGACAACAGAAACAACAAACTAAAAAGAATACATGTGTATATAACAATTTTAGCTCTGCCAAAGTTACTACTCTCTGTTTGAAAGTAAGTGTCGTAAAAATGGGTACAAAGTTTATGCTTCACGTATTAAAATATAGACAGTGTGAGATTGCTGTAAGTTTTAGCAATAATAATTATTATACGAATTGTGGTATTGGTGGGTGCAACCATGCTACCTACGAGTACACAAGACAAGTAAAGATAATATCTAATAGCTATCCTAAATGCATAGGACGAGATCTGGTCTTGATAAGGATAGAACGAGTATGTCGTTTGACGTCCTTTAATCTATGTTTTTTTATGTCATAAGATAGCAAACAAGCAAATGAGTCTCGTGATGGAAAGCCATCCATCGCCTATAGACATCAAACATGTTAATGGTGCGTTGCTATCACGTTGTGAGGTCTTATGCCACATGCATAAGTTTACCGACTATCCTACCCTCCAATCCGGAACACGACAGAGACAAGCACTGACGCTATTGCGGCAGAATAGGTAAGGCGGTGGTACCAGACCCGGGTGAGACAATGTAGAACTCTACCACCTAGTAGCCACAATGGTAATGACTCGCATAACCAATCGGTCACCTTTTACAACTTGCCTGGCGGAACAGCAGGTAGCCTATTCTTCAAAAGAGCCCGGAACAACACGGGGAAGTTTTCCCAAATTTTAAACAATGCAAATGTACTTCACCGCTTTCGTCCTCCATTAAGTTAGCGCTTCTCAAAAGGTGGCATCAAAATTTTATTATTCGCTCGAAATTCTATTTCGTATTAGGCATTTTAAGGCCTCGCCACTGGTGTCTTAAGAGCTGCTTTTTCTTCAGCAACAACAAAAACAACTTTTCAGTTATAAAATATAAATTGGATATATTTTTGGATTGTAGCAAAGGAGCAGATAGTTCTCCTGATAAAAAGAGACAACGATAGCTTATAGACATTAAGCTGTCTTTAAATGGTGCTATGGAGGTAATTTTATGGATAGAAGGTAAGGTAATTTTTTTAGGTAGCAAGTTTTACGGGTTGTGCTCTTAGGGACGTAACAGGTAAGGGATTACATGACGATGGTGGTCTTTGGTGGCGTCATTTACTGCCGGAGAGTCGTAGTGCATGTAACCACAGTGGCCGGACACTATAAAAATATATACTTATATAAAACGTTAGCTTACTCTTCATAAAATATAAGTCCAATAGAGCCATCTGCTGCCCCATAAAAAGTGCAAACTTCAGTTGTATGTATAGTCGTTGGCACTAGTAATCGCGTGGGTCCCGAGGAAATATAAATGCGGCTTTGTTGCTGTCCATTCTCGAGGATTATTGCACTTTTGTTTGCATTTATAATTAAAAGTCGAACTCGATTTGTCTGTAACAATAGCACACTTTTATTAACTCCATGGACTGAGATTACACCTCTCAGGACGTGAACAAAGGTTACATTTCAACTGACTTCTCAAAAAGGAGGAGGTTCTCAATACGACGGAACATGAAGCACGGTAAGGACTTAACCACGAGTTTCCGTCACGAATCTTTTGTCGTCGTCAAATCGCCGAGAATTTTTAATGTAGAGGATTTTTAAAACCTTGTGGATTTCAAAAACAAAAAAAAATTATAATATCTGTTTGATAGAAAGGAGGAGAAGAAGAGGGGTGAGAGAGGGAAGCAGGTAGAAGAGGAGGGGAAGTGATATAGCGGGAAAGGCGAGAAAAGTCACCCTCTTCTTGCCTTTCCTATTCCCATTTCCTTTTTTTTCTCCTCTCAAAGGGAGAAATAGGAGAAAACGTACGAAAATTCATGGCTGCGAAACAATAAACACCGACAAGGATCCCTTTGCCGCCTAGTTTGCCCTAAGTTAGCCCTTATAGTTTAAATTTAGCCCAATCGATACGCTTCAATCAACAAAATTTTATTTTGATCTAGAGTTAAGTTTCTGAATGTTAAACTTGCATTTCAACTGAAATCCTAGCAGTAAGAATAGTGTCACTTAAGTTTTATGTTTATTTTTAAAAATCAAGAAATAACACACGTTCGCTTAGTTGTTTTGTCGGCGCTTTTCGCTTTGAGACTATTTATTATACCTACCTTGTTACAATTTACTGATCTGTGAGTGTACCTTACACCATAAAATATTAAAGCTCAGCTATTCCTTCGTATACTATGACAGAAAATAGGCTATAGTTTTCTTTAATAAATTGACTGTAAAATGCAAAAAGAAAATTGCAGTTCGGACTGACATATACAAATGTTAAAGCGTTAAAAATTTATCATTAATATGATAAATTATTCACAAAAATAGCACTAATGTAGCACCCGGTTGCTATTTTTGTGAAAGCTTGCCTGTTCAGGAAACAACAATGATCAAGAAAACTTAAGTGTGAATAAACTTAAAAACAAATCCTTATCTGTGCATTCAAATTTGATCCAAACTGATGCAATAATACTGCTACATTTTTATCTTTTTTCTCCGGGTCCAAATAAGGAATTTGATCCAACCAAATGAAACGTAATAAACCAATTTAAACGTAACGTAAATAACAAAACGTAATAAATCAATTTAAATGTAATAAAAACTGAATAGCAAATTTTGTAAAATGGTATTTTTTTTTGTAAATTGTAAATATTTATATTTAGCTTATGATGATATTTTGTAAATTGTAATTCATATAATTGTAATACATGAAATAGAAAAAAGGAAGCCCGCTGAGTTTCTTCCGCCGGATCTTCTCAGTGTGTGGCCGCGTTCCGATTCGGTAGTAATGATAAAGAAATCGACCTAAATTCAAATGTTTGCACGCCATATTTTGGTAGAATATTATGGTAATTCAATAACTTGTGACACTCATATTCTTGCAAATAAATATTTTTTCATTTTTTTTAACGGCTCTGATTCGATATTATACTCGGAATATATTGTTCGTTTAATTATTTAAGTATGATAAGTACTTACATTGGGTATGGTAAAAGATACAATATCAAGCACGCGATCCTCACATGCGTAGGAGTAAATTTCTTTAAGGTCTCTGTAGAATGTTACAGTACGACCACTACATAATATTAGGTCGCTACCCAGTACACTCCTGTAAAAAGAAATTATTTAAAAAATATGAAAGCCTGAATTATAATGAAATATGTTTATTTCAACCACTCTGTCCCAGTTACTAATATGTAACACATAATTTATATGGTTATGTTTGTCCGAGGGTGGTATCAAGATTTTGCACGACTGTTGAACTTTCAACGTGTGCTTATGTGAAGAGAGTTCCCTAACTATTAAGAACAGCGGTCTCTATTTTAATTAGGGTTGTTACGGAGCTTCGGTTCCGACTCTGATACGTCGGAACTTCCTATTGTTTTTACACCTCCAATTCCGATTTTGGTTCCGATAAATTTGAATCGGAAGTTATAACGAATGTTTAAACGCAGGGAGTAACGCAACCAGAGTGCTATGACTGTACTTAGCATATTATAAGCGCAACATACTACAAAATAATCTTGAAGAATGGCTAATTCTTATAAATCAAAACTATTTGAAAAAATCTATGGAACTAGGTTTCCTTAGAAGCTTTGATGTTAGGATTTTTAAGAGGAAGGTATACAAAGTTCTTAGAAGCCGTCATCGCATTGTCAACTAACTTTTGGCACTAGCGATTGCTCTCCATCAGGTGGCCCACTCGCTCGTATAGCTTGCACATACTATAAAAAACGTGTAAACAAGTTGACCCAGCAGGCCATCCCTGAAACTTCCCGCCAAATTAAGGTATTTTAAGCTCAAAAGAGCAAAAATAATACCTATGCATAGATTTTAAGTTCAAAATTAAAAAATCTAATTTTGAAAAGCTGGTTATTTTAAAATCGTGATCAATTTTGATCTTTCGAAAGCCATTTATTCAACGCAAATTTTGAGCCTCAAATGTTTTATTGGCCAAAAAATTGATATGTTGAAAAATGATGAAGAAATGTAAAAAAAAAAAGTTTTGTTTAAAACTTTCATCATTGACAAATCGCAAAGGAATTAATCAATTTTGATCCAATTCACAGTATTTGACGCAGTTTTAAAAGATGAAGAGCTGATTCTATTTAGAAATCAACCGGTGTATTAGTCTGAAAGTTATTTTACAAATATGAAGCGAGTTTTTTTGTGAATAACAAAATAGTAAAAATATTTGAAAGTTGTAACTTTTAGCAACTTAATTCGATTTTGATTTTTGAAACGGTATTTGACGCAGTTTTTTAGGTACTAAAATATTGTCAAATAATTGGTTAAAAATGTCGAACTTATGTTATAAAAAAACACTTTTCTCCAAGTTTTTCGTCAACGACAATTTCCGAATGGATAAACCGATTTTGATGCAAATTATGCATTGAACGCAATTTTTTGAGGAAAAGAGTTGATTAGATTTTGTACCCAATCAATGTATTAGTCTGGAAGGTATTTAAAAAAAATACTGTGTGGCAAAATTTTTTTAGGTTTTTCAAAATTTCACATCTTTTGGACAAACCAACTAGTTTTTTTAACTTTTAGCTTGATTCGACTTTGATTTTGTGAACGGTATACAGCGCAATTTTTAAGCACTAACATATTGTACGTCAAAAATCAATTAGTTGTAAAATCTCGAAGTTATGCCGAAAAACATTTTGAATTTTTTTTTATCAAATATACCTTTCCAACGGATAAACCGATTTTGATGTAATTTGCGGCATTGTTTTGTATGGAATTGAGCTGATTAAATTTTGAAATCAATCGGTTTAAAGTTAATAAAAAACATTGTTTTGTCGAGGTTTTGCCATTTGTGAGATTTTTTCCAAATTTTACTTAGTAGGTACCTTCCATAGTAATCTTTCGTTAGTAGTAAAACCAACTTTCCTTTACTATTAGCGGAAAGTGAAAATATTTATGTATAACGGAAAGTCCTTAAATCTTGAATTTAATTGTTTGATGGTATGTATATTTTATAGCAGTTATAAATGTTTCATTTAGGTCTGGATTACTTTTTCCAATTGAAATGTGTGTGTTTTACAGATTATATTAGTAAAAAAACCGATAAAATGCTAATATTACTATCTCTCGTGATTTTGGTAACAGAAAACATATATAGTTTTTGGTAACCTCTTTAAAAATGTTGAAGAATAGATACAATTTTTAACTTTCTGATACGTAAGTAGATAAGGAAGATTTTGCCCCTATTTTCGAAAATCGTGTTTTCACCAAATCTCCACGTTTTGAGGTCTTAGGAACCTTATCCGATTATTTTCACGATGACGTCAGTATGTCTATATATATGGCATAATCGCATTCGATTGAATTCTGCACAATTTAGACTTTCTGAAAACTTAACCCAACTCGGTCCTAGACATTTAGAGAAATTTTTGGAAAAACCTAAAAAAAATTGGCGTAACAGTATTTTGTTATAAAATTTCCAGATTACTGTACCGATTGAGTACAAAATCTAATCAGCTCTTTTCCCTAAAAAATTGCGTCCAATACATAATTTGCATTAAAATCAGTTCATCCGTTCGGCATTTACCTATAGTTGATGAAAAATTTCGAAAACCGCGTTTTTTCTACATAACTTCGAAATTTTTCAAACAATCATTTTTTAATCTTCGACAATATTTTATTACTTAAAAAAATTATGTCGAATATTGTTTCAGAAATGAAAATTGCTTCAAATTTTTCAAGTGTTACAGCTTTTCAAATATTAAAATTACGCTGTTTACAGCAAACTTACTTCGTATTTTTAAAATGTCTCTAAGGCTGATTAGATTTTTGAATACACCGATATATTTGTTATTTTACTTAAAAACTGCGTCGAGTACTGTAAATCGGATTAAAATAGGTTGATTTGTTCGAGATTTATCAATGGCAAAAAAATCAAAAAGTATTTTTTAACCTATCGATTTTGTAGCTATATGTTTGGGGATAAATGTTGCCGATTCGAAATCATTCTTTTATAAGTTTTATTATTCAGATAAGATTTCAACCGAGTCTACACTACCCCTAGACCGAATTATTAATATAGATTTTCATTATAGATATTTAATTGAGTGAGCATTTTTTATTTTTATTATTAAATTTAATTTCTTTTTAACAGTAATTGACAGTTTCATCTTTTTCTCTCTACTCGGCCTCCGACTTCGGTTCCGGTTGCGATTCCGGTTCCGGTTCCGATAAATCAAAATTAGAACCTCCGATTCCGACTCCGGTTCCGATAAGCTCACTTCCGTTATATCCCTAATTTTAATATATACAATGATTAAGCAAACTAATTCATTAATTTTATTAACATTTTGACGTCTGCCTTTCTGCCAAGCAGTTCGTAAAAAGCAATCGATTGTATAAGAATATCACTTAGAATTTAGATTATGACTACGCGGTAGCAGAGTTCTAGAACACGTCGGCCGGGTTTGCAGTGCCTTACCTTTTGTTGCAGAAATAACGTCAGTGTTGTCCTAAATCTTAAACATATACCTACTAATGATATTTGTAATGGATAAACTCAAAATACAATAGACAGATCTTAAAAATTCTTTCACCAATATTAAGCTACCTTATCATTGAGTAGCATAGGTTATTTTTTACCCGACTGATTAAAAGGAAGTAATTTGTGTGGTTTCGCGAATGAAGTCACGGGGAACAGCTAGTTACGTTCTCTCCCGGTTTGAACAGCAAAGCATAAGAAAATAAACCATAACATTACATCCCCGCTATACAATAGAGATCGCAACACGCCAATAACAATTTTATTTTGTTGTCTACATGCGATTGTGATCTCTTTCAAGCTGCTTGTTTGCAATCTAATGATGTAAAAAATCTATTCTATATTGATATAAAAATGTGAAGTTTATAAATACAGAAGTAATCCGAGACCTATTAAACTGATATTGAAAAGTAGAAAGCTACTTTACTCCTGAGAAAAAAAGGCTACATGTTATTTCAATTATTTGGTGGGATGATGTACGCGGGTTATACCGCGGGGAGCGGCTAGTATTTTTATACTAATACTAGCTGTTGCCAGCGACTTCGTCCGCGCGGACTTCGTTTACTCCGCACAGCCTCTCTCCCGTAGGTGATAGCGTGATAATATGTATACATTATGTTGACCCGACCTGTCAGTAATATTCTTGCAAAATTTGAAGTAAATCCATGCAGTACTTTTTGAGTTTACCCCGGACATACATACAGACAAACAGACAAACAGACATACAGACAAAAATTCTAAAAACTATATTTTTGGCTTCGATATCGATTGTAGATCACGCCCCAATTATTCTTTTAAAAAATATTCAATGTACAGTTTTGACTTTCCTACGATTTTATTATATGTATAGATTACTATCATATTTTTATAACAAGTTTTACATGGACGTAATGGTTTCAGATACTGATGTTTCTATGCTCAAAAATACTTTGCCCCGTCTTGTGTATCCTTTCACCTCATTTCCTGAAGCTGCAAAAATCTTATGAGCATTGTCACCTGAAATAAGAAAATATATCTATTAAGTATTTATTTTGAAACTTGTATTAAGTTTGCACTATAAAAATCAATTTGAACGTAATTTTTACTCTGAGAGATTCTGATTAAGTGCCTACTAAACTCGTCTTTTGAAGAGTAGTAGGTCAACTGCCGTTTTATCAGGCAGGTCATAATAGGCGACTGATTGGCTATGTGAGTCACTACCATCGTGCTTACTAGGTGGTAGAGTCCTGCATTGTCTCGCCCGGGTTTGGCACTACGGCCTTACATATTGCTGTCGCAATAGCATCAGTACTTGTCACCGTCATGTTTCGTTTTGGAAGGTAAGGTAGTCGGTAAACTTATGCTTGTGAAATTAGACCTCGCCACAAGATAGCAACGCATCATAAACACTTTCTATGTGTCTATAGGTGTCTTAGATAGGCAATGGTTGACTCTTTCTTTCAGGAGACCCATCTGCTTGTTTGATACTTATGATATAAAATTTTAAAAAATTTAAACCAACTTTGTAGTAATTCATAGCCCAAAGAAGAAATTAATTCATTTGCAACCTTCCACGGTATATAATAAAACTCTTTGACGTCATGACGTTGTTGAAACTGGAAAGTGCGGTGTACGTGAGTTGATAATTGTGCCTACGGATTGTGCTGCTCTGGGTATTTTTTATTTTCCTGAATTTTTTTTTTGTAAAATGACAATAGCTGATGACTTCAAGAGGTGCAACTGCAGCACCGGACTAGAGGGCGAGCAGCCAGATAATAAATTTAGGCGGTACACGGCTGCCCTAAAGGTTGTCTCCGGCGTAACCAAACTTCGGCTCAGTGCGACGTTTTGTTTAGTTATGGAGGAAAAACTAGTGGAATTGGCCTTGGCGCTAGGGATAGGGCGAAATAGGAGTCTTCGTTGTCGTTGAGACCGCCGGTGACGGTGTAGAGTAGTGAGTGTGTAATGGGTTGGCGGCGATAACCATTGTTATGGAATTGTCGGTATTCGTTAGTATGTTGGGGGCTCCTGTACCTAAGGACGGGTTTTTTACGTTTAGTTACCTTACCTTTACGTACCTAGTTTGCCGCAGCTCCCACTAATGGGTTTGGATGGTCAGCTACTTTCGAAAAGTATTTTTTAGATAGTTCTTTGAAATGTTGAGCACAATTCAGTGGGTTGGGAAATGAAGAACATTTCTTACACCACTTCTGTTTTCCCATTAGTAGCATTACGGTGACCTCTGTCACATGGGTTCTTCTTTAAATCCCTACTTTGCACTATTTCCCTTGATTATGTTCTCATTAAACGATAATATATGTATGCACTTGGTCATGTGTAGGTTAGGTTAAGTCCTTGCAGTAGCATCATAAAAAGTATTAGAAGTGGTAACCAGGTAGGTACCTAGAAAAGTTGGCCTTTGCTTTTGATTAGGGTAGAGCGGAGTTGCCTTTCAATGTCCTTTGGTAGAGACGTGTGTTTTTGTCTCCAAACAACGACAGTGAACTTGAAGCCGCCCCTGCCCGCCATAAAGGCGTTTTTCAAAAAGGCCGTCAAAATTTTATTATTCGCTCTTAATTGTTTGTCGAATTTAGCATTTTTGGCGCCTGGCACCAAGGACAATCTTTCTTCTCGATATAACTCTGGGCCACCGCTGGATAAAACTAAATCAATTACAAAAAAATCAAATCATCCGAAAGGGAAATACTGTACCTCCCTTTGGAACAGTATTTCCATATTTGGTACACAATTTTTTGAGCTTGGATACGATTTCCGGCAGAGACAAACATAATATGTATGTTCGTATTTCTGAGTTCGGATATTTATTAAATATATTTTAGTATTTATACACACATTATTTATTTTTTCCCCCGTGTTGGTCCCGGGCTCCTTTGAAGCGATCGAGAGCGATACATCAAGTGACAAGTGCGAAGCGAGAAGTGTTTTATTGTGTAGTGTTCTAAGTTCAGTGATAGTATAGCGAGTGACTAGGGTGTAAAGTGTATTTTAGTATTACGTAGTGTTGTGTTGTGTAAATACACGGATTTAATATAAGTGGTGTTTTCCTACAATTGCGAACCCGAGTAGTAACAGGTATATAAAAAAAAGATGTAGTGTAGTCACGTTGTAAAATACCCGTATCCGGTATCACGTATCACGATTCAATAATTTTGTTTTTGAATTAGATCAATTCGTGTAATTTGTTTAGCGATATTATTTGTTAGATATGTAATTATAATGAAAAAGTAGATTTTTACCAATGGACACGGCAATTTGTACCGAAGTTATGGGCTTTCCTGGCAGCGTTTTAAATTGAACAATCGGCTCCTCATCTTTTATGCTTAAACATTGTAAAACTCCATTTTTGTCTCCAACAGCAAACTAAAATAACAGTTCAGTAATAATAAAAAGAACCTTAGTAAACAGAATAAGCGCAATAAACCTAAAACAAATGATTTCCAATCCTGTGTGTCTCGGTATATTATCTTCAGAAATTGACCATGCCAAACACGAGATAATTTATTAGGGACCATTCTTTACAAATATAAAAATCAAAAAATGGTCATGCCCAACACGACATATTTTATTACTGTCTATGCCTTTCAAATATAAAAAAATTAAAAATCAGTTCTCTCATGCAACTAGTTATCACTTCTCTTACAGTTATTTTTTATTAAACTTGCAGGCTAGGTACGTGGCATTAGGTACGTGTTACTGTTAGGTTATGTTAGGGTAGCCACACGAACAGCAATGCACCATCAACATCATTGGCGTTTATAAGCGACATTTAGGAATCTTTTTCAATCAGAAGAATCACCTACTTTTTTGCTTCATAATTTTTACGTGTAGGGTCATTGGGGCAACAGTAGGTCATAAGGGCACACTGAGTCAACATCATATTGGACAGAAAGAGTAGGTAAGGCAATAACGTAATTCCTTGGCAATAAAAGTATTTTTAAAAGGTCACACCTAAAGTGGGTACAGTGGGTCGTTCCACTATACTATGTCCTCTGTGACGAAAATTATTACAGGTATGTTATATATTTTTGTAATATATTTTCTATAATTATACTTTTATTTTACAGATTTAAATTAAATAATAATTATTAACAATAATTATTTTATTTCATAGAATGTCTAAGAAACGTCTGTTATGTAGGCAAATTGGCAACCACATCAAAGAAAACATGAAACGTGCTCTACTAGAAATTGTAACAGGAAAAAGGATAGATGTTGTAACAAAGGAAAAGAATGTTCCATTTTCAACGCTACAGCATTACGCAAAGTAAAAGCATCCAAAGCGTGAAAAGTATCGAAAATTTGCAACTTGTGCCACATTATGTCATTAATAAAATTTTTACAGATAAGCAAGAACAAGCACTTACCCAATATTACAATAAATTGTGCTCTTATGTTTTACGGCTTAACAATAAAATAGTGACCGACCGAAATTGGATTTCCAGTCGAAACCGAAACTTGAGCTTGTGTTCCACTTCCGGCCGGAACCAAAACCGTAACCAGACTATACTTTTATCCTATTATATTTTTATCGACAACAGTAGATAGTTATGCGGGAGGTAAAGAAATTCCATGTGAGGGCAGCTGTCCCTCCCTGCCCCCCTTCTCGGTACGCCCATGGTGGCAGGAGTAGGTAAGACGTTGGTACCAAAACCCGGACAAGACGTTGCGGAACTCTATCACCTAGTATTCACATTGGAAGTGACTCATATAGTCAAACGTTCGTATTTCTCAAACTGCCTTGCAGAACGGCAAGATGGTATGAATGGATGACCTTGAAAAAGGGCCTGGACTGTTCTTTATCCCTGGATTAGTCACAAACTTGACAACAGCACTCACGATTAACTAACAGTAGTGTGTGATAGGTGTCACCTTGTGTATCGACAAATCGGGCACATTCGAGGATAATCGGGCATTTCGCGCAAAACATGAGTTAGCACAAATTGCTTGACCTCAAATAAGAACCCAGGTTCTCATGCGTCTATACTGACGTTGGTACCGCAAGACTATTCAGATAAGTGTAAAACTGTATTATGTATATGAAAAATTACAGTTAACCAAAGAGTTTACCTTTTGCTGTGCTTTTTGTTCAAAGCCAGATAAGAGTTTTAAGGTGTCAGGATAGGTTATGCCACATATGGTGTAGTCAACGCGAGCTAAATCGTATATCATGGTAATTAATTACTTAAAACATTTAAACAAAGCTCTGAAACAATTTATAGAGTACCCCGATACAATAAGTTTTTATCAAAAGCAGATCGATATTTCCTTAGTTACAGAATGTAAACATAATATATAAATGATGAAAGTTCTACATCTTGCCTCAGTTGCTAAAAAGATGTACATAATCATAATATGTGAAACTAACTAGTTAATGCGACTTTGCTCACATAATTTTAAAGCAATGTCCATCAAATGAAATTAATTATTTCTATGAACAAACAACCAGCTATTCCAGCTAATAGGCAATAGATAGCCAATGCCCAGTGACATATTTGTAGTCTTGGCCGTCCTAGGTCTTGTAGTCCTCTTTCTTATGTCCCGTCATGTAGATACAACCTAACCTACTAAACCTACCAACCTATTAGGTACATGAATTTACTTTTCTGGGAACTTTTACTGTAATATATTCCAAAATTTATTTAAATGAAATAACAAAGATTTCTAATGCTTATTGCTAACATCTATCGGTTCACACATTATTGAAGTTTACTATTAAACTTCCTTAGCCACGTTAGATGATTTTTTGTAGGGGAAAATCGGATGGGTTCGCGCCACCGTCATCAACACGCTAATGTTTAGAGTAAGTACATCTATAGCGATACAAACAGTTACTTTCTAGAATAGTATATTATATATCCAGTAGCTGTAAGTATAAGAATTCTATGCTTGTAAATATACCATGAAGTATAAGGTAAAGTTGGAGCTAGCACTCGTATAACTCACTTAAAATAAATACCAACAAATGCCCGGGCGAGACGTTGTGGAACTCTACCACGTAGTAGTTATGATGGTAGTGACACGTCTAGCCAATCAGTCGCATTTAACGACCTGCCTGGTAGAACGGCAGTTGGTCTATTCTTCAAAAGCGCAAATAATAAATGCGAAAATAACTGGGTCTGTTACATTTTCATCTACAAGTCGCTGGATTGATTTTGGTGAAATTTGGCAAAAACACTATTATAGCTAGCGCAATTATGTAAATTGTAAGATACCTGATATGAAGCTAATCTGTGGTAAGAAAGAAGTAATTATATCTAAATATACGAGTATAATATGAAGTGGGTCATCTCATGCGAATCGATACGATAAACGATACCCAAAAATAGTCAGAGACATTCCTTTCATGTTCGATGGGAGTTACCACATTTCTATACAGTAGGTATATTTGTGGAGTTTATTTATTGGATCGAGAAAAAATTTTGTTTTGTAGTAGGTACACGTAAGCCGTACTCTATAAAGGTGCTGATCAACGGGCGAGCCCATACCGCGGTTTTAATGGTCTATGAGCCCTCGACACAAAACTTATGGCCGATTGCACTATATCAAACCGCGGTATTGTGATGATACATGGGTGAGCTTTACCGACGAGCCATAAGACCGCGGTATAGGTCCGCTCGTCGATCAGGACCTCAAAAGTTCTGATCGACGAGCTCGAGGGCTTGTGTCGAGGGCTCTTAGACTATAAAGAACGCGGTATAGGCTCGCCCGTCGATCAGTGACTTAAGAGATATTGTATAAGAAGTGAGTTTAAATCTATATCTATATTAATTTATATTATTATTATAAATGCGAAAGTTTGGATGGATGGATGTTTGTTACTCAATTACGCAAAAACTACTAAACGGATTTGAATCAAATTTGGTAAACAGGTAGATGATGAGCTGGAATAGCACATAGGCTAATATTTATCCCGGAAAAATTAAGTGATCCCGCGGGATTCGCCAAAAACTTTTATAATGCAGCGGGTTGCAAGCTGCAGCTAGTATATTAAATGCGAAAGTTTGGATGGATGTTTGTTACCCAATCACACAAACACTACTGAACGGATTTGAATCAAATTTGACTTACAGGTAGATGATGACCTGGAATAGCACATAGGCTTTTTATCCCGGAGAAATGTGGTGGTCCCGCGAGATTCGCCAAACACTTTTATAATGCAGTGGGCTGCATTATACAAGTTTTTGGCGCGGCAGCTAGTATTTTATATACAAATTGTATTTTATATACAAATTGTATTTTACAATTATTGTGATTAGTAAATAGGAACCTGTGAATAAAAATAAGAATAAAGTAAAGTACCACAAAACATAGAAAATACAATGCTGTTACCCAGGTCTACGTAGATACCAAGGAAGTTACATTCTAACCGAAATGTTCGCACGTGATTCAAAATCATTCTGAAGAGTATCACGACATGGGTGGAGTGTGTCTCTTTCTATACAGTGTGATTCTTCATAATATGCACATATTGAAATGTGTGAAACTAGGCCGAGTTTTATGGACAAAAAATAAATTATAAAAATTAAAAAAAAATTATGTTAGGTTTTATAAGCATTTAATGATTATTTTTGGAAACTGTGGATTAGCCTTACCTACCTTAGATAAATAAAACGCTATCACTTTTAAACTATGGGGTTTATCGCGTTCAAATAAAAACTAAAATTAGTGCTAACAATAGGCCATACTGATTTATGAAAATGAAATATCAGAAAATGTCATCTTCACGTAAAAAAGTAACATATCCGCGACAAAAATTAACTTTTTTTGTGTTTATTTTCAGTGATCGTCATTTTTCTCAAAATAATCTATAGATATTATTTTTTTTATTATTATTTTACTTAAAACTACATCATAATAGCTTTCTATTTCTAAAAAAATCATCCTTCTAACTTAAACATAGCCTTCACAACGAAAGGCTAAACATAGACATTAAAGACGCGACTGATGACGCACTAACTCAAATTCATATAGAGACCCTTTTTTGAGTCCTTTCAATACGGAAAAAATTATGTAATATAACGAATTCCCAGATAAAAATCTCCATTTTTCTTAAAATAATTTAATAGCTTTATTTTTATCATTGTTATTTAAATCTGGGTTTCAAGATAGATAGACCTGCTAGAGTTTTGTTGCTAAGATATTTTTGTTAATTATTGAAAAATAACAGTGCTTTCCTAGTAGCCGTTCCATAGTTGTCCTATCTCATACCTCAGGTAGATTATTGAAATTGACCGTAAATCTAAATCACATCACAATCACATTAATAACGCTTCTGACTTATACAGAACGTTTGCTACGATCGATTAAACAAAGGTTCTATTATAATTTTTTAGAAGTATAAAAATAAAAAGAGGCTTTATTAAACATCACAGCACTTATTTATTTTAGCAAATGTTCGAAATGCCTGCCTCTTTGTTGCAAACACAATGATACGCGGACCAAGATGTGCTATATTGCTCTTTTGATAATTTCTGGACTGTTTTTGAGTTCAGCGGCACAATTAACTATTCTATCCACTAGATCAGCTTCGGTGTTGATTGGCGTGCTGTATATGCGTTGTTTCATTGTCCCCCATAAAAAATAATCTAATGGTGTCATGTCGGGGGAACGCGGAGGCCATCCTACAGGCCCTTGCCGACCAATCCAGCTGTTAGCATAGTTGGCATTTAAAAAATCTCTGACGGCTCTAGTGTAATGGGCAGGACACCCATCCAATTGCAAGTACTCGGCGCGTAGCTAATGGTAGTTCTTCCAATAGTAGAGGCAACTCATCCCTTAGCAGCTCTAAAACCCTGTTGCCAGTTAAAACTCTTGGCAGTATAATCGGGCCAACCAAAACATCATCAATTAGAGCTGCCCATACATTCACTGAAAACCTTACTTGATAAGTGGATGGCTTTTTCAGCTTCGGATTTTGTCCTTTTGGGCACCATTGATGTAAATTGCGAGAATTTGTGATGCCTTGTCGTGTAAATTGAGCCTCGTCCATCCACAAAATTGTTTTGCAGAATTCTGGATTCTCTCGATTTTTTCTAAGAATCCAGGCCGACATGACGCATCTTGGAGGCCCATCTGTTTCTTCACGCAAGTGTTGCACCCGTTGATAGTGATACGGATGCAAACCTTCTTTTTTCAAAAGGCGCCAAACTGATGCCTGTGATATGCCAGATCGCAAAGCCAAACGTCTTGTACTGGTGGTGGGATCAGCAAATAAGTCCCGTAGTATGGCTCGTTCGATAGTTGCATCTATAATGGTGGCTGGGTCACGGATATCTCGACTTGATTAAAGTCCAGTAGTTGCCAGTCTTCGGTGAACTTCCTGAAAATCACGCGCTGATGGTATCGGGTGTCGGTTTGGAAACGCAGCCAAATATGCTGCACGTGCAGCTCTAGCACTGCCTCGTAACATTCCATAATAGAAATGTATGTCAGCAATATGTTGTGCCGGAAATTCACTAATACGCGGCATTATGCGCAATAAAAACTAGATAACAAAGTTAACAAACAAAATAGAATCGAAAACAAAACACAAATTAAACAAAATAAGCAGAGCGTAAGAACGTAGTACTAGCGGCGAATGATTCGGAGCGACTGAGCGGTGGAATCCTATCCTACTGACCACAAAAAATTGTTGTAAAATGGCATTGTTCTATCGCATTGAAATTGAAAGAAAAAAAAGGGTCTCTACCTGAGTTTGAATTGGAGCGACATTAGTCCCGCTTTTAATGTCTATGTTTAGCCGCTCGTTGTGAAGGTTATTTTTAAGTTAGAAGGATGATTTTTTTAGCAATAAAAAGCTATTATGATGTAGTATTAAGTAAAATAATAATAAAAAAATAATATCTATAGATTATTTTGAGAAAAATGACGATCACTGAAAATAAACACAAAAAAGTTAATTTTTGTCACGAATATGTTACTTTTTTTACGTGAATATGACATTTTCTGATATTTCATTTTCATAAATCAGTATGGCCTATTGTTAGCACTAATTTTAGTTTTTATTTGAACGCGATAAACCCCATAGTTTAAAAGTTATAGCGTTTTATTTATCTCAGGGCCACAGTTTCCAAAAATAATCATTAAATGCTTATAAAACTTAACATATTTTTTTTTTAATTTTTATAATTTATTTTTTGTCCATAAAACTCGGTCTAGATTCACACATTTCAATATGTGCACATTATGAAGAATCACACTGTATATAAGCGCGGCCATGCGTAGTTTGCAAATTACTACTAAGTAATTCTGCTAAAAAAGAAACAATTTTTGCATTGCATAAATAATTACGTAATAATTAAAATAAGCATATTTTAGAACTCACTGTGTTAATTACAATACATTTTATGTTAATGTATTTATCGACGTGTATGAATAAAAGGGATTTAACGATTGCCGAATATATAAAAATCTACCATCAGATAGTTTTATTTACACTGGCAATTGCAAGAAAGTGACAACATCCACTCTTGTCTTGTCGTTGTCTTGCTCAGAACGTTTTTCCCCTCTGTTAAGTAAGAAACAAATGTCAACTTTATTAATAATGAAATAAAGTACAGTTTTATTTTTTAAAGGTTGCTTTGTAAATTCCAGTTATCGTATATATGTTCCTTGGTTCGGACTTCGGAGTAGACATGTGTCGTTATGCGTTTTTGAAATAACGAAACGATCACGTTAATTGATTTCAGATAACGATATGAAAACTATCTATTTTAATAACTATCTACTCTTTGAACGTCGGTTAATAGGTCAAGGTTTATGCCAAAAGAGTTACTATCGAATTAAACTACGTTAGCTATAGCTATATTACTTAATTCGCTTTAATGAAATTTTCTTCATACTTTATTTACCAAGTTTAAAACTATGTAATAAATGAAGTATTAATGGACAAACGAGTTTTATATTTATATATAACAAATAAAAATATGAGTCTTTTATATAATTACAATACCCAACACATATTATAAAAATATAGATTTACTCAAAAGGAATGGGGTACTTGCAGTGTCAAGGTCAAGTTCAAAACGAAAATCTAATTAATATAAAATAGCATCTTAAGCGTCCATAAAAAATAATCAATTTTGATAGTGTTTAACACATTAATTATATTTTGTTTTAACTATACGTACATCTGCGTTACTTCTTTTATCGCACTAATATAAAAACGTCTTACACATAACCAAAACAATGTGAAGTGGCTCATGTTACTCGTTACAACAGAGTGCTAAGTGTGAGTTTTTCTTTTTGCATTCGATCGTGAGCGCGTTTCGAGTTTACTAGGAATTTGTATGGGATTTGTACAGCGCCACCTAGTGGTAAACGTGAGAAACAAAACATGCAAGTGCGAGATTTATGTTTACTTGTTCCCTGTCGAATACGGCCATTGACGGCCATTTTGTATTCTATAGCGAGAGCGTTACCGCATGTGATTGGTGGATTCAAGTGGAAGGTTAGTGTGAGATGCAATTTTGACGTTTCGAGTCACTAACATTGGTGAATGGTACGCTTACGCCGAAGTAAAGTTATCACTTGGGTTTATCGTAGTGAGAACGTAAAAAAAGAAGAAAATTTTACAATGTGTAAAAAATTTAATTTATAAATTTGACAAAAATCATAGTTGGTGCCTCTTTTTTGCTTAGACAATGTTTGCAGTGGCACAGACAGAGGTTATACTGGTTGGAGCTATGCAAGCTTTCGACCATCATTTGATGCGCTGCTGGCCCTTACAGAGAAACAATTCAGTGACGGCTATCGCATAAATAAAAAATCCCCGTGTTGATCCCGGGCTCCTTTGAAGAAGGTCAACTGCCGTTCTATCAGATAGGTCGTAAAAGGTGACCGATTGGCTATACAAGTCACTACCTTCATGGGCTATTATGTGGTAGATCTGCATTGTCTTGCCCGGGTCTTGTACCACCGCCTTATCTATTGACACAATAGCGTCAATGCTTGTTACTGTCGTGTTCCGATTTGGAGGGTAAGTTACCCAGTAAACTTATGCATGTGGCATTAGACCTCGCTACAATATCAAAGCACCATTAAAATCTTTGGTGTTTATAGGCGATAGTTGACTCTCCATCACGACACCCATTTGCTTGTTTGCTATCTTATGATGTAAAAAAATGTATAAAAAAAATAAAAATCATTTATTTCAAGCACTTGAAGCCTTTAATGTTAGTAACATATTTTCCTATAAACAATGTTAGTAAATACTAAATAGTATTTTATATAAATCACATATATTAAAACTACATATAAAATGTGTTTCAAAATAATTTACTGTGGTGTGTGTGCCAGTAATGGTTGAGCATTCTACTGTTTATCATATTTAGAAACATGTTGTTATTCTGTCGCAAATGTGAGATAGTAGTCGCAGTTTTCTTCCACATTATAGCATAGAAATCCTCAACATGTGTATAGGACATGTACATTTAAGATAGTGTGCCAAACAAATGTATTAATCACACAGTGATCCAACCACATTTTACACCCCTCACTAACATAGGTATGAGTGTCTGAAGCTATACCAAGCCTTAAAATGTCTCTACACACCCACTGCCTTTATTACAAAAATTAAAAACTCATTGCAAAATGATGCACCCTGGTGTGCATTGTAATCCCCTAACATATACACTGTTTTAATGTCACTTTCTTCAATGATTGCATTTAATTGGCCCAGGCACTGAACAAATATTGACAAATTATCAGGCTGATCTGTAGCCATATACACAGATGCAATCAAGATCTTCGGCATGTCCCTAGAGTAATTTCTTTTATAGTTGTTATACGCTTACTTTCATAATTTAACACTGAAACTTCACTAAACCATTTCTCTGCCACAATAGTGCCACACCGCCGTGAGATCTACCGTGATGTACACCTGTTGACAGCTGATTTCCCTATGTAGCTGACAGCTGCATCAATGCCACCAAGAAGAGGCAGGTCGTGGGGCAGAAGTCAGGTCTCCTACAGTGCCACTGCATACACCAAATTACATAGTGTTTTGACACACTGAACACTGCGTTTCACGTTTTTGTAATTAAAGCTAATAAATATACTAGGTTTGGTTTGATCCATTATCAGTTAGTATTTGTTCACACTGCATGTCCCAGCACTGGTTGGAGCAATGCAAGCAGTGGACCATCACTTGATGCGCTGCTGGACCTCACAGAAAAACAATTCAGTGACGGCTATCGCATAAATAAAAATCCCCGTGTTGATCTCGGGCTCCTTTAAAGAATAGGTCAACTGCCTTTCTGTCAGACAGGTCGTAAAAGGTGACCGATTGGCTATACAAGTCACTACCATCATGGGCTATTATGTGGTAGAGTTCTGCATTATCTCGCCCGGGTCTGGTACCACTGCCTTATCTATTCCTGACACAATAGCGTTTTCATTGAATTCTGATTTCTAGGAAAATTAATTGACAAACATTGCAATTGGAAAGCGCACATTTATTCCCTTTGTAATAAAATTGATAGATTTTTGTATGTTTTGAGAATAAGAGAGGTTTAATTAATTTACTAGGTGGTAGAGTTCTGCATTGTCTTGCCTGGGTCTGATACCACCACCTTGCCTATTCCTGTCGCAATAGCGTTAGTGCTTGTCGCTGTCATGTTCCGGTTTGGAGGGTAAGGTAGCCGGTAAACTTATGCATGTGGCATTAGACCTCGCCACGAAATAGTAAGGCACTATTAACATTTTTGGTGTTTATAGGCGATGGTTGACTCTCCATCACGGCACCCATTTACTTGTTTGCTATCTTAAGATTTAAAAAAATGTCTAAAAATTAATTAAAAATCATTTATTTCAAGCACTTGAAGCCTTTAATGTTAGTAACATATTTTCTTATAAACTATGTTAGTAAATAGTATTTAAAAAAATTCACATATATTAAAACTTTAAATATAAAATGTGTTTCAAAATAATTTACTGTGGCGTGTGTGTCAGTAATAAGCACCCATGCAGACACATAAACCTGTACATAATGGATTCTACTGTTTATCATATTTAGAATCCTGTTGTTACTCTGTCACAAATGTGAGATGTTACCTAGTCGTAGTTTTCTTCCACATTATAGCATAGAAATCCTCAACATGGGCATCTGCAAACATGCCAGGGGCAATGCAACACCATGGCAGCCGCAACAGAACTCTAAATACATTATTGTATAGTATCTTAACCACTCAATTGGTCGAGTGGATAGCGACCCTGACTACGCAATTGACGGGGCTCGGATTCGATCCCCGCGTGGACAAGCATTTGTGTGATGAACATAAATATTTGTATTGGGTTTGGGTGTTTTTAAATATATTCCAGTATTGATATAAGTATGTATTTCTATGTATTAGTACTTACCATTGACTAACACCCATAACACAAGCAAATAATTTGCTTACTTTGGGGTTAGTACAGTAAGTGTAATTTGTCCCTTAAATATTTATATATTTATATCTGGTATAACTTATCTATTACAGGCATATAAGTAATACATTAATTATACCAGAATATTATATAACATTCTGGTATAATAATTTATATATTATACACCTGTGACCTAAAATGTTACACATTTTATATGCACAATCACATAATTCTAAAGGAAAACTTATCAATGTTAATTTGTTATTACATAATTAACTATATTTATTTATTTCATCATTATTTTTTATACCCCATATAACATTATTTTTGTAGTGATAGTCACTTAATTCTATTGTATTTCTTATTAAATCTAAGTTACATTTTATCTAAATCGGATAGTGGTAGATCAGTATGTTGTATAGGACATGTATATTTAAGATAGTGTGGCAAGCAGATGTATTAACCACACAGTGATCCAACCACCTTTTACACCCCTGAGCCTCACTAACATAGGTATGAGTATCTGAAGCTATACCAAGCCTTAACATGTCTCCACACGGCCACTGCCCTTATTACAAAAATTAAATAACTCATTGCAAAATAATGCACCTTGGTGTGCGTTGTAATCCCCTAATACAACGTTTCATAACCTTTTTTAGTCCGCTGACCCCTAGAAAACCAAGCACAGTATCAAGGGCCCTGTTGATAAAAAAACATTGGCATTTATATATTCATTCAAATATACTCGCAGACCCTCAGGGGTCCATGGACCACAGGTTAAGAAACATTGCCCTAATATATACACTGTTTCAATGTCACTGTCTTCAATGATTGCATTTAATTAGCCCAGGCACTGAACAAATATTGACAAATTATCAGGCTGATCGGTAGGCATATACACAGATGCAATCAAGATCTTCCGCATGGTCCCTAGTAATTGCTTTTATAGTTGTTATATGCTCACTTTCATAATTTAACAATGAAACTTCACTAAACATATTTCTCTGCCACAATAGTGCCACACCGCCGTGAGATCTACCGTGTAGTACACCTGTTGTTAGATCAACAGCCGATTTCCCTGTGTAGCTGACCGCTGCATCGATGCCACCAAGACACCAAGGAGAGGCAGGTCGTGGGGCAGAAGCCAGGTCTCCTACAGTGCCACTGCATAGTTACACCAGATTACATAGTGTTTTGACACACTGAACACTGTGTTTCACATTTTTTGCAATTAAAGCTAATAAATATACTAGGTTTGGTTTGATCCATTATCAGTTGGTATTTGTTCACACTGCGTGTCCCAGCTGGAGACTCCATTGCTTTTGAACGCATTCTGAAATGTACAAAACGCCTGAACTTTATACCATCTGGCCATAACTCGTTCGTGTAGATATTCAACTTGCGTTTTGACACGAAGATCTTAAACGCGTTTTAAGATTTCTCTCGTTTTATATGTATTTTTTCCATCATAACCTTTTCACTTGTCTTTGCCCATCACAAATATCTTTTTCACACGTTTCTTTGTTGACGTTAGATGTATAAATGGTTATGCAGAGAACTATAATCCTTGCTAATTGCTTGATTCAACTTGTGTTTTGACACGAAGATCTTAAACGCGTTTAAAGATTTCTCTCGTTTTATATGTATGTCTTATTATGTGTATGTTATTATGTGTATGTCTTTGCCCATCACAAATATCTTTTTCACACGTTTCTTTGTTGACGTTAGATGTATAAATGGTTATGCAGAGAATTATAATCCTTGCTAAGCTAAGCTGAACAACACACAACAATATAACCTAAAAAGCTAAACAACTAAAATATGTTTACTCCTTCATAAACGCCATTAATCCAAATGTTGATGCTCCCGTCTTCATTTTTAATTTTCACTATGAATAATCTCAAGATTTTCAACAAAGAGTATGTAATTTATTTATTCTCAAGACAGTCACAATCGAATAAAAAATACAATAATATTTTGTTTGGTAGTAATCCGTATAAGTTTAAAACACTACTTTTTTAGATATAGACACTCAAGAATTGTGTACTTCTGAAAATGTTTGGTTATTCATTCGATGCTAACGTACAACCAACATTACGAAACAAATGTTCGCCATTCACGATGAGTGGACGCCGACCGAGTGGTTTGGCTAAATCGCGACTCACACTCGCAGCTTCTCGATACTCGTTAATTAAAGAGTTTATTCGATTAACGCGATGGTAAAGTTATTCGAACGCATTTGAGAAACTCACACTTAGCACTCTGAACACTTGTTATTGAAAACTGATCGTTGCGACACAGCGATACGTCGCGATCGTTCCATACGCTATACGTTGCTTGATATATTACCGTTGTCAAAAGTAGATAGTTTATTTTTGGTTGAAAATGATTAACGTTTATGCAAACAACTATAGTTTCACAACTATCTATGTTATATAGTATATAAATCTGTGAATAATCTGTGGTATATATTATAGCGCTCACGTCTCTATTTCGGAGACGTCAGATCATGCTATGGTAATTTAGTACTATAAAATATTTGATAATTGTATTGAAAATAGCGTCATCTAGGACACGTACTGAAAAAGATTTTATTTCAAAAGACTTAAGATCTGGATTCAAGGTTTTTGCCACTACATACGAATATTAAAAATAACCTTTTAATGTCTTAAATATATATTTTTAAATAAGATATCACATTACATTATAATTTTTGACTATCTGAACTATAAACATATATTGTTTTGTGGTAAATACGCTTATTTTTCAAAATAACAAAGTTTGGCCAATCTATCAAACAAAAAACCACACAATTACAAATGGCGTCGTTATGGTGTTAAATGTTGATACTCGTGCGCATTTTATTATTGAAATTCAGTTTGTTTTGTGTGTATTAGTGTTATTTTCGTTGAGTTTGAACTTTTATTCTCCGGATTGCTTAATCGTGACACAAAACTAATATATTGTGCTATTTATTGTGAGTTAATAAAGGCTTAAATTATGAATGTTTTTATTCTGAATATATAACATTATACAGCGTGGCAATCAAACGAAGTTGCAAAAGGACTTGTCAGAGTTACATTTTGTTTGAATGGCACGCTGTATAGTGTTTGATAAATTCCTATTTACTATTAAAATTTTAATAAAAAAGTAGGTACCTATATTCAGCTGCCGAAACAAAATAGTTCTCAGGCTATAAGATAGATGACGCCAGTAGTAAGCCATTATAGATTTAGAAAGTTGCCTATCTATACATATAGTAATACACATATTTATCTATGCGTCAGATGTCAACTGCAACTGAAGTCAAAATAAATTTAAACTTCGTAGCATTTTCTAACCTGTTTATATTGTAATTTCAGTTATTAATAAATAATAAGATATAAGATTAAATATAACAAAAAATGGACACCGACAAAGAAAACATTGTCCAAGCTTTGGTTATTATGGATCTTTTTAATAACAACTTTAACCCTATTACTCATAATATCCCTATGGTAATGATGAATTATTTCTAAATTGGTATCTATCATTAAATCAGCTTCGATTTGATCCTAAAATAAAACAAATGCTGTCTTCCAGGGACTTCTACCAGTTGCAGGTGTACCACTTATTGATTATGTTTTGGAATCTCTATCATCAGGTGGAGTTGGGGAAACGTTTTTATTTTGTTGTCAAGATGTGTCTAAGATAAAAGATCACATAAAGTAAGACTTGAATTTCAACATATGTATAGTATAATCAAATAAAATTTCTACATCAGTTATTTGTCCATCTTTTCTTCAAAAAAATTTTATTTTCATAATGGGTTCAGATACTGCTATAAGTATAATATGCTCAATTCTAATGAAATTCTTGAAATCAACAGAAAGAGCAAGGAAGAAAAAGTGCCTTGGTGTATAACCATGGATGTGCAGATAATAACCTCTGATACATGCCAGACAATGGGTGATGTTATGAGAGAAGTAGACGCTGCTGGGTTATTAAGAGGTTATTTTATTTTGCTGGGTGTTAATACTATTACTAATATTAACTTTGCTGCGCTATTAGATCAACACAAGTAAGGAACTTTTTATTTGTATTGCAATTTGTTTTGTTAAAAACAATGTAAACTTGTAGTTATGTTTTAGGTCAACTTGTAAAAAGGATAAAGGTGCTGCAATGACGTTAGTATATAAAGAGGTATCTTGGAAGCATCCATTACTTATGCATGATAACTCAACTTTGCTGGCTGCTGATGGAAACATGAAAAAAGTATTAATACATAAGAAATACAAACCAAAATCAAGTGAAGCTATATTAACTTTACCTCTTGTGAGTATTATTTGGAAAATTACATTATCTTGGTACTTTTAGGTTACTTACTAGCATAATAGATTTCCCTTTATGTTTTAGGATTGTGTATTGCAACACTCAGAAGTAAAATTGCATCATAATCTAGTAGATGCAAATATTGCACTTTGTTCTCCATCTGTGCCACCACTCTTTTCAGACAATTTTGATTTTCAAACAAGAAATGATTTTATACATGGAATTTTAATAAATGAAGATATTTTAGCCAGTTCATTGTACTACAATCTTATAAAAGAAAACCAATATGCTGCTGCAATAACCAATTGGAAAACTTATCAAACTATTTGGTAAGGCATAATAATAAAATTGTTTACAAAATTTATTTATGTATCTCATTAAATTAGTTACTTTATTATAAGAAACTCATCCAATTAAAAAAAGTACATGCATATCTTCAACCTAATTCTCTTATGGGAGAGGCAGACAGAGTTGAATGCTATACATCCAAGATCCAGACATGCTTGCCTTGCTTCCTTCACATTCATAACTCACTTCATTCAGACATGCCCATTTTGCAGACTCTTGACACTACCTTCGAACACCATCAACTCAACCTGATCAGGGTTTAAGAGTCTTGGTCTCCCCGGGCACCTATATCCATCCATATAAACATTGTATACCTGTTTTGTTCATAATTATTCAAAATTGAACAAGAAAACAACTGTATTTTTATTTTTAGTTGGGATATCCTACACAACTGGGTTCATCCTTTGTCTATTGAAACTGGCTCCTTCTACCAAAACAGTTATATCTACATGGGCAAACACAACTATAGGAAAAATGGCTCTACACTGAGTAGGTTAGTACTTGCTTAAAATTGAGATAATTCAACAGAGAATATGAGTTGGATGTATTTTTTTATATTTAAGTAAATGTAAAAATAATAATTGAATAATATTATGCAAAAATGTGTAAATAAAATATTACATAAAATAATTGTTAACTATTTATATACTTATGTATATGCTAATTTTCAAATATTTGCACACCATATAAGGGTAGAATATGTTAGTAAAGATAATTTTAATAACTTGCAATACCCATATTCTTGCAAATAAATAATATTTCTTTCTATTTTCTTAAGAAACAAAGCAAATTACCAGTGATTGAAATGCTTAATGCTGTACTTATTTATTTTAATGTATTTCAATAATTAAATAACTACAAGCAGAGGTACAACTAATGCACCCACTATAAACCAATGGTATTGTCATGATAAGACAGGTGGTTAATCAAATGTAGCTTATCTGAGACATCTAGTCTCGGATAAGCTGCACCCTATATCTAGAAATAGGGTGCATATCCAGATATACTAGTCTCAGAAAAGTCACATTTTCTTAAAGAACTGATAAACTCATTTAGAATTGCTTGGCACTGGATTCAGACTTAGGATCTCTAAAGCATCTTTAATGCTGGTTTTACTTTAAATAGTTATGAAATAATACATTTTGATTTTTTTTTAAATTATATATCTGCCCCAATGCCCAGAGCTAATTTCTATAGCAACTGTAAATCCAAATTTCAAAAACGATAAGTTTATTTTCTTTGAATAAAGATGTACATGGTAAAAAATATATTTCTGGAACTCTGATTGGCAATAAAATAAATGACTATGGAACTATCCTAAAAATATATAATATAAAATAAACTGATAACTGCTAGTTTTTGAAATATGACTTAAACTTATACGTGTAATGGGTTATGTTTATTAATGTTTTTTTAAATTAAATTTAGTTATGATTTTAAATATATTTAATTATAAAATTTTTATACTTTTTAGATCTTGCTTTGTTACTGAAGATGTTGTTATTGGCACAGAGACTCAAATAGGTGATACTACTGAAATCACAAAATCTATTGTTGGAAATAAATGTAGTATTGGTGATAACATTAAAATTAAAGGGAGTCACATACTGAACAATGTTATTATAAAAAATAATTGTACTATAATCAACAGCTTTATTGCTGATAATTGCACTATAGAAGAAAATTCCTCTATAGAAGGAGTTATTGCTGTTTCAAATATGTGCATAAAAGCAAATAGTAAATTAAAAGGGACAATTCTAGATGAATCAGAAGAAGAAAATAATGGTAATATTATATTTTGATACATTCCATATAGACAGTGGTCCCAAGAACAAACTATCTTTTGATTAATAACAAGTTGAATTTTTACAGTAAAAAGCTTTGTTTTGATGAGGTGATTATCTTTTCTATCTTTGAAAAATCTTGAATTGGGTAACTAATAAAGAAAAAAATTCCATTTTATTTATAGGACAAAGTAACCTTTGAATTATAATAATAACAAACAAGTTGTGAGAAAATTTAAGTTGTTTAAAATTGCTTAATAACAATTTAAAAATCTCATAATTCCGAAACTTTATAGCGAAGGACTCATCAGTAAAACCATCAAATGTGTAGGACTAAAGTTTTTCGTGTTTTTCATAAAATCACCAAGGATTAAAGTAAAAAAATAATGATTGCTATTAATCAATATTTTTCCTTCATCAAATTAAAATGTTCTGAAGCTCCCTAACTTTTTTAGTTACCCAATTCGAGATTTTTCGAAGATAGAAAAGATGGGTGTCTCAGCAAAACGAAGCTGTTCACAAAAATTCAGCTTGTTATTAATCGAAAAAGTTTGTTCTGGGACCATGGTCATGGTAATATATACGAGTGTAATTGATGAATGTGAAATATTATGATGACCTCGCCCGCCGCGCCGCCGCCGGTTCGCGTGGCCGGGCGGTTATTGCATTCAAATTATATTTGCCTGTCGCTTCTTTGTTATCCCTATGTTATAAATATATTGTCTTCAAAAATAAATGACCATCTACCTTCCAGCCAGACAATTTGTAAAAGGCGTACAATTGGCAAGTTTGTCATAACTACTATGATTAATCTACTAAGTAGTAGAATTCTGCAACACCCCATGCGCGGATTTAGTACTATCGCCTTACCTATTAATGATAGCTTCAATGCCATTATCTTATTGTGAAACTTGAATTGGCTAACTAATAAAGATATATAAAAAGAAAACTTTAAGAGTGCCATACTAAGAAAAAGTTTCCATTTTATTTATAGGACAAAGTAACCCTTGAATTATATTATAATAATAATAAACAAGTTGTGAGAAAATTTAAGTTGTTTAAAATTGCTTAATAACAATTTAAAAATCTCATAATTCCAAAACTTTATAGCGAAGGACTCGTCAGTAAAACCAGCAAATGTGTAGGACGAACTACTGTGGTTTAGAGGGCTAGGTAGTTAATGAACAGTCTTATGCCATTCCAACCAGCCATACAAATGGCAATGCACGATTAATGTCTGGTGTCTATGGGTAATAATTATTTCTCTATGAAACATCATCTGCTTGTTTGCTATCCTATGATGTAAAAAAGTACATTCACTAACAATGTTATGAATAACATTTTAAATAATGTCAGCTAAGTATTATGGGTCATAATAATGATTTATTAATGGAGTTATACCAATTGTCACTATAAGTCTAGTAATAAATTTTCAGACAAAACTCTATTAAAATCCACTTCTGAAAGTGGCACTGAATGGGAAAATGAGTCATCAGGCGATAGTCAAGATGAGTTTATTGGAATTGAAAAAGAGTGGAGTGATAGTGAATCGTGTTACTCTTCAGATAGTAGTGCAGACTCCTCAATTCCAGATTCACCAGTCCCAGAAGATACAAACAGTATGTATTTTTTTTTAAATTAAAAGTCATTTACAAATACAATGTGCATGTGTCAAAATTTTTAAAAACTGGGGTGTTTGTGTGACCAGAATAATAAACGTATAAGAAGCAAGAAAGATCTATAGAGCTCGTAACATTCTGGACAGTTCTCATGGCATACTCAGTAAAGGATTGCGGGTGGAGCTATGTGCATATTCAATTAAATTTATATGAGCCAAAAAAAATTTGCAATACATAATTGTATTTTACAGACAAGACTCAGCCTATTGGGCGCTTCTTTATTGGCCGGCATGGCACCGGCCCCGGCCCGACACCGACAGTACTTGACGCGACGACCCGACACGGCACCGGCAGCTACATTCTTCATTAGACCGACACCGACACGCTTCGACCCGACACGGCCTTATATAATTCCAGACGTGGACAAGAACTATGCGCGATGCCAGCGTAAAATTTAAGACGTAAAAACAGACGAGTTTTCAAACCATTTTGGGTGCATCCAATTATAAAAGTGAAATATTTAGATGGCATGTAGTACAGCTTATTTGAAAAAATTAATTGATGACCCGGATAAGTTTTTCAATTAATATTTCTGAATGACTATAATATAATGAAAAACCGGCCTAGTGCGAGTCGAACTCGCGCACAAAGGGTTCCGTACCATCCCTATTCAAGTACAGTCGATCTTACAGTACAACTTAAGCAATTTTTACTCGATCTTAAACAGGTTTTCTACCTATTTATTAAGATCGAGTAAAAAATTGCTTAAAAACTATGTGTGTTGTATGCGGATCCCCCTTAATATTTTCATTTTTATTATTTGTTGTTATAGCGGCAACGGAAATACATAATTTGTGAAAACTTCAGCTTTCTAGTTATCACCGTTTATCAGATACAGCCTGGTGACATACAGACAACGGAGGCTTAGTAATAGGGTCCCGTTTTTACCTTTAACATACGGAACCCTAAAAAATAATTATTCCTCCACATGCACTAAGTAATAAAAATTGCACGGGCAGGTTCAGTGATCACACCACTAACACACCTACATGGAAGCTTGCGCGTGTACACAACACATGCATAAAGATGCCGGCCCGACACCAGCGGGGGAGGCTTGCTTCCAACGACATGCCGGCGCCGACACCGGCATGTCGGTGCCGGCATCGGCATATCGGTGCCGGGCCGGGCCAGTGAGACAGCGTGCAGTACAACTTCATAGAATTATGCGTCCACTAGTGTCGGTGCCTGCGTCGGGCCGGTGCCGGTGTCGTGTCTTTTGTGAATTTTGTGTTAAGATCTGTCATTATATTTGACAGACTTTTTTAGATTATAAAATATTGATGTTAAACCAAGACACATTGATAAGCTAAAGCATTTAATTTTTAAAATTTTTAGATTAACACTGTAGTAGAGCTAAGTAACAATTTTCATACTCTTTGGAAGTCAATCAGGCTCATTGAACCATCTAGCCGAGCTATAATGGTAGAGATAAATTATCTTCTCCTCCTGTATCCCCTAAGAGGTGCATCCACGGTTAGCCGAATGAACTTGGTCCCACAATGTGACAGGTGGCTAGCCTATTGCCAACTTGCCATTTTCCAATCCTGGACCATGTTATTTTTATCAGAAAACTGAAAAACGTAACGACCCGGGAATCAAACCCAGGACCTCATGTGGACAACACTGACACAGGACCACTTGACCACAGAGGCGAATGGTAAGAGGTAATAAGTTATAATGACAATCTATAGATAAATTATAATGAAAAAACCATGATAGATGGTCAAAAGTGCTTTGAACCTTATTATATATTATATAAAGAAAAAAAGAAACATTTTTAAAAGTAGGTAATTTATTTTATGTTTCAGTATTTCTTCAAGAAGTTATTGATAGTTTAGCTAGAGGATATGAAGAAAAACTAAAATGTGATTATCTCATACTAGAAATTAATTCATCAAGATATGCCTATAATATACAGCTGCATGAAGTGAATTTTTTTGTTGTAAGAGCCATGTTAAGTATGCCCTCTTTAGTCAACAACAAGAATATTCTGCATAGTGTTAAAGATATACTGAAGTTTTTCCAACCAGTTTTATCAAATTATATCAAGACAAAATCCTCAATAATGGACTGTTTAAGAGCAATAGAAGTAAGTATATAAACAAATATTAATATTGTAAAAAATCAAATCATAACCTGTGCACCTTATGTTGAGTGATCACCGCCACCCATGGAC
The DNA here is from genome assembly GCA_036924255.1 of Apodemia mormo. Lineage (NCBI taxonomy): Eukaryota > Metazoa > Arthropoda > Insecta > Lepidoptera > Riodinidae > Apodemia > Apodemia mormo. The sequence goes on along the minus strand of JAUPFN010000006.1, from coordinate 23,141,759 downwards.
ATCTGCAATACCAGAGGCCTTGCAATTGCGTTGCCGCCCTTTTAAAAATGAGGAAGCTCTTTTCTTGAAGGTCCCCATGTCATATCTGTTCGGAAAAACCCTTGCCGGTAATTGATTCCACAAAAGAGTAGCGCGAGGCAAAAAGTGCCGGGAGAACCGCACGGTTGTGGATTTCCAGACATCGAAATAGTGTGGGTGGAACTTCAAATTTTGACGCGATGTCCGATGATGGAATTTGGCTGCAGAAGTTAATCCAAACAACTCGTCGGAACACTCCATGATACATGCGATAAAAGACGCAAAGTGAGCTTACATCTCTACGTACTGCCAAGGAGTCAAGCCGTATCAAAATAGCCTGATCGTCAACGATTCGAACCGCTCTACGTTGGATGCGGTCAAGTGGAACAAGCTGGTACTGGGGAGCTCTGGCCCAGAGATGAGAGCAGTACTCCATATGAGGCCGAATTTGCGCCTTATAAAGTTGGAGACGATGGGCCGGCAAGAAGTACTGTTTCGCTCTGCTGAGCACACCGAGCTTTAAGGAGGCTAGTTTCGCCTTGCCTTTCAGATGACCTCGAAACTGAACGGTATACGATATGTCGACTCCCAGGATTCCGACACTGGTTGAGGCTGTCAGGAGAGTATTCTCAAATCGAGGTGATACGACAAGAGGTGTCTTTTTTGCGGTGAACGCGCAAAGCTGTGTCTTTTTGGGGTTAAATGCGACCAGGTTTTGACGACCCCATTCCGAGCCGAGACGAGTCGATTCTCGACTTCAGACACAAGCTTCTTTCGGCTTTCTTCGACGTGTTCCCGAGAAATACCGCTACGGCCGGAGTATGTATCATCACCAGTACTATCATCTGCATAGCAATGTATGTTACTAATTCGCAAAATGCAGATATGAGAAAGATATGCAGAAGAAAAAGTGTTGGTGTTAGCACGCAGCCTTGAGGAACACCAGCATTGACTGGTTTAAGGTCGGAGCATGGACCGTCGACTACGACCTTGATGTTCCGATCGGCCAAAAAACTGGTTATCCACTTGCACAATTTTTCAGGAAGTCCGTAGAAAGGCAGCTTTGCGAGAAATGCTTTGTGCCATACCAGATCAAAGGCCTTAGCTATGTCCAAACTTACAGCCAATGGGAGGCCTTGGACTCAACTGCTTCCGCCCACCGATGTGTCAAATATACTAGCAGATCACCAGCTGAGCGGCCAAGACGGAAACTGTACTGGCAATCGCTAATCAGCTGGTGCTCTTCTGAGTACTTGAGGAGCTGAGAGTTGATAATTGTCTCCATAATTTTGGAGAACAAGGAGGTTATGGCTATGGGTCGGTAATTGGACGGATTAGAGCTATCTCCTTTTCTGGGAATGGGATGCGCTAAAGCTGTCTTCCACGATTTTGGTACCATGCCGAGTGAGTAGGAGAGTCGAAACAGGCGCGTTAATACTGGCGCCAACTCCGGAGCACACATACTTTAAGCACAATAGAAGGGAAGCCATCCGGCCCACTGGACTTGTGGACATCCAAGGAAAAAGTGCTTTACGCACAGAAGACTGCAGGAATCTTAATTCCGGCATAGAACTATCGCACTGGGGGATGGTAGGCGATGCATTCCCTTGGTCATCCAAAGTCGAGTTGGCCTCAAAGAACGAGCCCAGAAGATCGGCTTTCTCTTTTGCGGTATGGCCATGAGAGTCATCGTCTCCGTGCAAATAGATGGAAGGGAGGGCTAAGAGAAATTCTCCATGACGGCCTTGACGAGAGACCAGAACGCACGAGTTCCCGAAGGAAGGCGAACTAATTTCTCACCAATTCTGCCAATATGTTCCAACTTTGCCTTGGCGATAGCTCTTTTGAAGAATCTTGAGGCAGAATTGTACTCCGTTCGTAACGTGCTGGTTTTTAAATCACGAGATGCCGACGCAGCAGCCCAAGCCCGGTAGCACTCCTGCTTTCGGCGTGAAGCCGTTTTGCAGGAACAACCAAACCAAGGCTGAGACTTACCACCAACTGGCACCACAAAAAAAAGTTCCATGCCCTGCAGCACCACATCAGCAATAGAGTCATTGACAACACTCGGATCATCCAGCTTGAAGCACATCCGCCCCCATGGGTAGGACGCAAAAAAGACCATATCCCGCCCCAATCTGCTGACCTATAGTGCCACCTTTAAGTGACCTTCAAGTTTGCCGATGCGCCGGTAACAGATATCTTCCCTGACGTAGGCGTACACACCACCCCACGGTACAAAGGCGTGTTCCAATTTGTACCCCAGGTAGGATAGGTAAGAAGTATCAGCTGGAGAAGATATCAGTGTCTCGGTCAAAAAGAGCAAGGCTGGCTTCGCCATTTCGAGATGGTAGTGGACGGCGTTCATGTTGGAATGAAGCCCCCTGATATTGAGCACTCGTTGAGCACCTTCAAACGGCTGTAGATTCCATATGACAACAGACCCCCGCCGCTGAGACCGTGATCTTAGGCGGTTTTAATGCCCACCATGTCGAATGGCTATTTTCACGAACTACCGATCAAGCGAGGAGGTCTATTCACGATTTTGCCTTGGCGTATGGTCTAACACAATTGGTAAGTTCGCCTACGCGAGTTCCCGATGTGGACGATCATACGCCTTTACTGCTGGACCTTCTGCTGACTTTTCGTCCAGACCATTACTAGGTATCTGTGGATGTCCCTCTTGGTACGTCAGACCACTACCTGATCCAGAGTAAAGTGCCGGTTACGCGTCTATCACGGCCTCCTTTTGCAGGCTGTCGTCGCGTTTGGCACTATAGGTCAGCAGATTGGGACTCTGGAAAAGAAAAAAAAAAACGGCAGTTGGCCTATTCTTCAAAGGAGGCCGGGACCAACATGGGGAAAATCTTATATATTTTTTATTTATAATTTAAGTAGACAAGGAGCGACTTTAACGCAATTTTTGTCATAAAATAATGAAGGTTATTTTAAACATTTTAGGATAGCTGTATTAAAAACGAATGGCTTGATGGTAAAGCAGGACAGATAGTACATTTGTTCTATGAAATGGATGTAGTTGATGAAGATTCTTTATTAGAATGGAAGAATGATCTAAATGAAAACGAAAGTGTAATTGCAAACCAAGTGTCATTAGTTAAGTTTTTCGATTGGCTCGATGAAGCTAGTGAAGAAAGTGAAGATTCAGAATAAATATTTTTATTAAAACAGTTTTATTATCGAATTGTTGCATATTGCTGAAATTGTACAGTTGAAAAATTCCTAAATTTATTTATATCAAATGAAGTTGGTTCACAAGGAGAGTGTATTTTTATTTGTCTCATATGTGTATCTCTTCCGTTTTGGTGATTACTCAATACCGCTATCTGTATCATATATGTTCGAATTGGTCTATCATGTATATCCTTTATTGGTATCATTTCCCATCCTAAAACAAAATTTAATATAAAATTTACTTAATAAAAAAATTTACTTAAAATTAACACATATTTAGATTTGTATATTTTAGTGGAATTATATTATTGGTATCATTTCCCATCCTGAAACAAAAAGTAATATAAAATTTACTTAATAAAAAAATTTACTTAAAATTAACACATATTTAGCTTTGTATATTTTAGTGGAATTATATTCTTTATGACTGAATTAATGGAAATATTCAACACCTATGAAATATGATTTTGTCTTATGGTTAATCCTTTGGGGCTTTCTATGGGTATATGAGCAGAGTGAGCTTGGCATTTACAATGTACACATTGGTGCTTAAATATTATATTAATACTTCAAGAGTGCATATTCTTTTCGTAATGAAAACTTCATGTTTTCAAGTCTTTTCCAGAGCAATATCGTAATAATGTGAGCAGATTATTCGAAGAATATTACAGTTGTTGCGAGATTAAGTCTTGATTACTCCTCGATTTACTGCAGGTTCAAAATTTTGATCATAAAACGATTACGCCCGAGGATTTATAGTGTTTTTAAAATAATTCTAATTAAATGAGTTCATATAATGGACTAAAAAAACAGTATATTAAGCATTACCTTATTTCACATATAGTAAATATTTTAGGTTTCTATTGCAATAGTTACTGGTGAAAAAAATGTTAGTGAACTGATTTTGTAATTTTTAAAAAAATATTTTTTAGTATATGAGTGATTCTCTGCTATTTGGAAATTCGTCCATACATGACTGTTCTAAGCAAATTTGATTAAATGTTGAGAATATTATGTACCATGGGCGCCGGCAGCAGGGTGCAAGGGGGTGCGCTTGCACCCCCTGGCAGGAAACAAACTACATATAAAATAATAACAATATATGTATTATTCTTTATTTTTTTAGTGAATGATATGATGTGTAGATGCTATGCACCCCCCTGAAAGTAATCCTGGCGACGCCCATGTTATGTACATAAAATTAAACGCAATAGTAAACTACTTATACATTTATAAAAAACCCACACATTTTCTTCTTGGTTTTTGAGTTATGGACGATTTTATGCAAAACCGTGTCAGGGGACTGTATTTTATGGACAAAAACAAGCATTTATATTAAAATAATAACTTTTTTTTTTCTTTGTTATTCTTAAAATATGTATTTTTTTAGAATAACAGTATGAAAACAAATTTTACTTATTATAGTGACTTTTTAAGGCTAAAAATAATTTTGAACATAAAAAATCAACCTCTTAGTTTTAACAGTTTTTTTGAAATTATAATTATGACAGTAAACTTTGTCTTTATAATAATAAAAATTAAAAATATAAACCATTGCTACTGCTAATTAAGTATGAATTAACAGGAGACTGTTGGTCAGGGGACTGTTATTTTTACATGAATGCTTAATAAAACAAAATCATTGAAACATATCAGATTAACGAAACAGAGTGCTAAGTGTGAGTTTTTCTTTTCGCATTCGATCGTGAGCGCGTTTGGAGTTTACTAGGAATTTGTATGTGATTTGTACAGCGCCACCTAGTGGTAAACGTGAGAAACCAGTTTACCACTAGGTGGCGCTGTACAAATCACATACAAATTCCTCGTAAACTCAAAACGCGCTCACAATCGAATGCGAAAAGAAAAACTCACACTTAGCACTCAGATGTGGCTACACACTAGATAATCAATTCTTTTAAACAAAATATCATTATTGAAACTACTAAAATAGTAAAAATAGGACTTATCAGTGGACTGTTTTCACTAACGGCCGAGACGCATGGTCCACCAATAGATGCAGTGATAGTGCTAAAGAAAATAGTGGCTGCCTGGTTAGCTCTACAACCGAACGAAATTCACACCGATTGCGTTCTGTTTGACGATATATAGCTTGGCAAAAAAGAGTGTGTTGCGGTAATGGATTGAACTAAAATATAAATATAAATGGCGACACTAAAGTTATCTAGATTCGAGTCATAAGTCAATTGTTTCCTGTTTATTTTCCAATTTAACATTTTAATTATATTTCTAATGTAGTAATTTTGGAGCCTATTCAATGCAACAAACGAATGACCATATTTTGTGTGTTGTAGTTAAACTTTGAAGTATCAAAATCAATTATGCAGTATATGTGATACCGTATAAACGATAGTGGCGGCCTCAATTAATTTTTACTATTTTTGCCAGGCTGTAAATGTCTCGCGCTAAAAGGAAATTTGACTTCAGCGCGGTTTTCAAATTTTAACAGGGGACTGTTTTAATAATTTGAAGACAGCATTCGCACATACATATTTTGATTAAAATTCTATTGTAAAAATATAATTGTTAAGTCATAACGATGCTTAAACATTTTTTTATGCATTTGAGTATTTTTAATTAAAAGCAAAAAGATGTTTGATTCTGGAAAAGGGACGTACCAGGGGACTGTTTTTGAGGTGTTTGAGGTACATTTTTAAAATATTATATTATTAAACTACTAAGTAAAATGTGGTGTGCCAAGAATACCTAATACTATGTCATTATTGATGAAGAAAAACCTGATAAATATTGATTCAATTTATAAAATTCAAGCTAATTTTATAAATTAAATCAATATTTATCAGGTTTTTCTTCGATTTTCCATTTAGTGGAGAAATGCCCATATAACAACAATATTTTCATCATTTTGGCACTGTGTTGCACTTTCGGACCATATATCCTGTTGGAAAAATGCATAAAATAAAATATGACACATTACAATGGTTCTATTCGTCCTGAAAAATAGCTTTAACACCTATTTTAGTAAAACACTGCAGGGATTGTCTTCGTTTTAAAAAACCGTTATCAAAAATTATATTCTTGCTCTGTAGTGCATTAAATTTAAGACAATCTTGCAAAACCTGGAATATCCTTCGAATAATCGGCTCACAATATTACGATATTGCTCTTGAATAAACTTGAAAACATGAAGTTTTCGTTGCAAATCGATTACACGCTCTTAAGCAGAAGCAATTAGTATTATTATTATTTTATTGTATTAACTTATTCCACCATATCCTCAACATTGCTTAATCAAGTCCAACAACTGATACACTAGTCAACTAGCAATTTTTTTGAATTAGTCATATTTAGCATTAAAGCATAATAAAGTTGCCTACATATGATTACAAATTATATCATTTACTTAGAATTATTTTTTTTGTAAAAAAACAAAAACAAACAAAAGAAACAAGCTCAGTAGTTGAAGATTCTGTTATGTCAACCTTAACTACTTTACCATTAAAATACTATTATGATAGACTCATAAAACGAATAGTAAATTCTAATGCAGAACAGAACTCACAGACGGGGCCAATTCAAATTTTGCCACTAATTTTTTTTTTCAAGGGGCCCAACTAATTGTTTTATTCTGCATTGATTTGTTTCATGTGTGTATCGCTTATAAAAAAATCAATAGTGAAGTAATTAAGTATAACTTCTGGGACACAAATTCTATTGGTTAAAAATCCAGAAATTATGTTGAAAAAAATTAACCTATTTTGTTCTGTTTTGAAGCATTCGAAACAGTTTTGTAAGGATAAGAGCGGAATCAGTACATTAGTCTGAAAATTGTTTAAAAACACATTGGGCAAAATTTTTATAAAGCTTGTAAATTTTTCCCAAAATCTGTTGGGAATGGGAGGTCTATCTATCTATCAATGCGGGCTATACCGCACTTGGCTACACTACAGGCCATTGTGAGTAAAGGTATAGTGGCTATTCTTGCCAACCCAGCTCATTCCAAAGATCCAGCACCTTAGAGGGATGCTCAAACAGCTCTCCATATGTGCTGGCTCCTTTGAAAAACTGGGCCCTTAAATACTCAATTCCTCGCACTCAAACAGCATGTGGTGAGGAGTTTCTTCATGGTTTAAGCACGCCCTGCATAAGAGACTATCAGTTAGCACCATGGTGTGCATGTGTTTATTCATTGGGCAATGCCCCGTTATCAGACCATATATTTTTCTTAATTCTACCCTTGGTAGTTTAAGCAATTTTCTAGTCAGTTTCGGATTCAGTTCAGGAAATGCTTGATTAGTTTGTCTACAACTAGTGAGCATTTCCCGGTGTTTTTGTGTTTTATCTTGGTGATCTCTTTTATCTTAGTTTTTAGCAGGTTGAAGTGTAGGGGATTTGGAGGTGTGCAAATGCTATAATTAATCATAAAAAAAAGAGTACAAAGCTTAAACAGAACTTTAATAAAATACTATAGTATAAAATTACCTCCCCAAGAAAACTACTAACTAGAAAACCCAAGTATATTGAAAATATGTATTAACTATTGAATAACCACATAAGGAATTTCCTTGACAAATTGTAGCCGGAACTAAAAAATGTATGAAATAAACATGAGTTTTAAATATCTATTCAATGAAACCTTACTTAACTGATAATTGTTTTTTTAAAATTTTGATATGTTTTTTTTAAATCTTGTTGTTGCTGTAATGAATTTCAATCACTGTCATGTCTTTAATCTTACAAGGTTAAAATGAATCTATTGTCATAAAAGTGATCAAAATCATCCTATGCATTTGGTCTCTGAAATGCCACATAGAACTAACATACACAAATAAATTGACTTATAAACGCATTATCCTCCTCCAGTCAAATAAAAACATATGCCAAAAATGATTACATTATTATGCCTTGTTTTAAATTTAAATCATCCTTTACTGGCCGAAAGTAGTGTAAAGTCAAAGTTAGGAGAATGCTAGAAATAGATTCTTTGAAATTTAAAACACTGAGTTTTATACTTCATTGTTTATTTAAGACGTTCATCAAAAAAACACTTCTTACAATTTTTTTTAAACTTAATAACAAGTGTCTTCTACAAAAATTTTTTATTAGCCCTTGCGAGACTACATTTTGAAATATAAGCTTTTACAATTTGTAAATTCAACACGCAAGCCTTATCCCGACGGACATTCCAGCAAATGTTTAATTAAATATTAATCAAAGTTTTCTTACAATTTTTACCAAAAACTGACAATCACTAATCGAGGACATAACAAATGTTTTTCTTAAAAGAAAATACCAGCAAGCGATACTCTATTTGTTATAAACAATGTTTAAAGTTAGGCACTTCCAGAGGATTTAACATTTTCTCTCATAAACTGCTTGACTGCTGCTTGAAAACACGACAACGAATATGGCAACGTTGCACCGCATGGGAGATTAAAAAACTGTTGACGCACAGCAGAATAAAATAAATATAGAATATTCACAAATATATGTTAAATAAGAGTTACTGTAAAAAAAGTTAACACAAATGACAAAAGGATGTTATTGGTATTTATCATTAAAAATTAATTATCAAACATGATAAATATTTAATTTATTTAATTTTAAATATTATTTTTATAAAATTTTTATTTACTTAATACGCATTAGTTGTTTTGACTCCTCCTTGGGAACGTCTTTAATCCATTCATTGCGGTGGATGCAGATGGGCGTATTTTTTGTTTCTTAACAGATGCGCTGGACTCCAAGTTCTTAATGAGTTTATTTTCAACAACAATTTTTTTTAAAGAATTTCTTCAAAATATAAGTTTATTCTTCCAATACCTACGAAATGCTGAGTGCTGTTTCAGTGAAATCATATCTTCGGAAATTCAAATATTATTGATAAATTGTGGAAGACACCCATCGGCGTATATCAGAAATGAGCAACATTTCTATTTGTGTTGCTTTTGTATTTTTGTATGTATACAGTTTTAAGGGTTTATATGCATAATTTAGACAATATTGTATAAGTATACTTATGCATTGACCTGTAAGCTTATTTGCGTAACTCATCTTTATATCACCATTAGTTTTTATTTGTTAGATGGGTGAGAGATTTTTTTTCATAATTGCTAAAAGAGACCATTTTTAACTATTTTTAACTACCTGGCCCTAAAACACACATTTGGCACAAAATATATCCCACATTCGCTAAGACAACATATATATACATACATTTTAAGAATTGTAATTTTTTTAGTAAAGTTTATTTAGATATTTTTATAATTATAACCCTAGAAATCTGAACTTAATGGACATCTTCATTATGGGAATTACATGAGCAATCATTCAGATAGAAATATACTTCAATATAACACATTAGCATACATAACTTATTTAAGAATTTTTAATATTTATTTGCTATTGTACCCAAAGGTACCCTTTAAGTATAGATTACTACTCAAAAAAATTCTTAGTTCCTAAATTAAAATATAGACTATATTATTGAAGATATTTTATTCAGTGGTGGCACTAGTCGGCAGCTGGATTCCCATAGAAATTAATCTAATAAAAAAAGACAAATTGAAACAAAAAAAAAAAACTTAGAGCAAACCAAAAGTTATTTTAAAAGTACCTGTTTATTTATGAAAATACATAATAATCATCAAAAGTATTTTGTGAAAAGGGTGAACAATGATGACTATAAAAAAATGTTACAATTTAGCTAAAATCATGAAACTAAGAAAACAAGTGGAAGTGAAAAGTGGGCGTGCCGCGTGCACCACTATTATGCGCTGTTACTCTAAATTGCCTTAGTGATACTTACCATATCTTTAGGAGATAATCGTCATGCGAAAATCTATTATACACTGAATCATGCCATATTGTGCCATCCTTGAATGCAGAAATGATAGTAGAATGCAGAAATGATATTTCATATCATCCGAAAGTACAATTTTTATTTTATTTTAATAAAATTCCTGATTTTATATAATCTCTAATGATATAACAGAAAGTCAAGCTAAAATCAACCGTACATCTTACATATAAAGTTAATTTTAGATTGACCTATTTTTTCTAGAAAGATATCCGTAATCACAATCATTACGTATATCGTTCTGGAAAGTTCTCTACTCAAATATGACCAACTGAAAACTATGGAAAAATCAATACTGCCATCTATTGTAGAATAGCGAAACTATTAAGATTATAGTTTCACTATTGTACAAATAGATGAGTCTATTTTGAATTGACTACAAAAAGATGTAAATACCCTTTTTTTTGTAGCAAAATAAAATTGATTGTAACGCAGTTTGGTATATTTTTAAATGTTCTGTTTGTGTGTTTCGGATTATTGTTGTTTAAAATGAAAATAACCAATGAAACAATGTTTGCATTAGTAGTTTATATGCAATAATTAATGCTTATTTAATGTGTGAGTTTGGCGATTGTGGTCCTGATACAAATGTTTGTACTTCCCACTTCCGCTTGTTTTCTGTGTTCCATGGCTAAAATGATAACATTTTATGATTTTGCAGCTAAATATAATATTAAGTTTTAATATAACTAAGAAGTTACCGAAGTTTGGTATACTCTGAAAAAATCAATAAATAGTAAGAAAATTAAATTTAAAGACAAATGTCTATTAAATATTGGGACCATTTGATGCAAAATGATTCATAATATATTATTTTACTTTTACTCATTGTTTTCTTCCATAATTTTACACCACAACACTGATTTCTATATTTTAACAGTTTATGACTTCTATTTGAGACAAAAAATAAAACCATTTATAAAAATCTGCATATATCTCTCTACAATTTACAAGCTAACTAACTGTAAGGTTAATCAACAAAACTAAGCAAAAAATTATGTGAAATCTCATTCAAGTGCTAAAAACGCAGACAGGCATCTAAAAATTTCCTTATCATGTGTGGTGGATGCCGATTGGCGCTCCTTTAAAAATGACTCCTGCATCTGAGAAGAAATCATAGTTTCGAATGGCACAATGAATGGGTTAAAGAAAAACATCAATATGGTAAATTTTATATATGAAATAATCTACAGGAGCAAAATGATATGTCATTATTATATTGCTGAAGGCCTGGTAAGAAATAAAATTTATGTTTTTCATTAGGGACATGGGTGCTGGCAGCAGGATGCAAGGGAGTGCACTTGCCTGTCATCTATCAGGAAATAAAATATATGTATAAAATAATATTAAATTAATGTTTGAATAAAAACTAAAGGCAGCTGCTGTCCAAATTTATTCACAACCTTGACAAACATCAATTTGACATTAACATTTACTCACATGAAAGTATATATTATTCTATAATTTGTAAAAGGTAATGGTATGATGTGTAGGTGCATGCACCCCATAAAAGTAATCATGTCGACGTCCATGGTTAAGGAAATTACATTAGAATGTTTTCAAAGAACATATATATTTAAAGGATTATTATTGAACAGTAGTGTAACAATTTTGTTCTATTAGGAAATGATTAGAAGCAATAGCTCAATATCTAATTTTCAGTAAAACTTTTACTAAATGTTATAGGAGGCTGATTCTTAACTAGATATTATTTATTATGGCTTAAATAATTCAACTGGGAATTGAGACACTACTTTTTAATATACCTTGCCCGAAGATGATAAGAAACGATTAATATTTAAATAATTAGACAACTGTAAAAACTACAAAGGAATCCTTTTTTTCACAAACCTAAATGTTTTGAATAATCCCGTGTTATCTTAGAAGCTAAAGAACAACATTGATAAAATGTGTAGTCTCTAGATACTGACAGAAAAATGACTTACCACTTGGTTCAATCAATTCAATAACTTCAATTTCTTGTAAATCATTAAAGTGAGTTCCAGCTCTAATTGATATTCTACTTGGAGTATAACTCTCGTCCAGCTTATAGTCCGTATATATATAAATATGTGAAACCATAGTTTTTCTTTGAAATTGAATGTTGACTAAATGAGGTAATTGGCCATCAGATTGCCAATACGTGTCCATACAATCATCTCGTAGTTGATCTATTCCGAACCCTTAAATATTAAATGCTACGGTTTTTAAAAGGTATGTAAACAAATATTTGAGTAATGAGTGCAGGTGTTTTATTTTGTACCTGGTTTACAAGACGATAAACTCCATATCGCATGATTTCCGACTTCACGGACTGTACCAGATCTCTCACTAACTAAAGGATCTTTTTCTGAAGTCATTATATATAAAAGAAAAAGGATGGAAAAAGGCCACAACAATGCTTTTGCACTAAAATTTCATAATTTAAAAATCACAACAATGCAAACAGTAATTATCAGAGATGTCAGACCACAGAACACTATTACTCCAGGGAGCAGTGTTGCCAACTTTATTTTTACCAACCCACCAAATGAGGCCGTGTAAACCACCAGAAACCACTAAAACTTAGCGCCCTCTCAAACCACCAGAATTCCGCTAGATAACCCAAAGCCTACGACTACCTACCTTAATTTAACTTTAAAATAAAGCGATAACAATATAATTATTTTCATGAAATAATTATTTTATGTTAAAAGAAAACAATTAGTTACCTTTCTAAATACATATTAAAGATGATCATCTTCCGAAGAATCGGCTTCATCTTCTTGCTCTGTTTGTAAAGAATAAATTTCTTTTGTGCCAATTTTTTGTACCACTGAATTAGGAAATAAGTAATTATTACAACATTTGTCATAGCGTGCTAGGCCTGCACGAATCGTAAGTATTGAAGAAAGGAGATCGAACTTCATCCGGTTTCTCTGTTTAGTCTTGACAACGTTCATCATACTAAATAATCGCTCTACATATATCTGCATTAGAGTGCGGTAAAACTAATATAGATATCGCAAATGTGGCTAATTCTTGAAATTTATTTCCACTACTATATCTTCGAATTTCGTTACTTCGTACCAAAATTCTTTAGTATTTTTTGTATTTTTCCAGCTTAGTAGATGTATTTGACGCCATTGCTCATCGATTTTTGCAATATATTCGTGTTTTTTTATTAAAATGCAACATCAATTCAGTAATCGGTTCTTTCTTATGAGACAGTGCGTTTTCTACACTGATTTCTTGAATAATTTTCATCAGTTTCAAGTTTGTTTTTGTTTTTGAATTTTGCATGTGCTTTTTGATAATCCAATCTAAAGAAGAATCCAATCGAATGCCACCAACCACTTTTCGATCGGTCTAGCCGTTCAAAAGTAATGAGATGTTTACACACACACACATACACACACACACACACACACACACACACACACACACAAACACACATACACATGCGTACAAACATATAGATGTCATCATGAAAATAATTTGAAAAGGATTCTAGGACAAAGATTTTCGAAAACCGGGTCAAAATTAGTAACTTCCTTAAACTACTAATGCAGCGGGAACTTAAAAATGAGACGTAAATAATATTAACATGCTAAACATTTTTTTATATTTTTAAAATTAATCCGAATAGGTTCTTAGCACTTCAAAACGTAAAAATCTGATGAAACTCGATTTTTGAAAATTAGGGCAAAATCAGTAAATTCCTGAAACTACTAAGGTAGTGGGAACAGCGGGCAGTGCTAACGGGCACTGATTTTCATGCTGTGACCTTATCGTGTTTCAAATAATCGATTATAATGTTTAATAATATGCAGTCGATACTAATACCTTTACTATCTATGGTATACTTAATGTTATCTACATTCTGAGTAGCTCTGAAAAATAGGAAATGCAATGCAATGTATACCTTAACGTAAAGACATAAGCGTCAGTGCTTAACACGACAGTGATAAGCACTGACGCTATTGTGGCAAGAATAGATAAGGTGGTGGTACCAGACTCGGGCGAGACAATGCAGAATTCTACCACCCAGTAGCCACGATGGTAATGACTCGCATAGCCAATAGGTCGCCTTTTACGATTTGCCTGGCAGAATGGTGTTTACTATTGTATTGTGTAAATACTGCCATCTATTGTAGAATAGCAAAACTATTAATCTGATAGTTTCACTATTTTACAAGAGAGGATTTTATTTTTAATAGACTACAAAACGACGTAAATATACTAAAAATTTTGTAGCAAAATAAAATTTATTCTAACGTAATCCATACTAGTCCATACTAATATTATAAATGCGAAAGTAACTCTGTCTGTCTGTCTGTTACGCTTTCACGCTTAAACCACTGGACCGATTTTGATGAAATTTGGCATAAACATAAATAAGACGTCGAGAAAGGACATAGGCTACTTTTTAACGCGGGAAAATATTTCGTTCCCACAGGAAATAAAATTAATCGAAAGAAAGCGGAGCATAAAGCGTATACATAGAGCACATTAACTAGATGTCGCTGCACGAAAATACATCGCGCTAACGTATTGAAACACATATACATGTAATTAAATCGTTGAGTTTAGAATTATCTTTATTATGATATGATATGATACGAGTAATTTAACGTTTGTTTTGTTTGTTCATTGAATGCGCTAAATGCTAATTCCTGGAACTACAAGTCGGATTGAAAAAAATTTTTATGTGTATGATTAATGATAGCTACATTCATGAGGATTACGTTACAATTATTCTTAGCGTAGTTAAAATATCGATATTTGTAAAATAAGTCGGAAGAAAAAGCGGTATCGAACGGATGTATCCGCGTGCGCTTGCTGGGGTGCTTAAGTACACGTAAGTACAATGGACTACAAATATATTGGTTTTTAGTAGATGCACAAAAAAAGGCCGCTACACTATATATCTATCTCTTATAACAACAACACAATAAGGAATTTTGTGTCGAAAAATTATAGAAAATTAATAGGTGAATTTTAATCCTTATCATATTAATCCTTACTAACGAAAAGTACTTCATCAACACGAAGATCTTAGGAAGACAAACTTTGGCTCTTATACCACGTTATTTAGATGCATAGTTTAAAAAAAATGTAAAACGAAAATAACTCAACATACCTAGCTACTATCTAGGTATTAACCGAAAGGCTGTGTGCAGTGTGCACGATGCGGCGCACTACTCTGACCGCCGAACGAGAACCGAACATTACCGAGAAGAGCCGAACTGTGAGAGCGTTGGTTTTACTATAATTTTTATGGTTCCATACTCAAAGTTTAAAACGGGGACCCCATTACTAAGACACCACTGTCCGTCCGTGCGTTTGTATGTCTATCTATCTGTCCGTCACTAGGCTGTATCTCATGAACCATGATAGTTGAAATTTTCACATATGATGTAGGTATTTATGTTGCCACTATAATAACTAAAACTAAAAAAAGAATAAAATAAATATTTAAGAGTGACCACCATACAACAAACGTGTTTTTTTGCATAAACTCACTTTTGCATTTGCATAAAATCACTTTAAAAATAAATAATTAAAAAAAAATATATTAAGAAGGCTCCCATTCAACAAACGTGATTGTTTGCCGTTTTTTTTATAGATTATGGTACGGAACCCTTAAGGCGCGAGTTCGACTCGCAATTGGCCGGTTTTTTTAAGGTACATGAATGGAATCATATACCTTTAACCTCTGCGGCCCGCGCGGAGTAGACATGTGACCGGCTCCTTTCGCAATAGACTTCTTTGATACGGAACGTTGGATTTTCCTTCTTTGAAAAAAATCACTTTACTTTGTAGTAGTTGAATATTCGATCTATTTTGTGTATTTTGCGGTGTTGTTAGCGAACGATAGATTTAGCGAACGATCATGTATCCCTCATGATCGTTCGCTTTGGCCTGATATGTGTCTAATTCGTTAGTAAGTAGGTGTAAGTACTGTATTTGTATAGCTACTTAATAAGGATTTGTAGTTATGATATTATTAAATCTTGCTTTAAATCTTCCCCATTGTGGAAAACTGTTTAATTTTTGATGCTGTAGGTATACCAACATGAGCAATCATTTAGGTAGAAGAAGCACAACTTTTCCAAACAAGATCATATTGATTGGTTAGTGGTTACTTAGGGGAAAGTTCCTGAATCAGGCTACAAAAAAATTTTACATAGATAAAGACCTTCGTGAAATCGTAACCAACATTAAAGACTTGATATTTAAAGTGTACCCGGAATTCGGATATGATAGATTTACCAAAAAAAATCAATTGATGTGTGTAAGGGCAATTTTATCTGCAAGAAATGCAAGCGTTGACGCCATCTATACAAATAAATAAAATTGGGGTGTCTGTTTGTAATATTAAAATAACCGTTTTTACTAAATGCATATGGATGTATACACGGTACGTATACCAAAATAACATTTTTTAGAATTTTTGTCTGTCTGTCTGTTTGTCCCGGCTAATCTCTGGAACGACTGGGCCGATTTTGACGGGACTTTCACTGGAAGATAGCTGATATGATAGCGAGTACCTTAGGCTATTTTTTTTTTAATTTTTCCACGCGAACGAAGTCGCGGGCTCAGCTAGTTTAGTATAATTTTAAATGTTCTGTTTGTGTGTGTTTTAATAATTATTGAGTAAAATGAAAGCGACCGATGAAACATTGTTCATATTAGTAGTTTATATACGACAATGCTCCTTTATGTGTGAGTTTGGCGATCATGGTTCTGATACAAATGTTCGTAATTTGCACTTCCAGTTGTTTTCTTTATTTCGTGCTAAGGGCAATAGGCATATAGATATTATATTAGTGATGGACCAACTTGAGTTACTAGCTCGAGTTAACTTGAGTTGTGCTTAAATCGAGTTGACTCGGGTTATATTCTTCTCATCTCAGGTTAAGAAGAGTTGCAAACTCTGAACTTTCGCTGTGCGCGAATGGACGAGGACAGCAAGCGATTGTAGGTTGGCGCGATTTGTTGATTATGTAAGACCGAATTTATTTATTTACAAATTAATAACTGATATAAATAAATTATAATTTAATTTATATTCTATCTCAATTTTGCTACGTATTGTCTTTACGCATGTTATACACATGCGTAAAGACAATACGTAGCAAAATAATATAAAAGAATATAAATTAATCAGTTATTAATTTGTAGATTTTTAAAAACACTGGGACCTTAAAAGAAATCACGTTCATAACGAGTTTCAATAGCCAAAGAGTGGACGCGTAAATTGTAAAAACTGTTAAAATCCGTTCAAAAATTTGGGAAATATGATTACTTTATTTAATCACATTAAAAAGAAGCATCCAAAGTTATCGTTGACAAAAACATTTTTTTAACTATAAATAATTTGATTCATCCTTGTACATACAATCTAATAATAGATCTGCAGTGTAACATCGATCTCACATAAGCCCAAAATGTAAAGTCAGTTCTTTCCACTGTGCCAGAATTCTTTGCACTGCTGGTTCAATGGATAACCAGCGTGTGTTACATACCTGCAAAATTTTTTAAGGTGATACACCGCAATTAATAGTTTCATAAATTTCTTGATATTCATTTTTACGTTTTGTAGAGTGGGCAAACCAATTGTACGTTTCACTAATCAAGTATTCAATATTTCTTGGTAGTGTATGTTTTGAAGCGTGAAGTACTGCAAGTTGTAAAGAGTGGCAAGTGCATCTGATAAGAATTAAATTAAGTATATCATTTTTCAGGATTTTATCAGGGCGAGCGAAGCGAGCCCTACACTAGGCCACTTTCTATGCACTTTTGTGGTACATTTTACTGCAAAAATATCGCATTTTTAGGTTTGAGCTTCGACGTGGTAGTTTATATTCTTGTCTAGATTTGTTATCTACCATAAAAATACCATTTTATAAAAATAAAAAAATAGAAGGTACAATTTGTATTAGAATCTACTAACGCCATCTCTTATTAAATTAACGAGTTAAAATTGATAGAAGATACATTTTCTATTAGAATTTTTGAACTTATTAAGAGACTACCTACTTCATGAATTGTTTCTTCATATTTGACTGGCGGCGCGCGGTTATCGTGCCCTCGTATAAAAGCGAGGTTCATGTATAAACTGCAATAGCTATAGGGCCATCAGTTTGGCATCGAAGGCGTATGATAAAATCATTGAAAGGAGAATGCAAGGGAAGTTCGAAGTAATATTGTGGGAGGCACAAGGAGAATTTAGGTCTAGAGCAGGGATGTTTGCTGGGAACAGAGTAAATAGAGCGTTAGAGAGTTTCACAATATGCTTATTGAGAAACAGTACAGATGTATTAATTGATTTATATTGTATTGAGATCAATTCCCAATCTTAGCCCGAGGGCGAGGGTAAAAAGCTAAAAAAAGGTATATTTACGCCCGTATCCCCGAAGAGGTAGGCAGAAGTGCAACGTGTGCATCCACGGTTAGCTAAAGATACTTAAGTCCCACAATGTGATAGGTGGCCAGCCTATCGCCAGTAGGGCACTTTTCCAATCCCGGGCAAAGTTGTTTTATCAGAAAACTGAAAAAACACATTTTTTCATTTGCCTGACTCTGGAATTGAACTCCGAGGGTTTCTCTGAGAGAAAAATTCGAAAAATGAATTCGCTGAGTGTCTACCGTCAATTCTTCGTGCCTGCGTAGTCCAAAAATTTTGAAGGTTTATTAAAATAAAACATTTTTTGATTTTGATTTCGTAAATCGACGTAAAACCAGGAACTTCCTGACAAGGAAGTTACATTCTACCCGGAATGCTTACACGCGCTTCAAAATCGTTCCGAAGTTCCACGACATGAGTGGAGTGTGTCTCTTTCTTCTAAATAAAGCGCCAATCGCCATATATAAGTGTGGCCATGCGTAGTTTGCAAATTACTACCAAGTAATTCTACTAATTTGAGTTTTTGCATTGCATAAGTAATTACGTAATAATTAAAATAAGCACATTTTAGAACTCACTATGTTAATTACAATACATTTAATGCTAATGTATCTATCGACGTATATGAATAAAAGGAATTTAACGATTAACGAATATATAAAAATCTACCATCCGAAAGTTTTATTTACACTGGCAATTGCAAGAAAGGGATAACATCCACTCATGTCGTTGTCTTGCTCAGAACGTTTTTCCCCTCCGTTATGTTAGAAACAAATTTCAACTTTATTAGGATCGAAATAAAGTACATTTTTATTTTTAAATATTGCTTCGTAGTAATTCCAGTTATCGTATATAAGTTCCTTGCTTCCTGATTTTAGAAAAAAAAAACAATTATTTCAGCAAAATGTCAAAAATGTGTTTTTTATAAGATCAACCTTCATTTTTAATATATATTTTTCCTTGAAAATACCAACAAACAAAAACCAAATATTCCTAGTCCAAAGCCTGACGACGCGGGCCTTTGATGCAAATGTAATGTTTAGGTGAAAATACGTTGAGTTTTTTAGGTTAGATAATTATAAATAAAGTCCATACATTAAAAGATGTAATTCTCATAAAAATACTTTTATAACAATATTACTAGATAGTATAACTTTGCGAGCCCTTACAAATCTCTGCTTTTTGCTAGTATACACTCCGTTATAAATTCTAGTCATGACTGACGCATTGTCTGTTCCCAATCCAATCATTTTATTTTTAATTAATCCATATTTTTATAAATAAGGACTTTAACAATGCCAACTGCATCGCTGTTTTTAAGTTGTTCTAGAGCCAGAAACGAAGAAACTACTTTTTTTAGTTTTCTACTGAAATACCTGATTACAATACCAAGTTGCTTACTCGTACTGATGTCGATTGATTCGTCAATGATAAGACTATATTTTTGCTGTCCTATATCCTTTATTAGTTCTTCAGTAAAATGTGGTGCTAAGACATTTTTAATAACTTTAGTACACTTAGTACGATGCATTTTTGAGTCGTCCATTGCTCTGGGGTCAGGGAAAGCCAATTTTACTAAATCTGTTAGATGATCAATACAGGAAACTAAGCTATGTTCTGTAATATAAAACGCGAGCATTCCTTCAGCTTTGCGCGATTTTTGGTTGGAAATCTTCTCACCATCGGGCTTGAATTGTATAATCTGGTTGTCGGATATCACTTGCATTTTTTGTTTGTGCTTCTTTGTTTCAGCATGTCTTCTCAAGTCTACCAATTTCGCTAGTAATTCTGCCTTACAATATGTGCAAAACGCCTTCGTATCATCACCAGGTAAAAGTTTAAGTCAGGATATGAATTCGTCATGTGATTCCCACTCTTTTGTATATTTTTGTGCATAGTTTTTTTTCGTGAATGGAAGTTCCATTATTGGATTGTATTGAACGTCACGACTTCACACACTGTGACCTTTTAAAAACGACTTTTTCTAACTTTAAGAGTTTTCGACAGCACGAACCAAATTCGAGACATAGAATGACAAGATTTAAAGAAAACATTAACAAACGACTGCACTAAGGGATTCCCCGGTCATAGAGTAAGCATAGAAACATAATGCAATTCTGACTGTGCTTAGGGATTCCCTGGTCATAGAGTAAGCAGAGAACACTGGGAAATTCTGAAACGGTATAGACGGCGATGAGCGAGGCTCTGGAGTTTTTTGCCTAGCAGATCATCCTCGTTTATGAGCCTCTTGGCACGCCTTTCAATCGCCTCAAGCGTCTCCAGCTCGTATTTAGCGGATCCATCCCAAAGATGTGAGCAGTATTCCATGCACGAACAGACTTGTGCTTGATAAAGATTGAGCAACTGTCCTGGGCTGAAATACTGTCTCACCTTGTCCAGAATCTAATGTTTTTTGAGGCAACTTGGGCTTTCGATTCGATTTACGAACCAAAGTTGAGAGTAGTCGTTAGGTGATACCAAGGCGCTCGAGGTGGTCAGTTATCGGCACGGACACACCCTGAAAAAACGGAGACATGTGGAATGGACTCCGTTTAGCAGAGAATAGACGCGCCTGGGTCTTAGCCGCATTAAACTTGACCAGATTGACATCGCCCCAATCGGAGACTGCCTGTAAGGACAGGTTCATACGTTCGACCATCGTCTCTCTGAGAGACCGGATCTGTGCCGTACTGCGCGCGCTGCTGGAAGCGTTACTTTCCACAACAGTGCTATCGTCTGTGTGCCCATAGATACTGGGCTTCAGCAGGTTGTTAATGTGTAACAGGAATAGAGTTGCAGAGAGAACTGATCCCCGAAGGACTCCGGCAATTATAGCCATTTGGTGGGACGAGCAGCCGTCGACGACTCTAATCGACCGGCCTGAACATCTGTGATCCAGGCGCAGGGATCAGTAGGTAGACCATACGAAGGAAGCTTGGCAATAAGACTATCGTGCCAGACTTGGAGGGGTCGGCACGACTGCCTTTTTGGACACAGTCTGCACGTTAGCAAGCTTTCATGATTTTGGTACTTTTCCAGTTGTCATCAAAGGAAAGAGACGTGTCAAAACAGGAGTAAGTTCAGGTGCACAGGTTTTAAGTACTATGGCTGGAATTCCATCAGGGCCACTGGCTTTATTCACATCCAGATTCCGCAGCATCTTAAGAACCTCAGTCTGACGGATGCGAAATTCCGGCATTTTCACCTCGCATCCAGGTAGACTTGGAGGTTTCGCGTTGGCGGGATCTAGACGTGAGTTTCCCGCGAATAGAGTAGCGAATAGGTTCGCCTTCTCTATAGCGGTGTGAGCCAGCGTCCCATCCGGTATCAGCAGTGGAGGAAGTGAAGGGCGGCAGAAATTAGATTCAACCGACTTTGCCAGGGACCAAAACGCTTTATATAAATACCTATTATGAATCCAATCCAATCCAATTTGAAGTTTGAGATTTGGAATAAGTAAATAAATCAATGTGACTAAAACTATTGTTTGGTACATACGCGAACAATACGGGATAAAACAGAGTTATTGGCGTAATTTGTGTGAGAATGTGGCGTATGGAACGACGTGTGGCAAGTTCGGTATGACGCCCCCGCCATGGTTCCAAGCCTTGTCGTGGCTTGGGGGGGGGCTCAGTATCCGGGGTGCAATCCAGCACCCTGGAGATGCTAATTGGACCGAGGTGGGCGCTCTCGAACCCCTCTTCTTGAAGAGGGGGTAGAGGTGCGCAGCGCGCTTTGCGCGCATGGGGAGGTTCGGCTCAGGAGACCTTCGGGTCGTGGGATGGCGGGCCTGCAAGACCCGCGGTGCGAAGGTGGGGGCTCTGCCCTCGCCTACGCACAGTGTACGAGGAAGGCCAACCTCGTTAAAAAAATGGCCGCGAGGGGAGGGGCGCACCTGCTCAGGGCTTCTGCCTAGGGCATCTGCGCAGAGGACCTCCGGGTCGTGTGGTGGCGGGCCTCCAAGGCCCGCGGTGCAAAGGCAGGGGCTTTGCCCCCGCCTGCACACGAGTGTGAGAAAGCCAACCTCGTTAAAAAAAAGGTTCGGTATGACGGGACCTTAAATTCAATTTTGGAAATTTATTCAGAACAATCTACCATAAACTATATATAATGATTTATAATTTCCCCAGAGGGTTAAAAATACGCTTGAAAACGAATACTCCGGCTTGCGGAAGCCACGCCAACTTTGGACTTTTAATGAATAAATATTATTTTATCTTATTAAGTATGAAAATTAAGAAGTAAGAAAATTCATGCGCCTATAAGATAGATCAATAAACAATAATCCGTCGACAAAATTTTTTATCCTGATTTTTCAATTAGTTAATTTTTGTAGTACCAATGTTAACATGAAAAGTGAGATAATTGTTAAACTATAAATCTGGAATTTTTTTCTTTCATTGAGCTATTTCACAAAGGCTTTAAAAGAGATTCCCATTGGAAATATTAAAAAATATGATAATTTTCACTTTGTTATTAACAATTATGAAGCGCGATTAAGCATTTTTTTTATTCATAATATTACTATTGTTTCGTTTTTAATTATTAAAAGCTATCTAAAAATCATTTGTAATCATTTAAAAAAAATTTAAAAAATAACTGAGCAAGACTAAAATTTATAAGCTAATTTTAGCTTTATATTAATAAATATCCGTCAAAGAAAAAGTTATGTGACTTGTATGTCTAAATATCTTATATTTGTTTATAAGATACTTAGACATAAAAGTTGAAAAAAGATTCTGGAAGATTATTTTTTTAAACAAGAGGTATTAATTAAATAAATAATTGAGTAAGAGCTTTACATTTGAGCTTAATTTATTGTTTAATTAATAAAGAACAAACAAGATTTAAATTTTTTCATTGTATCTCCATTAGTTTAAAAATATTAATAAAATTAAACATAAAAAACCAAGTGAGAATGACAAAATGATAGAAAATAGAAAATTAAAAGTTTAATAAATAATATTAATATTTTTTTGAAAAAATAATACATGGTTGTTTTAGAATTTTTTAAGTAGAAAAAGAAAAAATACAGTGAGACAATTCATTTTTATAGTAAATTATAAACAAATGAATATTTAAATAATAAACAATGAAAATTTAAATAATAATATTTTTTTTTATATCAACGACCAAGAAAAACAATGATTTAAAAAAAGGATTCCTTAATATTAACTAGAAGTGATGAAAAATAATTGTTAATTACAAATCCGTCTTTATGCAGTATTTTTTTTGAGAAACGGTTTTTTTAAATCATAATTATTATCAAAGATTATGTTTCTGAAAAAAAAAAATTTGAATTATCTTATAAACAATGCATTTGTTTATAACAATTTTTTAAACTATAGGAGATAAAAATGATTAAAAATCTAAAGCTATCTAAAAATAGCTTTTGATCATTAAAAAATGAAACAATAGTTTTATATAAGTTTATAAATAATAGAAAAAAATTAATGTTTAATCACGCTTCATATTTTTTTATCTCAGAAAATTGTTAATATCAAAGTGAAAATTAAATTTTTTTAATTTTTTTAATCTATTCTAAAGCTTTTGTTAAATAGCTCCATTAAAGGAAAAAAATCCAGATTTATAGTTTAACAATTATCGCACTTTCAATGTTAACATTGGTACTACAAAAAATTGTTATTTAATTAATGGATAACTAAATGAAAGATCGCGATAAAAAATTTGCCAACGGATTATTATTTGTTGATCTATCTTGTAGACGCATCAGTTTTTTACTTCTTAATTTTCATATTTAATAAGTTAAAATAATATTTATTCATTAAAAGTCCAAAGTGGACGTGGCTTGCGCAAGCCGGAGTATCCGTTTTCGGGCGTATTTTCAACCCTTTAGGAAAATTATAAATAGTTATTCTACAGTTCCGGGAGTACACTTGGTCACATTTAACCCCAAAAAGACACAGCTTTGCGCGTTCACCGCAAAAAAGACACTCTTTGTCATATCGCCTCGATTTGATGATACTCCCCTGACAGCCTCAGCCAGTGTCGGAATCCTGGGAGTCGACATATCGAATACCGTTTAATTTCGAAGTCATTTGAAAGGCAAGGCGAAACTAGCCTCCTTAAAGCTCGGTGTGCTCAGCAGAGCGAAGCAGTACTTCTTGCCGGCCCATCGTCTCCAACTTTATAAGGCACAATTTCGGCCTCACATGGAGTACTGCTCTTATCTCTGGGCCGGAGCTTCTCCCACTTGACCGCATTCAGTCTAGAGCGGTTAGAACGTTGACGATCAGGCTATTTCGAAACGGCTTGACTTTTTGGCATTACGCAGAGATGTAAGCTCACTCTGCATCTTTTATCGTATCTACCATGGAGAGTGTTCCGACGAGTTGTTTGGATTAATTCCTGCTGCTAACTTCCATCATCGGACATCGCGTCAAATTTTGAAGTTCCACTCACACCATTTTGATGTCTGGAAATCCACAACCGTGCGGTTCTCCCGGCACTTTTTGCCTCGCGCTACTCTTTTGTGGAATCAATTACCGGCAGGGGTTTTTCCGAACAGATATGATATGGACCCTTCAAGAAAAGAGCTTCCTCATTTTTAAAAGGGCGGCAACGCAATTGCAAGGCCTCTGGTATTGCAGATGTCCATGGGCGGCGGTGATCACTCAACATCAGGTGCACCTCCTGCTCGTTTGCCCCCTCTTCCATAAAAATAGTACAGACTTTTTTTTGAAAATTTCCTTCTCTCTATGGATTTTTATTCAAATTTAAAAAAAATTAAATAGTTTTCGAGATATTCGCGAAAAACCAACCCCACCTCCTTTTTTTCACTTAATTGTTTATAACTTTTACAATTTTTGCGTGATGCCTTTCAATTTTCAAGTTTTCAAGTTTGTACATGCCATTCCGAATTGAATGACACCTTAATCATAATTTTTAGCGAATTAGAAAAAGTTTTGACCTAAAAAGCACTTGTTAACTAGACTAATATTATCTGAGACTACACGTCTCTCTTCTAGAGTTAGTTACTTAAATAAAGCGAAATGAGGTTTTATACGTAAGAATGATACTTTTTACCTTTTTTGTCAATAATAGTGAGAAGTCAGTGTTGATAAAATTTTGTGTCATATGAAAATTAAAACCTTGTAATATTGAGAATAATTCAACGGGAGAGTCATTAAAACGTTTCTATATTATTTGTAGAAGAGAAGATACATAAATGGTTCCTATAGGCAAAAAACAGATAGAGCAATTATCTAACTTTGTCGCTTCAGCTGCAACATTTACTATGGCTGGACTTTTAGGAGCGCTATACCTCACAGATTGGAAAGTTATATGCCGATACATACCTTTTTATGGCGGCAAATTTGCAGAGCAAGAATCTTCATCACGTACAGAAAAATAACCATCGTCAAGAATAATCTTCATATTTTTGTTGACATCCGTTCTGTTATTTTTGATTGACAAAATAATAAATAGTGATTTATGTTTTAAAAGTAAATTAGTATGATAACCATAGTCCCTCTGGTCCTGTTTAGGATAAAAAGCCTGTGCGCAAGAAAAAGAGAGGTGTGCCCAATAAGAATAATTTATATCTCGTTTAATGCCACGACGTTTCCTCGTTGTGTCAAATCGAATAAACGAGATCTCTTTTATCGCGCGCGAAATAATAGACACACTGTTTATTTTTATCGAGCTGGAAGTGAAACAGAAGTCTTTAGGTGATTATGTATGTTATATTTTTACAGTGCACACAATACCCCAATTAAATAATATTGCTACTATAACGCATACCGTTGTGGAAAATAATAGTAGTTTTTGTGTAGTATAAAAGCTCAAAAGCTTTTATTTTACTTACTAATTATGCATAATTATTTTCCTGATGTCTTTTATAATCAGTCAGCATATGATAAGTTTCAAGTGAGCGAGTGTTTTATTGATTTGAAATCTTGAAATTATAATGACCAGTTTGAAGATCAGGTGGGATTTTATCCACAATGTCAACCGGCTTGCAAGCACCCGGCGTGTGCAGCTGCCGCGTGCCCTCGGCCCTCCTCCGTTCTATTTATTCTCCAAACAAATACAGGACCTCTTTTATTGTTATTACTATATAATAAAATTCGAGTAATTAAAATAATGTTTTATTTATTATGAAGATAGTTATTGTGTTAAGCATTGGTCGCACGTGGTCGCGTCAGCTTTTACTTATGTACCTACTTTCTTGCTTAGGGTTTTTTATATCATAAGATAGCAAACAAGCAAATGGATCTCTTGTTACTATTCATGTGGCGGGATGACAATGCCATATACATAATGATTTGTCTTTTTTTATATCATAAGAAAGCAAACAAGCAGATGGGTCTCCTGATAGAAAGAGTCTACCATCACCTATAGACAAAGAGTATACAATACTACGTAAGACCTATAGACACCAAAGGTGTTTATGGTTAGTTGCTATCTCGTGGCGAGGTTTAATGCCACAAGCATAAGTTTACCGGCTACCTTACCCTCGAAACCGAAACAAGACAATGACAAGCATTGATGCTATTGCGGCAGGATTAGCTAAGGCAGTGGTATCAAACACCCAGGCAAGACGTTGTAGAACTCTACCACCTAGTAGTCACGCTGGTAGTAATACGTAGCGCCAATCAGTCACCTTTTACGACCTTTCCATTAGAACGGTAGTTGGTCTATTCTTCAAAGGAGCTCGGACCAACACGTGGGAATACGGGGGGTTAATTGAAACTACAAAACCAAGTCAGTAAATACGTAAAAACTATACATATTGTCTTTTGTTGCTCCGGGCCCCCACCCAAAAGACTATCTGCCATCCAGCCAGGCTGTTCGCAAAAGGTGAACGATTGCCTATGCGTGTATCACTGTGACTTCTAGATGGCAGAGTTTCGTAACGTCTCTCCCCAAGTTTGGTGCAAACGCCTTACCTATTTCTGCCGCAATAGCGTTAATGCTCGTCACTGTCGTGTTCCAGCTTAGAGGATATGGTAAAAGGTATCTTCACGCCCGTATCCCCGAAGAGCTAGGCGGAGGTATAACAAGCGCACCCACAACTAGCCGAAGATACTCTGTCCTACAATGTGATAGGTGGACAACCTATAACCAACCGTGCATTTTTTCAATTCCGGGCAACGTTGTTTTTGTCAGAAAAGTGAAAAGACACATTTTTGACTTGGTATGGAAATTGCTGCTGCTGCTGTAAAATAATAAATGTGGCCTTACTGTCCCGCCACCCGGATAGCAAAACACCATTAACATCTTTGGAGTCTATAAGTGATTATTGTCTCTTATTTTCTATGTGGAGAGCCATCTGCTTGTTTGATATCCTATGATTATATCATGCTGAAGAGTATTTTATAAATACTCTTCAGCATCAAAGAGGTATCCCAAAAAACAGTTTTGAATTTACGCAAACTATTTGTGGTTTTTGAAATGTTAATAAAATAAGAAAGTTAGTCTAACAACTACACGGTACACCATTTGTGCGGGCTTAAAACCCAAATTAAAGAATAAATTCTAGCTTAGCATTAATAGCACTGTTTTCCAGCCATTCCAAATCGTTCTTAGTGTGTCTTTTTGTTAAGTGTAGTGTAACAGTGGTACAAAAATGTTTTAAATTTTTTAATTAAAAATAAATGAAATTAGACCATATAGCTTATATATAAATTATTAACTGCAGCGTGCAGCCCGCTGCATTAGAAAGGTTTTTGGGGAATCCCTCGGGACCACCTAATTTTTCCAGAATAAATAGTAGCCTATGTGCTATTCTTGGTCATCATCTGCCTGTGTGCTAAATTTCATTCAAATCCATTCAGTCCGATCCGGTAGTAGTTTAAAAAATGTTGACATGTCAAAATAACTTGTAAAAAGTTTTATTGAATAAAGTTCTTCTGATTTCTGATTTCAGTAGTTTTTGCGTGATTAAGTAATAAACATCCATCCACTCAGACATACATCCATCCAAACATACAAACATCCAAAATTTCGCATCTATAATCTACATATATATATATATATATATATATATATATATATATATATATATATATATATATATATATATATATATATATATATATATATATATATATATATATATATAATCAATTGCTGTTCGTTAGGCTCGCTAAAACTCGAGAACGGCTGAACCGATTTGACTAATTTTGGTTTTGAATTAATTGTTGAAATCCAGGGAAGGTTTAAAAGGTGAGTAAATATAGAAAAAAATAAGAGTTTGCCGGGTCAGCTAGTATTAATATAGATAAGTAAATTTTAGCTTTATTTCACTTCTGCATATAAACGCTAAGTAAGCTAATTCTCGGACTTTTTCGATGCCGCTATTTTTAATTTAAAGAATTTAAGGTTTTCGCTTTATGTATTGATATACATAGATACTATCATATTTAATATATAAAGTTTTAAGATGTAACATTTACCATTTGAATGGGTTATGTAGCAGAGTGCACTATATTCGGGGTGAAAACTGAACAAACTCGTTTACACTAAAGAATGAAAATATTTGACAAGATTGGGTCGAGACCTTTAAATACTAAAGCTTAATGACATTGAGCTTTTACGCTGGGGTGCAGGGTGTGAGTGAGTAGAGGCATGCAATGCTAGCGTGACATTTACAACCGGGCCGAGGGCCGAGCCAATACAGACAGCCCTGACTCCACACTTGTTTACTTGGCCGCTCGCTGAGCGGTCGTGCTTCTATCGATATAGAATACGATCTCTCGGATATATTTTACGCGAACTTTGGTAAAAATTTGTGCGAACTTTTGTATAAATTTGTGCGTACTTTGATGTACAATTGTGTGAATTTTGTAGCAGCATTGTGTGAACTTTTATGCATAGTACATTGCTAGATTGAATACATTTTTGAACTGGAATATTTGTGACCTTTTGTGATTTTTGTGATTAAAATGGATTTATCTTGTGGAGAAAACCTGCAGAACTCTGGCCATAACAGCAGTAACAGTGCAAGAACAGTAGATTTGATGTGTATTGCTGGCCCAGATCGAGCTCTGGATCGCGATCCACGTCTTCTTTTGAACCTGTTGACCCTTGAAAGGGTCCATGCATTACACACAGATTATTTTCAAAATGTACAAATTGATATACAACCTTTCATGCGAAAAGTCGTTACAACTTGGATGTTAGAGGTAAACATTCAAAGTTTTCGAATATTTATATTAATTAGCCTTAAATATTTTCAATGACCATGAATTAAACTTTCGTTTTAAAGTAAGAGTTCCGTCAACAGCTGATTACGGTGAATGACCTTAGATTTATGTCGGAATTAATATGAACTTCAGTTTAGAGCTTTCCCTGCACATTATTCGAAACTATTACTGTATTCAGGATATTTTATAACGACATATAGGCCAGGGTTTGTTTAATAACAAGAAACCAAAAAGTTTTTATATCTACCCACAAATAAATTATATTCATTCATGTATTTAATAGTAGTAGAAACTGAATATCTAGATAAATCACAAATGGAGTATGACTATTTATATTTTATAATTAGGTACATCCCTTTTTAGGAAATATATCCATTTGAAGTTACGTCGACTATAACTGTAGATCGTACTTTACCATTTTATTAAATATTTATTTATATTAATTTAGTATTCTTACCGACTTCGAAAAGGAAGAAGTTCTCAATTCGTTGGAATATTTTTTATGTAGGTACATTTCCCGATTACGTACTTAAAGACGCCTGAACCGATTTGATAACTTCTTTTTTTGTTTGAAACCTATACTAAGTACTCTTTCAGTATCAAAGAAATTTGATGATCTGATTTTGAGTTCCATTCAGAGATATAGGAAATTGTAATTTGGTAGTTGCAGTTTTACTGTATTTTAATGATAGTATGCAATTTGAGCTTGGTGTATATTTTCTGTTAATCGTAGGTATGAGGACTTCTAGATATTGATGAAAATAGAGGTATCTTGAGCAAGTTTCTTAAGTAAGGTTGGTTTAAAATATACAGGATGACATATACCTATAATCATTTATTATAAGCATTTAACAAAAAGTCTAAATAATATTCCTTTACGACAAAGCAAGATGAGATTTAATGTCTGACCTATGTGTATGTACCAATCTACATGTATTTGTTTGTAACATCGTAACTTCAATAATAATCAACAGTAATATTATTATGTGATATATTTATTACGATTTTTATTCATAAATCACTAGCTTTTACCCACAGCATCGCTCGCATTTAAGCCATTGAAAAAAATAGTTTTTTAATAAAAAGGTTTCTATGTTACTTATAATACCTCCAAGAATATGTGTACAAAGTGTCATGATGATCGGTTCAGTAGTTTTCACGTGAAAGCGTAACAAACAAGCTTACATTCGCATTTAGGTAGGTAGATATAATATTAGTAGGGATTATGTTAAAGTAGAAAACGTAGTAAACATAGAGTAAACAGTCTAAAAAGATCCACCCGCTGTGGGATTCTATTGTAATTTGTACCCAAATAAAATTTTGTTTTACAGATGCTTTGCTATTTCATACAAAGCTTTTTTTGTTGTCTTGACGTATTTACATTTGCGTTGCATATATTTTTCTTATGTACCTACTTAGTTCCGAGTCCGTGAGCCTATAGAGAGAAACTTGATGATATTGGAAAGGAGAATTCCAGTTAGAGGTAGGGGTGTGTAAACATAGTAAGTTTGTATCAAGAGAAGGTATATATATATATATATATATATATATATATATATATATATATATATATATATATATATATATATATATATAACTACAGTCACGCAGTAGATTATCAACGGATGTAATGATACAACAATGAGTAGTTTCATTCCCTTAGCTTTTAGTAATGGTATATTCTTCAGAGCGTAAAGCGCCCTTACAAGCGCTATACCGAAGCTGCGAGCGGAAACTTTTTTATCTCACTTTTTGTATCTGTTTTAAAGGGATCTACAAGCGTTGATGTATTTCTACTACTTCTCAAATCTTTGTTTTTGTTGCACTATTTTGTTATCGCTGCCTACCGATATATTGACAGATTTTTTAATCGACGGTTTAAGAACAATGATTTCGTATTTCAGGTAAGTTTGTGAACTTATTGTATGCTTATGTATTTGGAGATAAGCCCAGTAGTAGATACCTTAAGATCTCTGAAAGATTTGGAGATGGCTGTATGCAAATTTGATTATACTTAGTAAAAGTAACAGCACAAAGCCTAACTGGTTCACAAAAACTGTATAAAAACTGTTTGTCTAATATTTTATTCAAACTGTTCAGCTTTAGAAAATCGACTTGTTAATTTTACAAATCCGTACCTCTATAAGTGTCGATAGCTTCGATTTGCAGCTGTTAATTTATTTTTACCTTCAATTACTAGGTTATTATTATAAAACGTCTTATCGATAGATTAGGTTGGATATGTTGAAGTTAATCCATACGATGCACAACAGTTTTTAATTCCTTTTTCTTACATAAGTACTTATACTTCCTATGTATCTATTTAAGCTATAAGTAAGCAAAATTGGGAGTGTTCTTACAAGGTTTAACTTTGCCTTTAATTAATAGCACAAGTTGTCTGTCCCTGTTCATCTTCACATATTTAACAAAATAGGCGTAATCTGTACTTCTATTATTTAGGCACCTACTACAATCTAGATATCTGGCGGTTATAAGATATTTTTGTCAAAACATTGTAGCCTTTCATTCTTCTCTCAATAAACTTATCAAAATTAAATGTACCTACTCATAAAACGTATATTGTATTTTTAAGCCTGCAATTGTCTTTCTGTAATTGTGGTTGAGGACTCGACTGTTTTAACATTTTGAAGGAACTTTAAGTACTTATTTACCTACCTATCTTGGCATGGGCATCGACGTATGTTTTGGACTGATTTTGTTTGACTAGATATTATCACACTAGGCTTATACTTTTGTTTCAAGTCTTAGCATAAATGATTTAGCGATACACATATTTTCTTCATATGGGTGAACACAAGAAGTGAAAATAATGAAAATTATTTTATTTCACGTTGTGAAGGCAAGCTCAGACAAACTATACTAATATATACTACTAGTATATAACTCTCCGGGGATTAGTATGCGGCTTACGTACTAAATCCTCGAGAGTTATAGGTATATTCGGAAAATAAAAACTCAATTTAAAACGTCATTGATTCACTTAGTATTAATAGTGTTTTAGGTACACGGAACTGTGACAACACTAATTTCATTTTCATAGTTGGGATTAGCCTATTAAATTTACGACTAGTTAAAGTTAATCATTTTTATGCATTTATAATTATTATATTTTATCTGTCCGTTTTGTCTGTCCAAATTGAAAGTTTGGGTAAGTAAGTAGAGTCTGGGCTGTTCTTTAAAGATTTTTTTTATCCATTTAATAAACCGACGTCTTTCTTTTCGGTACCATCACGGAGGATACATAGAACAGTTCGCGGATAATAGCAAATTTAATTAATTTCACCTTTTTAATAATGGATTTCCGCAAAGTAACGCCTGAATCAATAAGATTTTTTTAGTTTGGTGGTAGAGTTACGCAATGTTTCACACAGGTTTGGTATCACTGTCTTTCTTTTCTATATATAATAGCGTGGGTACTTGTCGATGACTATTCTGGTTGGGGGCCACAAACAAGAAGACGGTACCATTAACATTTAGGCAACTCAAGGTATTGTTACTTTGAATCTGAATGCACTTTCAGCTTAAATACAATTTTATATTTGTTTAAAAAATGTATATTGAACTATTTTAGCGAAAAATGTTGAACTCAAAAGATTTCACTATGTGACAGGTTTTGCACCTTCTCGCTCAGGTTTGGTACCACCGCCATACCTATTATTTTCGTAATAGCGTCGGTGCTTGTTGTCGTGTTTTTGTTTGGAGGGTAAGGTAGCCGGTACACTTATGCATGTGGCGTTCCATGCCTGCCATACCAATAGCAACGTACCATACCATCTTTGGTGTTGGTTTATTTTTTTTCCATTAGGACAACCATTAGCTTGTTTGTTGTCCATGTATGAAAAAGGTCACCTATTAAGGGTTTTTATTTTTTTTAATACTAAGGCTGGGGCCACACTAACGGGAAGTGCCGTTAATTATCCACGACCACGGCCACCATTAGCTAATAGTTACAACTTAACGCAATAATTTGACAACGGCGTTCAAATTTGACGTTCTTTGTCTTTGTGTTATTTTTTTGTTCGGTAATGATAAAAATATATACTCATATAATAAAAATTTCATCAAATACAAGTACCGTCAAAGTCCATCTTGCTTGAAATTCTAGGAATATTAGAGGAAAATTTACTGATTTGTTCAAGTGTGGCCACTCTATTTAACGCGTTAATAATAATTTACGCCATATTTATCGCTGATGGACATTGACGTTTTCCGTTGGTGTGACCCCAAAGTAACGTACGAAGTTTCTAAAATCAATTCAGTGTTTTGATCCGTATTAGAGTTATGATATTGTTTACTACATTTTTAACCTCTTATCGTTCAAAACATTTACGAGTACATAATTGTTATACTCTCGGCCGTGAATATACTTCATAAGAATATACAGAATTCGCTTTTTGCAGGTCTGCGAAGAACAGCAATGCGAAGAGCAGGTGTTCCCTCTCGCTGTGAGCTACATGGATAGATTTCTTGCGCTACGTGCCATTTCCCGGCAGCAACTTCAACTATTGGCAGTTACAGCGCTGCTGCTAGCTTCCAAGTTCCGCCAGTGTCATCCTCTCTCAGTGGATCTGCTCTGTGCATATACTGATAATTCAGTTTTTCCACATGAAGTTCGGGTAAGAAATTTCATTTTTTAAAAGTGTTATTGTTTGCATACGTGGGTATTTTTTCCCTGTGTTGGTCCCGGGCTCTTTTGAAGAATAGGCCAACTGCCGTTATGCCAGGCAAGTCGTAAAAGGCGACCAAGTGACTTTGCGAGTCACTGCCATCGTGGCTACTAGGTGGTAGAGTTCTGCATTGCCTCGCCCGGGTCTGCTACCACCGCCTTACCTATTCCTGCCGCAATAGCGTCAGTGCTTGTAACTGACGTTCCGATTTAGAGGGTAAGGTAACCGGTAAACTAATGCATGTGGCATTAGACCTAGCCACAAGACAGCATTTACGCACTATCAACACCTTTGATGTCTATAGGCGATGGTTGACTCTTTCCATCAGGAGATCCATCTGCTTGTTTGCTATCTTATGATATAAAATAAAGTAGGCTAACATACGAAACACAAGTTAACATTCTACAATCATCGCTATAGTGTATTACTAGATATATTTTTAGTGCGGGCAGGTGGTGCTATGTATTTCCAGTAGGTGAATTGTTCGTTTTATATTTTATGCTATTATGAAATAAATAAGGTAAGCTTTTGTTTAAAAAACTTGAAATAAGTAACAAATAAATTAAAAATCTAATTATGTCAATATTAATATTATAAATGCGAAAGTTTATGTGTTTTGATATATGAAATCAGAAATACTTTATTCAGTGAAACTTTTTACAAGTTATTTTGACACGTCAACATATTTTTTAAAAAATACTACCGGATCGGAAACGCGGCCACACACTGAGAAGATTCGGCGGAAGAAACTCAGCGGGCTTGTCTTTTTTTCATATCAAATATTTTTTACAATATCACAATATTACAAAAAACTTAAAATATATATGAGATCGGTATGAGGAGCAATTAATCCCAGGCTTTTTTGTTTTCTAAATAATCTGAGATTTTATAATATCCTTTTTAACACAGTTTTGTTTTAAAGCATTTTTTAAATTTCTTGACTGGTAGATCTTTTATAGTTTCGGGAAGTTTATTGTAAAAGTGTATACATTGCGCCATAAAAGAGTTACTTATTCTGTGGAGACGAGATGGATGCACAACAAGATTGTTTTTGTTTCTTGTATTTAGTGAGTGTAAAAGTAAATATTTTTACGAACGTACATCAAGTTCTCAAATATATATTGCGATATAACAGAATATTGATTTCTTTGAATTTTTGTCTCAGGGAAACCCTCGAGCTAAGATTGTAAATTCCCCTAACAGTTTAGTAATAGTAGCCCTAGACGTTTGTTACACAATCATGCAAAAACGACTTGATTTATTTGGATGAAATTTATTAAACAGGTAAATATAGGTAGATATGATGAACTGGAATTACTCGTACACATAGGATATTTTTATCCTGAAAAAATAAGTTCTTACTTTATTGTTTGTAATATAAACTTATAAATATAGCTACATAACAAAAAGTAACGTAAATAATGCACATTAATTATTTATATCCTACTTCTTGAACGTCAATTAAAAATCTTTAAATAGTTCATTATTTGTCATTAACATCTACATAGTAGTACCTCGTTGTAAACAAATTCTCAGCAATGCTAAATGCATTAATATTGTAGATGGAGCCTAAAACCGCATCGCTAGCGAAGACAGCAGCCAAATGCCAATACACCTTACATCCTGTGCCAACCACAACGCTGTTTTGATTGCGCTGTGAATGAACTTTATTAGCCGAGTCAAATGTCACTCCTTCACCCCAAAGGGCTTTATATTGTCTGCTTCCTTAGTCTTGCTTTCGAGCTTCCGGTAATTACTTCTTCCGTACACGTCGTATTCTAGGGGCAAGATTATAAGTTGCCTTTCTTACAAGTACGACTGTGCTACGTGTGACGAACCGAGGCATTGCATTAGCTGTCATTTCCTACGGAAATGTGGGTACTGTCTACAAAGACAACACGAACTGATAACATTTACCTACATGTAATTAAGGTTTTGTATTAGTTTTATATAGCTTTAGTGATTGTTGGTATTTTTGTTTCAATCTTTAAAGAAAAAAATTGCAATATTTAAAAACATAACAGAGATTTCTTTTTGATACGATTTGAACATTTTCCTTGTTGAGTTTTTAATGATTTCCCTAGGACGGGATAAGTGCCAGAACACATATATAGTTAAAACAACATCTTCAATTCTTCATGACTATCTATTTAACAATCCTATCTAACACCTATTTGAATCTAAAAATGTATTCGAATTAATTATTTATAGGAAAAGTTTTAACTAAATTTAAAATCGCACTGCAATATTTTTACAGTGGACAAAACCACGGTAAACTGTTAAAACTGTTTTTGATCATTGACACAAAAAGAGGGATGTTATAAGTTTAACATGTATGTTTGTGTCTGTCTGTGGCACCGTATTTCCCAAAGGGTTAAACCTAGTAAAGCCCATGAAGCTGTATTATACCTGGAGGCAGCACTTCTAATACCTACTTGAAGAAACACAACTTTAAATCTTCTGAGGTCTCACCCTCTCTTTCTAAAAAGAAATGGCGTGACCTAATAGAATGAGATATAACATAGGTATTTGTTTTAAATGATTAATACGAGTGCTAGCTTCACCTATACCTAATACGTCATGGTAAGACCTTAAAGCTGCGTGGTTTTAAGGCCTACAGATACACAAACTCTTCAAAAATTTACTGTAAACGTATCGGATCTCAGTTTACTGTATTATATTTGTTATCTGCATATTATGATGCACATAGAGCCGAAAGATTATTGATGATGCAATAATATTATATTGGAAGTTTTCTAATTTTAAATTTAGAATAATTGTTATTTAATATTCTATTGTTTGTAGAAAAATATATTTTACTATGGGCCATAGATATATTAAACGTCATATGCTCAAAGCTATGGACAATGTTACCTAGGAGTAGCAATTAAAAACAAAAATATCCTTTTTACATTCAAAATAATAAGCTTACATATTTTCAAAATAGACAAATCACATAGACACAATGTTAATTATCTTTTTCTAATTGTTATTGAAATGAAATAAAATTTGAACACAATTGACAGCGCATTAGCCTAGGTCCTTAAATTAAAATCAACTAATTACACAAACAATAATTTCATGTTAGCACTTTCTCCATGAAAGTTTGAAGGTATTTCAAGTTAAAAATCAGTTTTCGTTGAGGCTATATGGGAATTGTGTGTAGGTTAAA
Organism: Apodemia mormo; assembly: GCA_036924255.1. Classification (NCBI taxonomy): domain Eukaryota; kingdom Metazoa; phylum Arthropoda; class Insecta; order Lepidoptera; family Riodinidae; genus Apodemia; species Apodemia mormo. The sequence continues at coordinate 23,104,288 of JAUPFN010000006.1, read as the reverse complement.
AATTCAGGTCATTACGTAAAATTGTCAAAGTCACTCGTAATTGTGATATTGTGTGCAGGTAGGCAGGTGTGATAGAATCAATTAGATTCCTAACAGGCGTGGGTTTGTTGCTTGTCGCTCGATTCTCACGCAATTGCGGTCAAAATGACCAAATGTTGTTTTAGTCATTCGTAGAACTTTCTTTCAGATGATCAGATGACTAAAAGCGATTCCCACATAAAATTATGTAATTCACTACCTTATGATAATATAAAACTGACATTTGGTACAAATGCACACCGTGACCGTGAAAAAAGGCATTGTTACTTTGAGGTGCCTTGTACCGTATGGCGTATTGGCTTACGAGTATACCTGTAGATACTTCCTAGCAATTAATTTAAGCGATGATCGCGATAAGTTCACAACGCGCATGATAATGAATTTATTTAGTATTGTGGTATGTTCCCAGACCTATTTATTTACGATAACATTTTGCATATTAAATACACGGTACTATGATATTTTTACTTCATTAAGAAGAAGCTTGTTAACAGCCCTCGTCAGCATGTTTGAAACTTTTGTTTATTAGATTAACACACTTTGTTACAAGCAAATATTAATCAACTGGTTTATGTCAATGTTATATTTTTGATTGTTAAGATGAAATTTCACTAATCAAATTGAAACTCCTGATGGAAGGAGCTAATCACCACAAGTGGTGTAGACACTAAATATATAAATGGTGCGTTGCTATCCATCTGGTCAAATGGTAATGCCACATGCATAAGTTTACTGGCTACCTTTATTTCCGAACCGGAATATCATACTGAAAAGCACTAGCGCTGTTGCAGCCGGAATAGAACAAAAGCTGGACAAATCTTTGCAGATCTCTACCACCTAGTTGTCGCGGTTGTAGTGATTTGTTTAGCCAATAATTTATATTTTACGGACAATGTTTACGAACGAAGGCAAATGATGTATTTTTCCCCTAAAGGTCCCCAGGTCGACACGGGAATTTACTTTGCATAGAATCCATATCTTAAAAAAATGATCTATTCTTCTAAAAGAGTCCGGACTAACACGGACCAACAAACTTGTAACATAAAGAAGGTGAAGATTATTATAGGTAATTTAACTTGTTAGCGCTAAAAATTTGTTAGTACCATTACTACGAGACAAACTAAACAAATTGATGATACACGTGCAAGTTTAAAATTTAACAAAAAGTTTTTTGATTTCAGTAAATATTATGTATACTCATTTTTATGATAGAGACAATCTTATTCTGTTGCTAGTGTTATCTTAGTACTTAAAATGGCGTTAAAATCGCATAAATCATCAACGTCAAAGCAAAGTTGAAAAATAAAGTACCTATTTTAATTTTTAGAAAAACATTTCTTACACCGAGTAAGGATATGTATCCGATTTGTCAATAATTACTTTTGTAGCATCAGACTGATTACATAGGTAGATAAATTCGAAAGTTTTAAAGTATCTTTAGAAGTGATATTTGCAATTCTCATCACCATTTCATCATCAGTACAAAGAGATATTATGGTAAAAACAAAACATGGTATATGTTTCGTTTTTCCACAGGATGGCGTCAGTAATATGAACAACTCGTTGATAATGTCTGAGGACCCAACGATTCATTCCGCGCTAATCTCTACTCCACTCGCCAGTTTACGTTGTTGTTGATATATGTTTGCTTTTATATATGTCGTTGTTGTATATATATGTTGTTGTTGATATGTTTGGAACCCGAATAAGTGTTAATATACACTTATTCGGGTTCCAAACAAATTCAGCGAATTTTACACATGTGGATATGCAAGTATTATGATTCGCCCTCCTTATTAAATTATTTTTCAAGCAGCCCCACGTGAATATCATGAGACGTTCAGTCCCACTTACGTCCTTTTGGGCATTTCGTATTATTCGCTATTTTTGCGGTTTTCCGACTCGTTGTGTATGAACAAACGATTAAGCCTGAGAAAGGAAGAAGGGAAGAAATTCTGATTTATTCAAGCGAACTACTTCGAAAAGTACCGTGCAATTAACTTTTCAAGTCAAAAGTTGTTATTATGGTTTTCTATTTAAACAATAGTAGGATTATTTTTTTTAAATTATTCTTTCACAAAAATCTATGGTTTAATGAGTTGTATATATGTATGTACGTATATGTGTGTATGTGGTTTTTTTATAAAAGAGGGGACAAACGAGCAGGGGGGAGCACCTGATGGTAAGACAAGTGATTACTGCTTCCCGCAATACCAGAGGTCTTGCAGTTGCGTTGCCGGCCTTTGAACGGCTATGTATGTGTGTACTGTGTATGTAAACAACTCATAACTTTCGAACGGCTTGACCGATGTGGTGGTGAACGGTTTTGGCTTGAACGGGTTTGTGGTATTCGATTGGATTGTACTTAACTTAGACTTCCTGAAATTTTTAACCAAATCGGCTCAAGAGATTTTGAAAAATTTTGAAAAATCCCAAAAGAAATTTTGGCGAAACAGTATTTTTAATATAAATCCCAGATTAATGTACCGATTGAGTATAAAAACTAATCAGCTCTATTCCTCAAAAAACTACGTCTAATGCATAAATTGCATCAAAATCAGTTTATCCGTTTGGAAGAAATTGTTGAGGAAATATTTTGAAAAAAGTGTTTTTTCGATATAAATTCTAAATTTTTCAACTAATCAATTTTTGGTATTCTACCATATTTTATTACTAAAAAAAATACACCGATTCCTGTTTCAAAAATCAAAATCGAATCCAATTTTCAAAAGTTACAGCTTTTCAAATATTAAAATTACTTTGTTTTTAGCAGACTTACTTATATTTTTGAAATAACTTTCAGGCTACTGCACCGATTGACTTAAAAATCTTATTAGCGTTTCTCCTTTAAAAACTGCGTCAAATACCGTCAAATCGGTCAATTTAATTGGGATTTATCAATGACGATACTTTTTGAAAAAAAAAATGTAGTGTATATGTACATCTCAAATATAAACAAATTTGACGATATATCACACTTCATAGTTGGAAGGCTAACAGACGTGCACAAAATCCATACGTACTAAAATTTTTTTCTGCGCTATCTGGTAAGACGTATTTTCTAGTAAAAGTTAAAACAGGTATTTTCATTCCAGCAATGGGAAGTAATGCTGCTACAGCGACTAAATTGGCAGCTATCGATCGCAACCGCCTTCGATTTCGTGGAGCCTCTACTTGCACGAGTCTCCTGGGGTCGGAGCAATTCCCTCGTCCGGACGCATGCTCTTACGCTTACCTCCGTTTGTTACACAGGTAAGGCTACGAAATCACTGAATTAAGACAAGAGATCCTAGATACGAAAATAAAAGCAAAAATTTAGTTCTATTATGTCCGCCTCGTTGGTCGAGAGTTTAGTGTATGTACCTAACGACGCCAATCGAGATGAGAGTCAGCTTTAATCCCCGATAGAGACAGGTATTTGCAGTGTCGGACTCGCCATATAGTCGAGGTGGAGTATACCGGGCTTCCAACGGGCCTGGCTTGCAGGACTTGCCGTAAACCATGCGGCCCAAGCAGGCTAGGTCTCAGCTCTTGCAACAAATGTGGTTAAGAAAATGCCAATGCAAATACATAGTCGGAACGAAACTATGTAGTACGTTGCATTAGTATTATTGACCAATAACAATAGCCATATCACAAACAAATAATTTGCTTACTTTGAGGTTAGATAAATTAGTGTAATTTTTGCAGTGATATTCCCGGATGAGGTAAGATGAGAAATTGTAAAAAAGTATCTTCACGCCCGTATCCCCGAAGGGGTAGGCAGAGGTACAACAAGTGCACCCACGATTAGTCGAAGATACTTGGTCCCACAAATGTGATAGGTGGCAAGCCTATCGCCAACCGGGCAATTTCCAATCCCGGGCAACTTTGTGTTTCTCAGAAAACTGAAAAAAAATTATTTTTTTTATGTGCCCGACCCGGGAATCGAACCCAGGATCTCATGTAGTCAACGCCAACGCTGGACCACTAGACCACAGAGACCACAGAGGAAAGGATTGTAAAATCCGTAAAAGTTGGTAAACAAAAGTGAGTGAAGTGAAGTGGAAGTGGGTCTTCTGCTCTTTTGTCCTCACGTCTATTAGATACTAAAAAGCGAATCCTGGCTTCCAACAACTCAAAATAAGGAATATCTAAAAATTATGTACATGATAATTAATGACACCAAGTGTATGATTTTATAGATAAATCTTATTACTGTATACAAACTATCAGCTATGTATCACATTTTTATAAAAGTACAAATCCTAAACCAATTTGTTCATTTATAAGCGAACAACTACTTTTTGTGTCTACTCGTATGTTGAATGTCAGCACTTATTAATAAACACGTTTTTCTTAAATGTTCTTTGCAAAGTTCAGTAGCGCTTTAGCGCCATTTCGTAAAACTCTCTTATCATATAAATCAAAACTTATGAATATGACATATAAACTAAAATAAATTAGCAGCTGGTTGGTTTCAAAGAAATAAATTAGCAGCTCATTACTATCCATTAGTTAACTAGTTTTTCTGTATATCGGCTTGGTACTTCCGGTCCTAAGAAACCTTTACTAGACAACAAATATAAAATTGTTATTTCCGAAGAAGATAACGATACGTCAGGTATAAAAGAATTACGTATATACTCGGACGGCTCAAAAACCAAGATGGGGACGGGTGCAAGCGCCTACTGTCCTGAATTAAATATTAATATAAAAACAGACCTAGGCAAATACAATTCCATTTTTCAAGCAGAATGTCTAGGACTAACCATGGCCACAAAGGCTGTCATAAACAGAAAAATAACTGATACGGATTTAAGATTTCTAACTGACAGCCAAGCGGTGTTAAAATCACTCAATTCCAATTATATAAGTAACAGCCTAGTAAAAGAATGCAGAGAACTGCTTCAACACCTGGGGACGTCATGCAAAGTCACTGTGCAATGGATTAAAGGACACAGTGGCTCGTTAGGGAACGACATTGCAGATGAATTGGCAAAAATGGGGTCTAGGATGGTAGTTATAGGTCCTGAACCAATAATACCTCTATCCTTCAACCTGCTAAAAACCAAGATAAAAGAGATCACCAAGATAAAACACAAAAAACACTGGGAAATGCTCACCAGTTGTAGACAAACCAAACAAGCATTTCCTGAACTGAATCCGAAACTGACTAGAAAATTGCTTAAACTACCAAGGGTAGAACTAAGAAAAATATTTGGTCTGATAACGGGGCATTGCCCAATGAATAAACACATGCACACCATGGGGCTAACTGATAGTCCCTTATGCAGGGCGTGCTTAAACCAAGAAGAAACTCCTCACCACGTGCTGATTGAGTGCGAGGTATTGAAATACTTAAGGGCCCAGTTTTTCAAAGGAGGCAGCACATATGGAGAGCTGTTTGAGCATCCCTCTAAGGTGCTGGATCTTTGGAATGAGCTGGGTTGGCAAGAATAGCCACTATACCTTTACGCACAATGGCCCGTAGTGTGGCTAAGTGCGGTATAGCCCGCATTGATAGATAGGTAGATACTTTACGCTAAACTGGCTGGACAGATTTGGATAATATTTGGTATATATGGGTATGTAGTCTTATCCTAAAATTAACATATTTTTTCCCGTGGGATGTACAAAACAATGCAATAGGCGGCGTTGCTGGTTTAATTGTTATTTTTTAACTTACAATCAAAAGTCTGCCTTATAAACGCTTCTTTAATACTAAAAATAATTGAAAATCAGTCTTCTTTATCCAATAATGTGACGTAAGTTGAACTAACACGATAAGTTAAGAATGGTTCATAAACCGTTTGAATTTTGAGCATAATTTTAGTAAGACAAAGTGGGAAAACTAAAAAATCCGAAAAGGCAGGATACCTATAAATTTTTCTAGGAAGACTGTCATTACATCCGCCGTCTGACTTTATCTGGACGTCTGGCAACCTAAGTAGATATTTGCAAGGTTAGCGACTATTTTACACAACGGCGCGGAGTATGGTAATGCAGAATGCAGATGTTTCGTTTTACGATCTCAGCTGCGAATTTACCTTTTACCACTTTGGTCAAACGTGTTTTAATGATATTGAGAAATTTAGCTTTTACTGGCCTCGTACAAAGAAAAGACATGCTTTTTTATTTTCTTCATAGACTCGGATTGCCATGAATTTATTTAGATGATCTTGTCACAGCAGAGTGTATCACCAGTAGTTGACGTTAGGTGGTTATATTACGTATATTTATAGATATACGCCTGCTTATCATAAAATTATAATGTAAACAGTTTGACAACTCGTGCGCATTCAGAGCCGGTCCTAATTATGTTTAGAAAGAATGAGCCATTTTAAATGTTCAGGTTTAGAAAAAGCCCTCCTTTTGTTATGTAATGTGATTAGGGAGTGCGTGCTTCAGTGGGTGGTCATGTATAGGTATTGTGTGAGGGTTGCGGAGGGTTGGATGTATCGGAACGCACATGCCGCCCGTGCCGTGATATCGCACACCTTGTGCCGCCACCCTTCAGTCACTGACCCTTGCTAAATGTCCCTCGCTTGTTCAAGCTTCAAATAAATTCAAACTATTGCAATTGTTTTTTTAACTATTGTATTTAAAGGATATGCCTAAAACACGTGTTGGTCCCACACCTTTGGTTTTTATTGGGAGACTAGTTAGAATGTGTGGATTCAGCTTAGATCGATGCATAAATTTATTTATTTATGAATGTAAGTACGTTGCTACTTTTTTAAGTTGATCTCTATTTTTATAGCGCTTTCCTTCAATTATGCATCTTGCCTTTTATATTTTACCGAGATCGGGAAATCCATTGCAGTATTTATTATATAAATACATTTTTGTGACAATATGGTATATGTAACACTAATGTAATCAATTTTTTATTTGCAAATAGCTGCCAGTTTTAAGACATTTTTTTTTATACTTAACTGTTATGTTCTAACAAAACATATTATTTATTTTAGTATAAATAGCATATTTTTCTGTTGTATATATTTTGAATTATATGTATATTAGTGATGTAAATAAATCTATACATGGCTACCGCGGTAATAAAATATACATGCTACTCATATCTATTTTACCTTTCTTAATTTCTTTTCCATTAATGTTAAGTTTTAACTCATCCTTTCGCACTATTTTCTTAGAAAGAAATTAAGGAAGAAAGAAGGTTGATTTACGAAAGATGAAGTTAGATTGTTGCAGAATACATTTAACGTAGACATATTACAATTAACATGTAATTTTTCTGCTAAGTTCTATTATTATTTATTATGTGTAATATGTTTACGACAAAAAGTCGAGAAATATAAGTGTTATTACAATTATTATAATATACGTGTATAATACGGATGTAAGAGAGAATTGAGGACTTTAGGTCCTCAGAATCTGAAAAGTTTATTTTTTGTCGGGCATTGAATCCAATACTGAACTTTTTGTTTAATTTGTTTCATTATATATAGCCTATTAGCACAGCGTGATGATATTTTTGGCAAAAAAGGTAAATAGCCGGTTAATGCGTCCATTTATATTCTAAACGAATTCATTTTACGACCTGTCTACCAACCAAGAATGGCCTTCGACATCGAGTAATAAGCGTAAAGCTTTAACTTTCGACGTAAAAACGAAGGGTGTTACAAGTTTGAGGTGTCTGTCTGTGTTAGATGTTTCTGCTGTGACGTACCTACGTATCGTATTGACCGATTTGAATGCTTTTTTTATGTCTGCCTGCCTGCCTATATATTAATACGTGAAGGGAAAATTTTGTACCCTTTTTTAAGATAATTGTGCGAACGATGGAGTATGAAATTTCGCACAGTTAATAAAGTTTACATTTCGGAGGAGTGCAGAAACTTTATATGATGCATTAAAAATGTATAAAAATAAACATTACGCACACTACATTCATGTCATATGTATATGATATTATACACACATATTTACTAAATTATGTTCTTTACAGGTAAAGTCAGTTGTCAAACTGAAAAGAGACTAATGTTTTATCTATGGTCGAATTTCGGCCACAGGCGATCGCTAGTTATTATTATTGGACAATTCTTTTTTGTTTTGGAAGGTATATTTTTCGTTTAGTGTCGTATAAATTTTGTGAAGTCCTGATCCAGAGTTCCAGAAATACAGGAGATTGGAAGGATCAATAGTTGCAATTTCTTGGTACTACATTTTGCATTTGTATTTAATCTTTGGGTCTATTTTAATATATTATGTGTTTGTAATTATGTTAAAATGCACTTGCACTGTTTCACAAAACATTTTTATTTAGTTTGTATTATCGCCAAACGGTTTCGCTTTTTACATCTTCAGGGCTGTGATATTGTTAGTACTAAACATAGATGGGTGAACCACAATCAAACCACAATACAACAAACGATGTGTGACAAATATATGTACTTAAGTGTGTATGTACGATAATAAGCAGTGACAAGATAATATATAATATCATGTAGCAGTAATCATGTAGCAGTAATCAGTGATGGTGAGGTGTATACGACAAAAACCCATGTGTATTTTTGTTAACGAAAATCGAAATCTACAAATCGACACGCTGACCCCTCCGTAGGATATTGCTGTAGCCAAATGTCGTTTCGATTTTAAAATTGTTATCTCACGTAATCTTTTGTATGGTATACGCAGCCATGTGTTTCGTTTGGTTTCACTGAATACAATTTTCTATAATTATTGTGGAGTCACCTAACAATTTTTCGTCCATTACCTCAAAATAAGTACCTATGTGTTTGTTGTATATTGCTTTTATTTTTAAAACTATGCATACTCAATCGGTTTCGTCAATCAATTAATTATCGGTTTCGTCAATGAAACCTACAGTTTCATTGACGAAACCGTAAATTGATATCATAGGATATTAAATAAGCAGATGGCTTTGCTTATGAAATTAGAAATCAGAATTACTTTTTTCAATAAAGCTTTTACACAGTGGCGTAACTATAACATCTGGGGCCCGTGGCAAATTCTTTTGATGGGGCCCTATCAGTAAAAATCGTCACGTTGTACTCTGTTTAATTTTAATAAACTTCGTGATTTTCAGCGTAGTAAATTACACGTACAATGTAAAAAAATATTTTTGAGCTCGCGGCCTTTTGGATCGGGGTCCTCTTGGGTCGGGAGCCTGTGGCATTTTGCCAGCCCTGCTACCTTATTGTTACGCCACTGCTTTTACAAGTTATTTTGACGCGTCAAAATATTTTTTCAATTACCACCGGATAAGAAAGAGATAACTATCGCCTGTAGACACCATATATGGTAGTGATACGTAGCTATATGTGTGACGCAATACCATGGTAATACGATATTATGCATAAGTTTAATGCTGGGACCGCACTTGCATCTATCATCCCGAAGTTATATGCGCGCTAAGGCACACGCAGTCCGGAATGTATGCGAAAATAGTCGGTCACATCTGCATTTATCATGTCATTGCACGAAGCTTTGTGACGATTGACGCAAGTGCGGCTGAGGCATAAGGCTAAGTACTTTCCAATCGAAAACGCGATAGCGACAACCGTTGACTCTATTGCGGCAGGAATAAGTATAGCTAGCGGTGGTTATCAAACCCGACTGAGACTGTGGAATTCTAGTACGAAATAAATTTTACATTTAATATAATAGGCTTTATTAGTTTATTTACAGTACAATATACGAAAGTACGAATATTTTTTATATCATTAGATAGCAAACAATCAGATGACTCTTCTGATGGATTGCGTTGCTATCCGTATAGTTGGATGGCAATGCCATATGTATAAGTCTACCAGCTACCTTACCCTCTAAACCGGAACATGACAGTAATAAGAATTGATGCTATTGCGGCAGAAATAGGTAAGGCGGTAGTGCTAGACGTTGCGGAACTCAACCACCTAGTAGTTACGATGGCATGGACACGTACAATCAATCAGTCGCCTCTTACGACCTGTCTGGCAGAACGACAGACGGTCTATATTTCAAAAGTTAATATAAGTCAAAATCTTAATATAAAATGTAAGTATACGATATTTACAGTGAGCCATATTAATATTAGTATAGTTTGTGTTTTCCAAATTTGAAAATTTAATACTGCAAAAAGAACATAAAACTTATAAAATGTTTTTATATTTGTGTCCACAAAACTCATAATCTAGCCAATAGGAGTATGCTAAGAACCACTTGGAAAATTCTCAAAACTACATAAAACATTCTTTATTTCTTGATAACTATATTAAAATAAATAAAAACCCTTTTTTGGATTACAATGCCATCTTTTTGGTTTAGTTGCTTAGCTGGACGAAACGTTTAACCTTAGTCATTATATTTGTGTCCACAAAACTCATAATTTAGCCAATAGGGTTGATATAAGGCTTGATATTAAAAATTATTGTTCAGCGTTATTCCTCTAAGTTGTTCACAACATAGCAGTTGAACAGGTGAGTGTTTTTTATATACTTTTTATTCCAGTGTTCCAATATTACGGATTCAGCAAATAAAATATAATATATTGCAATTGCGCTTGCATTATAAACATATTTTGTAAGTGATGTACCAAGATGATGCTTATATTCCTTTGTAGTGTTTGCTAAAGCTAATTTTCAGTACCTAAGTTCTTTTTACGCTGTACCCATGGCTCAGTCAGAAGTTTTGGGTTTTACTTTTATATGTACTTAGAATAATACTTTACTAATACTATAAATACAAAAGTCTATCCGTGTGTCTTTCCCATTTTAATAAAATTTGGAGATAGTTGAATGTTTCTGGCCTATCTTCAACTTAACTAACTTAAACATAGCCTATCTTCTTTCTAAAAATAAACCCCTAAACGGCTGAAAGTATAAAAAATTATATCAAAGACATGTTAACTTATTGACAGGCGAAGTAGCATACAAGGATGATTCCATATTACAAAGTTATTTTTATAATTACAAGTTTCATATTTTGAGTAATTATTTTTTTTATAATTTACATAATGTTCACCATTTACAAAATTTTTACTACATTGAAATTTTTTTAAGGACAATTCAACAAACTTATATTTCTATCCATTAACATTTAATTTTATCGGCTAAAAATTCTTTAATATCATAATAAGTTTTATCTAACAGCAAATCAAACAACTTTTTGCGAAATTTATTTATAGTCAATGATTGTTAAATAACACTAAACATATATAAAATAAATTATAAATAAATAAGTGGCCTTTTAAAAAAAGTAGTATCTTCACGCCCGTATCCCAAAAGGGTAGGCAGATGTACAACAAGTGCACCCATAATTAGACGAAGATACTTAGTACCACAATGTGATAGGTGGCCAGCCTATCGCCAACCGGGCACTTTCCAATCCCCGGTAACGTTATTTTTATCAGAAAATTGATAAAAACCCATTTTTTTAAAATGCCCGACCGGAATCGAGCTCGGGACCTCATGTGTTCAACTCCGACACCGGACCACCGAGGCGATCACCTTTTTTTCTATTTGGGATTAATTGCGACTCAGCAACAATCTATAAAAATTCGAGTTCGGACCTATTAATATACCTAATGCGCTTAATTCATTCTTTTGTAGGCAAAGCAAACTAGTATTTCTTAGCTTATGTTCAAAACTGTAAATACATATATGCTTACAGTAAATTATTTAAATATTTATTTTATGAATTATTGAGTGTATAAGGCAAGAGAATTTTAAATTTCTTGTATTTCTGAAACACTCTGCTTTAACAAAAATGTATATACAACCCATCGTTTACTATTAATATCTATTAATTCAAATTTGCTTATTTAGACCTCTCATTTGCTTTAGGTGATCTGAATTTATGTATTTAAAATGCGAACCACAGGCTTATGTGTTAGTCCAGAACTGTTCATTAATTTTACTATAAATATTTAAGACACAACGAATTTAAACTAACTCCTCTATATTTTTTAAGAGAAAAACAATGTATAATTGTATGCAATTCTGACCTTAAATGCTCTAGATATTATACCTATTTTCCTATTTAATACTTACTACACAGTGGAATTTATGCTTTCTGCTTTTGTGAGTCGGTCGATAACAATTTAAACAATAACAACTACATTGTAAACGATAAGTATAAATTATTATCCTGGTCTTAGCAATTATACATTTAAGAATTCTGGCGTTATATTTTAACCCTTCATGCCCCTATGGTTCAATCATGATAAAAAAGCTATTTATAGCTCTTCGTTTAAAGCTTTTTTTGAGTTTCTTCAATTTAATCATAAGTATGGCTACCGAAATGAGTTTGTCTAATAAGATATGTTTGTCGTAAATGAGCTACTTAAAAATGTTGATGAAAATGTGAAAAAAAAATCATTGTTTTTTACGCTTTACTTAACTTTTTAACTCTTATCATGATCATCTTGAAAATTTGCATACACGTGATCAAAGGTACAGAAAAGAATAAAGGGTACCATTCATCCAAAAAAAGTACTATTTTTAAAGTGGTTGAAACGTAACTTTTTACGGGAGTAATACCGACGGCAAAAGCTTTTCAGCATTACAAATGGTCGTGCTAATTGCATATTGACCGCCCCGTTGATCGAGTGGTTAGCGACCCTGACTACACAATCGACGGAGCTCGGGTTCAATTCCCGATGGGGACAAGGATTTGTGTGATGAGCATAAATGTTTGTATTTCTGGGTTTGGGTATTTATTAAATATATTATAGTATTTATACATGTATTTCTATGTATTAGTATCGTTGAAAAACACTCATAACAAGCAAATAATTTGCTTACTTTGGGGTTAGATCAGTTAGTGTAATTTGTCTCGTGAATATTTATCATTATTATTATATAAGTGCGTGCACACGCTTTACGCTTATTTAATCTATATACGGTTATTAATATGTGAAGCAAAACATTTTTACTTCTTTTGACGACAAATACACGGACGGTGGAGTATGAAATTTTGCACAGTTAAAGTTTACATTACGGACGAATGCAGAAACCTAATATTTTTGAAACAATATGCATTAGAAATACATTATCGTATTAAAAATAAACATTACACAGCAATACACATATTTAGTCCGGGATCCCAGGAACAAACTTTTTTTTATTAATAACAAGCTGAATTTTTCTGAACAGCTTCGTTTTGACGAGACAACCATCTTTTCTATCTTCGAAAAATCTCGAATCGGGTAACTAAAGAAAGAAAAAGAAAACTTTGGAGTGTTCGACTAAGAAAAGTTTCTACTTTACGTGTAGGACAATGTTACCCTTGAACAACAAAAATAATTAACAAGCTGTTGTGAGAAAATTTGGTTGTTATTAAATTGATTAATATCAATTTAAACATCTAAAAATTCCGAAACTTTAGAGTGGATGACTCGCCAGAAAAACCATCGAATGTGTAGGACAAAAGTTTCATCGTGTTATTCATAATATAATCAAGCGATTAAAGTCGAAAAATAATTATTGTTATTAATAAATATTTCCGACCGAATCAAAATTTTTCAAAGCCCCATAACTTTATTATTTACCCAATTTGAGATTTTTCGAAGATAGAAAAGATGGTTGTACCGTCAAAACGAAGCTGTTCACAAAAATTCAGCTTGTTAAACAAAAACCTGTAAACGGTTGACCCTGCAGGTCTTCTCTGACACTTCCAGCTAAATTAAGGTATTTTAAAGCTCAAAAGAATAAAAACTAAAAGCAAAGATTTTTTCAGTTAAAACATCTATTTTGTTAAAATGGCAGTAGGTATATTGATTTTTTAAGAGCTGTATATTTTGGAAATGATGATCAATTTTGATCTTACGAATGGCATTCAACTCAATTTTTAAGATCTAAAATATTGCATTAACTAAATAGCCGATAGGTTGAAAAATTTGAAAGAATGTCAAAAAACATTTCTTTTTTCAAAAATGTTGTCATTGATAAATCACAAACGAATTGACCAATTTTGATTCAATTAACAGTATTTGACGCAGTTTTCAAAGGAGAAAGGTTGATAAGATTTTTAATTCAATCGGTGTATTAGCCTGAAAGTTATTTTAAAAATATTATGTAAGTTTGCTAAAAACAACGTAATTTTAATATTTGAAAAACTGTAACTTTTGAAAATTAGATTCGATTTTGATTTTTGCGCCCCCTACTGGGTCCAAGACGATGTTCTTAGCTGCCTCAGGGAGCGCCGCGGCGTCCCTGAGACGGCGGTGCCCGTGTGCATTGCACACACTGAACCATAAGTTAAGTTGCCCTGCTCACTATCACTGTAATTTTTTGCTTTTTATTTCTTTTAGATATAAGTTTGTCAGATTTGATTTGTTTTTAATTTAGAATATATTTTTTTCGTACGGTAAAAGTTGTCGGCTCTGTGGTCTAGTGGTCCGGTGTCGGAGTTGACCACATGAGGTCCCAGGTTCGATTCCCGGCCAATTCAAAAATGTGTTTTTTTCAATTCTCTGACAAAAACAACGTTGCCCGGCATAGTGAGACTTAGTATTTTTGGCAAATCGTGGATGTACTTGTTGTACTTCTGCCTACCTCTTCGGGGATACGGGCGTGAAGATACGGTAAAAGATGTCCATAAATAAATATTTTCTTTCTTTCTTTTTTGCGACACTTTATTACTTGCCTTTATAATATTAAAATGTCAAATCATACGCCTTCGTGCGCGATTCCAAAAAGGGATCAACAATTTTCATTTCCCATAATGATGTTTACATAGACACTCAACAATTGATTAAACCCTGACATGAAAGTTAAACTGATAGTTAACATTACGTTATTTCCTCTCTAGTTTAAACTGTTCAGGGTAGTTGCTTAACAAAGGAAGTAATACGGTAGTCCGTCGTGTGTTGGTGCCGACCAACGGAAGTGTCACTATAATTATTGTCAGTAACTCTCTGCTTTACCCGAAGTGTGGACAGGTTAATAACACTATTTGACCCCTAATCCCTAATCCCTATCCCAGAATATTAAAACCTAAAAGCGTAACAAACAAACAGACAAACCCAACGTGGGATTGTTTATTATATTTATTTTAATATTAGTTCGGATTAGGATATAGATAGGATACGGGGTGTCTAGTACATGATTGTACAAACTGACTCCTTTGCTTATATATGCTATATATATATATATATATATGCTATATATATATATATATATATATATATATATATATATATATATATATATATATATATATATATATATATGTTTGGATATATCATACTACACTATGTATTTTCTTTTTACCATATTTTTATTGTATACTTATGACTATTAACTATCGTGTTCTTGAATAAGTAGGTACAATTTTTACTAGTCAATCTGTTTACTTACAACCTTGCTATGACCAATAGGACCTCAATACATACTTTACGTAAAAAAATTGTCGTAAAAATTTACTCTCATTATTTTCCCCTAACGCGCCAAAAGAAGTATAACTTCGAAAAATACAGCCGAAGTAAGAATCTCTGTCTTTTTGGCCATCTGTAATTCTGCCGGGCAGTTCGCCTTTTTCAATCTATGTGACAGAATGGAAAAGGGAGCTTTGAATTTGTTGGCATTTCTAGGTTACTGCAAACTAAAAACGATAATAATATAGAGTATAGAATAGATTTAAACGCAGTAAAACAAGCAGTAAAAAAAGCAAACTGCTGACTTCCTATTTCCTGTATCTCCGGAACTTTAGAATACATCTTCACCATCTTAAAATAGGACCACCTGGCATGTACCTTACCTACCTACCTAAAAAAAAAATACCTTTAAAAAAAAGAATTCTTCAAATCGGTTCAGGCGTCGTCGAGAAATCAGTAAACATACATAAAAAAAAAACGAAAAATTGAGAACCTCCTCCTTTTTGGAAAGTCCGTGGAAAACTAGCTAGTCCGCAAAGCTTTGCTTTGACTTTGAGAAGACTAACATTTCATTAATATAATCTCTCATATCAAAATTCATTCCTCATATCAGTCCCTTCGGGGCTGATTTTTCCGAAAAATAGTATCGTATGATTGATCTCGGAACGTCTTTTGATATTTTATCAAAATCGGTTCAGTGGTTTGGTGTAGCTGTGAAAGCATAAAAGACAGACTTTCGCATTTATAATATTAGCACAGAATAATTATAGAATTCAAAAATTTTTACAAACTTTCGTCTTTATAATATTAAGAGTTAAAAAAAGTATCTTCACGCCCATATCGCCGAAAAGGTAGGCAGAGGTACAACAAGTGCACCCACGATTAGCCGAAGATACTTGGTCCCACAATGTGATAGGTGGCAAGCCTATCGCCAACCGGGCACTTTCCAATCCCGGGCAACTTTGTGTTTGTCAGAAAACTGAAAAAACACTTTTTTTATGTGCCTGACCCGGGAATCGAACCCGGGACCTCATGTGGTTAACGCCAACGCTGGACCACTAGACCACAGAGGCGACTAAGATTAAGAGTATTGTCTAGATTATTAGTTTATATAACATTACGTACAGATTGGACAATCTTTAAGACCTCATACAATCAACTCTGTAAACATCTATATAAATATACAAGATAGCGATCAAATGCGTCGTCTAATACTATTATAATAATTCAAGTAACCGTGTCACGGTCGTGGTGACTTATGAGACGAGTTGGCGAAGTGAGGGGAGCTACCGCGCCAGCTGAGTCGTTGACAATGCGCGAAGACGCCCGGGGCTTATTGTGTTTGTTGCTTGGGTCTGTCCCAAGCTACATGACAAAGGAGCCCCGGTAAACGAGCCGTCTCGGTACGCACCTGGCAACTCGACCCTTAACTATCTAACCTCATATTTAGCTTCACTTCCAATCTCAATGCGATTTTTGAACTAAAACTGTCGCGTTTCCGTTCGTGCCCTTCCGACCTATTCCAGTAAAAAATGTCACCAACAATAACTATTGATGTAGTAAGAGAGGTAACAAAACATTTGCTTTTTAAAATGAACTTACGATTCCGGTTTCTTTTTTGTATCATAGGATTGCAAGCAAGCAGATGGCTGTTCTGGTGGAAAAAGAACACTATCGATTATTAGATGCAAAAGACGTTAATGGTGGGTTACCGTCCGTATGGTAGGAAAATAAATGTAGCACGTTTATTTCTT
This sequence comes from Apodemia mormo, assembly GCA_036924255.1. Lineage (NCBI taxonomy): Eukaryota > Metazoa > Arthropoda > Insecta > Lepidoptera > Riodinidae > Apodemia > Apodemia mormo. The sequence goes on along the minus strand of JAUPFN010000006.1, from coordinate 23,087,173 downwards.
GTACTTCATAAGTTTAGTGTTCCAGTTTTGAAGGTAAGGTAGCCCTTACCTTCAAAACTGGAACACGTTAGTGACAGACCCTTCAACTATTGAGGCAGAAGAAGATGAGACGGTGGTACCAAGCTCGGGCGAGACATTACGGACATTTAGCACGTGTCACGATGCATCGCAATTACTAGATTCGTTTATAATTGAAGAAATGATATTTTGCGCTAAAGAATGAACAAAAATATAACATTTTACTGGTATAACCTATTTATTTATTTAATTACAATGATAAACCAACAACTGATACACAATAAATGCAGAATATATATACAACTTGAGGTACAGGTCTAGTGTACCTACATGCCAATAAGTAATAACAGGTAAACACATAATCATATTTACAACCAAAGCCGTGCAACAGTTTAACAAAAATTATATGCATAAAAATAAAATTACTACAAATAAAAACAACTAACAAAAGATAATTACAACTAATTGTTGTCGAAAACTATGGGATATAAAACCTATATTTTATGAGATATATATTCGAGTTATCAATACATATTGCAGATTATATCAATTAGTCTATACAAGAATAAAAATTAATTGCCCCATATATAAGAGGTCATCACTTAACGAGAACAGCTCTACATATTTGGATAATTAAAATTGTCAGAACAATATTTATATGAAATTACATCCGTAAATGTACCGTAATTCGTAATTAGATTAACATCAGATTACTTCAAACCTTAAACAATTAGACACCTACCTTTAAAAGTCTATGCCTTTACATAATATTATTAATTTTTATCTAAATGACAGAAATAATCACGTTTAATAGTAATTATACAATTTACAATCCTACAATTTATAATCATAATTTGATTATACAAATAACGGTAATTTTATTATTTTTATAAGGAGAGGGGTTCCTTATAAGTTGCTGTACCCGACAGGATCTATATTCTATAATGTCTAGCTTTAAGCCTTATTATATCTTATAACATTATGGTGTAGTTACCTACGCAATAAAACTGAAATTGAAGCTGTAATAAGTCGTAGGCACATAATATAAAAGTTACTTTTATATTTTAAGTTTTGAGTCAATAGAAACATGTTCTTTTGAGTTATATTTTATAAAACACTAAAAGCTCATTCATACGAAAAAAATAAAACGTTGTGAATAATTTTATGATATTATTGTATGTACTTAAATTTTATGCACCTCGTAATCATTTAGCGACTATAAAAATAATTGAAGAAGCCTTTCTACCAACCCCTTGACAGAGATAAATAAAGCCATAATTAAATCTACGCGATATTAAATTACAAGTTTCACACAATTAGATAGACATTCACTATTTGCAACCCTTGCACTTTTGCATCTATTTGTATAGTAGGGATTCCTATTAAGTGATGGGGTACAGCAGGTTTTTCAAACGGAACTTAACGGTTCCTGAAGTCTGTTGACTCATTTAGTAAGTGTAATTAGAAGTGGGGTAAGATGGGGGTGTTTTCTTAGGTGCATGGCCCCTTGAAGCAGACATATGTCGACGCCAACTGACAGTCAACCTGTCGCGCAACGGATCGCTTCGGTCCGGTGCACGGTGTCCACATTCATACAGATTACATTTGATAAGCACTCCGCCTCATTTATATGTAAAATATACATTTTTGGTGTATTTTTGCGGTTTAAACTTAAATTTATTTTATACCTAAAACCGTGTGGGTATATGTGGATTTATATTAATATGTCATTATCATTTATAAACTTTGATTCACAGTTTTTTTGTTTAGGTATTATTTGGTGTGTTTCTGCAGTTAGTATAATTTACGTGTTAGCGATTAGTGACAAGAGTCAAGTTAGATTCATATAAATGTTTTAATTGGGACATTACCATTATAAAATCTTTTATGTACCTACTAATCTTTTGCCGCAATAGCGTTAACGCTAGTCACTGTCGTGCTGCAGTTTGGAGGGTAAGCTACGTTAAACTTACGCACGTGGCATTACCACTCAGTCACGTGAATTGCAACGCATCATTAACATTATTGGTATTTATAGGCGATGGTTGTCTCTTTTCATCAGAAGATCTATCTCTCGGTTTGTTATCCAAATAGGTATATATGTATATAAAAAACTTGTACACTTGTGTTGCATGTTCAGTAATATTCTAAAAATAACGTCATGTCACATGTTAAAAAATAAGATATCTCTAAACATATTCTAAATAATTCGACGTTAATTTTGAAGCCCAATTTTTTGGATAGGTTAGATTTCAATCATTGACTCCAAGCTATAGTATAATGGATCTCAGATTTGTTGTGCTAAAGCTCATTTAATGTAAAAAATGCGATTTTTAGGTGAACAGTTGTTTGTTATATCCTATATTTTACACGTAAACTTTTCACTTAAATATCATGAATTTCATGATATTTTACTGTTATTTTTTGAGTTATGTTTTCCTAAGGTCCATGTAAAAGTTTTAAATAAACCTATAAAAAATAAATGGTTAATTAAAGGTATTCTAAAATGTTGCAAAGTAAAACGCCAGTTGTACCTTAACTATCGTCATGCTCAATCTAATAGGAAAGAAAATAAATGTAAATATCTACATTATAGGAAAATTTTGTCTAAATGTATATTAGAATCACAAAAACAGTCTTCTTTGAAATACTATGAAAATTCAGAACAAAATAAATAGTAGAGAAATAGAAAAAATCAAAATAAACAATTTAAAGTACACAAATACTCAAACAATCTGTAATCTATATAATAATTTCTTTATAAACCAGACAAAATCAAGTAGTGTAAAAGTCAAATCTACAAATACTTCAAAATCATATTTTTTACCAAATTGTAGTAAAACCATATATTTGACACCAGTAGATGAGCATGATGTGAAAAAAGTTATACATTTATTGAAAAATACTTATGCTACTGGCTATGATAATATTAGCACAGAATTATTGAAAAATGTTGCTAGTGTAATATCAAGACCTCTTAGCCATATAATTAATTTGTCATTTTTGGAAGGTAAATTTCCAGAACGATTAAAAAAGTGTATTGTCAAACCATTATTTAAAAAAGGAGATATGTGCGATATGAACAATTATAGACCTATTACTTTAATTCCAGTTATTTCAAAAATCTTTGAAAAAATTATGTATGAAAAGCTCTATAATTATTTATTTGATTTTGGCCTACTAAAAAATAATCAATATGGATTTAGGAAAGGTAGGTCTACTACATTAGCATGTTTTGATTTAGTGAAGAGCATAACTGAATGTCTCAATAAGAAAATGTATCCACTTTGTGTATTTTTGGATATGAGTAAGGCATTTGATTTTGTTTCACACGATATTTTACTATCAAAACTTGAAAAATATGGTATTAGAGGGAAGGCTTTAGATTGGATAAAGAGTTACTTAGAAAATAGGAAACAATGCGTCGAAATATCTAAAATATACGGAAACCATAAAAAAATATTTACTTCAAACTACCGTGTTAACAACTGTGGTGTACCACAGGGCAGTGTTTTAGGACCTTTGCTATTTTTAATTTATATCAATGATCTTCCTGATAGTTTACAACATGATTGCTTTTTATTTGCTGATGACACTACCCTACTTATTAAATGTAAAAATAAAAAAGACTTGGTAAACGAAACAACTGAAACCTTACTTCAAGTTTCAGACTGGTTAATTAATAATAATTTAAAAGTTAATGTAACTAAAACAAAATTAGTTGAATTTCAGAACTACCACAGTAATATTACTAAAAACACAAATGTATTTTTAAATAAAGTAAATATAGATGATGTAGATTACACAAACTTTTTAGGAATAATTATTGACAAATATTGTAATTGGAAAGCACACATTGAATATCTATGTAATAAGATTGATAGATTTGTCTATGTCTTAAGAAGACTAAGAGAAGTAGGAAACGTAAAAGCCTCCCTATTAGCATATCATGGATATGTCTCTTCTAATTTACAATATGGAATTACTATTTGGGGAAATTCTGTTGAATTGATACGAATTTTTAGAACCCAAAAGAAATGTATTCGAGCAATATGTGGTGTTAATCAGTTACATTCCTGTAAACCACTTTTCAAGTCTCTTAAGGTACTTCCCTTACCATGTTTGTATATTTTAGAGGTATGCGTATTTGTAAAAAAGCACCAAAAGTTATTTAAAACAAATGCTGACGTCACTGGTAACTCATATTTTAGGAATAGTAAAAAATTATATGTGCCTAATCAAAAATTAATTATTTTAACAAAAAATGTGTATTGTATGTCTATTATTATATACAATCATATTCCTGATAGTCTTAAATCATTACCTATAAATAAATTTCGCAAAAAGTTGTTTGATTTGTTGTTAGATAAAACTTATTATGATATTAAAGAATTTTTAGCCGATAAAATTAAATATTAATGGATAGAAATATAAGTTTGTTGAATTGTCCTTAAAAAATTTCAATGTACCTAGTAAAATTTTGTAAATAGTGAACATTTTGTAAATTATAAAAAATTTAATTGCACAAAATATGAAACTTGTAATTATAAAAAATTCTTTTGTAATATGAAATTGTACATTTATAACAAGTACATAAAATAGAGAAAAAAAGACCAGCCTTCTCAGTGTGTGGCCGCGTTCCGATCCGGTAGTAATTCTAAATATTCGATAGAATCTTTTAAATGTAATATTTTATAATGATATTTTTTTTTAATATTTGCACACCATATAATGGTAGAATATGTTGGTAACTTAATTTATTTTTAACAACTTGTAACACCCATATTCTTGCAAATAAATATTTTCTTTCTTTCTTTCTTTCTTTCTTTCAGTACATCATCAATGTATGTACAAGTACATTCTTTATTATTGATAAAATGTTTTCTTGTATGACCTAATCAAACTGCTTCAAGCGTAGTATTCTAGTACCTATTTCAATATTCGTAAAAAATGGCGGAAACTGAAAAAATACCTATTTAAAAACAGACTACAGTTTGAGGTAATGATTACTTTGTAATGGCAGCATCAATCGTAGTAATAAGAATAGATAGAAACACACGCGAAGGCGAGCACGATGTTTTTTAGTTGAATACTCACTCGCGTGTTGCAGTGTTGTTTTTTGTCCGTGTGTAGTACGTTATAACACCTCTAAGGGCATCGTGTTAAGAAACTCGTAGGTGGACAGTGACCCCTCGGTAGGCAAAGGCAGCGAACGGAAGGGTCGTGCCAGGTGTCGTCACATCTGCCGTCTTGGTTCTACCCTCAGCGTATACCCAACATGTCTTAGTACAACTAAGTTTTGCTTCATTGCTTTTGATGTCATTTTAAATACACATATAGTAAACGTATTGTTGATGTATTTTTGATTTGCAACCGTATTCCCAAAAAGGGAAAAGGTTCTCGGTCTGGTTGAATTCGGTTCAATTTTAAGTTTCTTACCTGAGTTATTCAATAAAAAATATAGAAAAATTATTTTTATGTAGGGTGGTAGGTGATGTATTTTCCGTTTAATTCCATATATATTTGGTAGGGTTGCAGACATTCATGACTGGGTGTGAATTTTCGCGGTTTTACTGAATCTACTAAGATTCAGTAAAACCGCGAAAATCCACACACAGTCATGTTGTTTTACAAGAATAAAATACATATACCTGAGTTTATTTCCAAACAAAAATGTCACTGTCGTATTCCGGCTTGGAGGGTAGGGAGCCGGTAAACTTACACTTGCAGCCTACAGCCCTGCATTGCGATTAGTAAATCACCATTAACATCTTTGGTGTCTATAGACGATGATGGTCTCTTGCCATTATGAAGTGCTATAAAAAATTTAGTGAAATGTCGAAACTACAAAATACATCATCATGACATAATACCGATTTGTTAATTCTCAACCTAGTTTTCTTACTTTCAAACAGGATAGTTAGCGGTTTCCAAACAGCAGAAATTTTCTCTTTATTTTTATTTCCAAAAAAGAAGTTATAGTATATTATAAGAGAGAAGCTCTCTGCCTACACCGTAAGGGATTTGGCGTGAAGATATATATGTATAAGGATTATTTTTGTTTATGTTAATTTATAGAACTATGTGCCTTAATTAGATCAATCGTCCATGCTTTTATCCATTTTAATTAAGGCATTTAAGTCACTATAAAGAATATTCTAGTCCCAAATCAGCCAGTTACTATTCCGCGGCTTAAAATAGTAGGCTATTAAATTATCATAGGCTATTAAAATAAAAAATAAAAAGAAATCGAGAACCTTTTTTTGGAATTTTGGAAAGTTGTCGGTTGAAAATAGAATTCGAAAATTGCAACACACGTTTTTTTTATGTTATATGATAGCAAACAAGCAGATGGGTCTCCTGATGGAAAGAGTGAACCATCGCCTATAGACACCAAAGGTGTTAATGGTGCGTTGCTATCTTGTGGCGAGGTCTAATGCCACATGCATAAGTTTACCGGCTACCTTACCCTCCAAACCGGAACACGACAGCGACAAGCACTGACGCTATTGCGGCAGGAATAGGTAAGGCGGTGGTACCAGACCCGGGCGAGACAATGCAGAACTCTATCACCTAGTAGCCACGATGGTAGTGACTCGATAGCCAAACGGTCGCCTTTTACGACCTGCCTGGCAGAACGGCAGTTGGCCTATTCTTCAAAGGAGGCCGGGACCAACACGGCGAAATACAATCTCAACCTTCTAGAACAGCTGTATCAATAAACTGCCAAGTTGTAATAAGTAAAATCAGTGTAAATCAATGATTGTATTCCTCTATCTCTTTTAAGTTTCTATAAATCTGTTATAGTAAAGTTATTGGCTGTATAGATTGGGTCAATTTCCCAACTTTATTGTATCGGTGTTGCAGCTGTGCCCTTGACTGGAAGACTTCGAGATGTAAATTACCATTATTTCAAATCTATTGTTCCGAAGTAGGAACGCTTAGTACAAAGATGCAGACGGGGACGCTTGCACAAATGGCAGCTGTTCGGTTTTTCCTTCCTTATTCTTAAACAACAATAGCGATGTGTATTGTGCAAAATGTATCGCGATGTTTTTACGGACCCTTTTCGGGGTTCGTTGAACGACAAAACGACTTTGCTTACGACATAATATTTAGGATAAAGTATTACATATAAGTAAAAATTGTTTACGGTTCTCAAAATTAAATGTCTATAAATGAATCGCCATATTAATACAAAAATCGCAAAGCATCGATATGTGTTACTATACCATCGTGTGCCGTGACTAGGTCAGACTGGTACTAGATAGGAGAGTTCTGCAACGTTTCTTCCGGTTTTTGGTTCATCGCCTTACCTATTCTTCCTACAATAGCGCAATGCTTCTCATTGTTGTGTTCCGATTTGGAGGGTAAAAAAATTGGTAAAATTATGCATGTGACATTAAGATAGCAACACACCATTAACGTCTTTGGTGTCTATAGGCAATGGTTGATTCTTTCCATCAGGAAAACCAGCTTGTTTGCTATCTTATGACAATAATAATAATATAATCTATTTACATATAATAAAATCGTAGGAAAGTCAAAACTGTACATTGAATATTTTTTTAAAAGAATACTTGAGGCATGATTTACAATCGATATCGAAGCCAAAAATATAGTTTTTAGAATTTTTGTCTGTTTGTCTGTATGTATGTCCGGGGTAAACTCAAAAAGTACTACATGGATTTACTTCAAATTTTGCATGAATATTACTAACAGGTCAGGGCAACATATAGGCTACATATTATCTCGCTATCATCTACGGGGGAGGAGCAGTGCGGAGTAAACGAAGTCCGCGCGGACGAAGTCGCTGGCAACAGCTAGTATATAATATAATATCGCTGGACAAATTACATAGATTGATCTAAACCCAAAGTAAGCAAATTATTTGCTTGTGTTATGGGTATCAGTCAACGATACTAATACATAGAAATACGTATATTACATAAATACTGTACATCTAATGTACATATAATAAAATCGTAAGAAAGTCAAAACTTTACATTGAATATATTTTTAAGAGAATACTTGGGGCGTGATCTACAATCGATATCGAAGCCAAAAACATAGTTTTTAGAATTTTTGTCTGTTTATCTGTTTATCTGTTTGGCTGTATGTATGTCCGGGGTAAACTCAAAAAGTACTGCATGAATTTACTTCAAATTTTGCATGAATATTACTTACAGGTCGCGTTAACATATAGGCTACATATTATCACGCTATCACCTAGCGGCCAGGTGCTGTGCGGAGTAAACGAAGTCCGCGCGGACGAAGTCGCTGGCAAACAACTAGTACATAATAAACACCGAGACCCAAAAATACAAACATCTATGCTCATCACAGAAAATATGTTTGTCTCTGTTGGGAATTGAACTCAAGCCCCATCGATTCGTAGTTAGATTCGCTAACCACTCGACCAATGGGCCAGTTAAAAAATTAAATAGTGTTGTTTGTAGTAGGATTAACTATGATTTAGGTAGTTGACTAGCTAGATTAACTTATAACATAAATATTATATCCTTATGATATACTAATACTAGCTTGTACAGTAATCATAAGATGCATCACACAAGGACGCTACCTCGCAAGGTGCCCGTGCCACCTGTCCACTCGTAATAATTATCTCGCAACAGATGCGCTCTACCTGCGACTAAGTATCCTTCACGTGGCCATACTGCATTCTATAACAGTAAAATATAATATCAACTATATACGAGTATTCAAACTAAATTTTAATCTATATCTATACATATAATAAAATCGTAGGAAAGTCAAAACTGTACATTGAATATTTTTTTAAAAGAATACTTGGGGCTTGATCTACAATCGAAAGCCAAAAATATAGTTTTTAGAATTTTTGTCTGTTTGTCTATATGTCTGTTTGTCTGTAGGTATGTCCAGGGTAAACTCAAAAAGTACTGCATGTATTCCTTTTTACGACAAATAAACGGTAGGTGGTGGACTGGATCAAGGGGACGGTTGCTATACATCTTTACTACAGCTCTAAAGCTACATATTGAAGGACATAATTTGTGATAGTTAATAATCATAGTAATAAATAAAAAGATTTTTTTTATAAAATCCATTGCGTAACTACACAGTAAACCTAAAAAAAAGTTTGTGTTCAAAAAGTATGGTCAGCGCACGGGCGATAGCGAGCGGTCCACTATCTAGTTCGCGTACTTGTTCGTCAAATCGCTGTTTGTAAACATTGAACTTCGATATCTATGCGCAGGTGTCCGTACTAAAGATTTTTATTGGATAATAAGGTCAACATTTAGGTTCGTATTTTTTAATATTCGGTATCAGAGTTGAGAAATCCTTCAGTATGTGTAGTCTTTTACCAGTCAACCTACCCTAACCTATATATATATATATATATATATATATATATATATATATATATATATATATATATATATACGTTTATATCCATGTAGCATTATAATAATAATTTAAACTTGTTTCATCTCAATATCAGCCAAACAAAACCGAAATTTGCTTAGCTGTTATATATATATATATATATATATATATATATATATATATATATATATATATATATATATATATATATATATATATATATATATATATATATATATCAATGATTTTAATTGAAAAGTTAAGTTAATGAATGTCGCTGGGCAAAATTACAGTAATTGCTCTAACCCAAAGTATGTAAAAGGTTTGCTTGTGATGTGGGTATTAGTTACAGACCACACAAATACTAATAGACAAGATGTTGGGCACAAAATACGTAGCCGCTCATATGAGCAAATGTATGTAAAATATGTCAAACGATTGTAGATATATTATATCGTAAAAACAAAGACCTACAAAAAAAGTAAAAAATAGAAATATCCCATATTGTGTTATTTTTTCGTGTCGAATAAAAAGCTAAGGCTTAAGGAATACCTGGTGTGATTTTATTTTAAGTGATTTTATTGTAAGTACTATAACTCTGTATTTTTGCGTGTAAATGCAAACGACACTGACAACCTAAGGAATTGTCTTAAAAGGTGGATCCCGTTTAATCCGTGGTTTAGTTTTTTTATTAGTCAACGATGCTAATACGAGTACTGATGGAAATCGAACCCGAGCCTCATATATTGCGCAGTCAGAGTTCCTAATTACTCGACTAACGGGACTATCAAACTAAATAAATATCAATTTGCCGGTTCTTTGTTTGGGTAGGCAGAATGAACCGAACGTAAATATATACTGAATAATCAACAACAACAAAGTATCAACCTATTGCCCTGATGATGCGGTAAAACGCGAAACCGGTTGGTGTTTATTAATACAATCTAAGTAAAACAGTACAAATGTTTGTAACATATTATTATCACAAATACTCAATAATATTGGCAAAAAGTTTAATTTTCAGAATTCAAACTAATTTTTTATTATATTGTTTACTTTCAGTTTGACCCTCGTAATATAAGAAAGATACTGATATTGGCCAGATTTTAGAAAATTGAGTTTTATATAGATCTCTACGTTTTGCGGTTATAGGGATCTTTTCCGACTATTTTTACGTTGACGTCAGTATGTAGGCATTGATATAAAAAACCCTAGATGCACAGTCCCGAACAAAACTGACACTCAAAAGTGTCCTTAATTTCATTTAAGTATTTATAGATATGGCAAAAACATATGTCTTTGCATATCCAACCTTAAGTGCAAGACTTATAGTTGTTTTTACAAAGCAATGTACGAAAATAAATAAAATTGACAGTGTCGCGGCCGACGCGATTCTATTTGAAATGAGTGCACAATTTAAAATTGTGCACTCATTTTTTGAGGACGTTTTTGACACACTGATTGTTTATCTTGGGTTTTTATATCAATGTATGTAGGTATGCATGTATGTGTATGTAAACATCTCACAACTTTTGAACGGCTTATCTGATCGAAACGTGGTTGGTCGTATACGATTAGGTTCCACCAAGGGGTTCCATCAAACATAGACTTTATAAGGATATGAACTGATTCGATTAGAGCAAATTGTGACAATTCGAAAAAATCTCAAAAAAATCCGGCTAAGCTTAAAAAACTTTTAACTTGGGAGGTAGCGTACGGTTCACTCTGCCTTACGACTTTTAGGAACAAAATATCTACAACAAAGGATAGATTTTTAAACGTCAATAAATATTAATTTTAAAGCTTAGACTCTTTGCTATTTGCCATTAATTTACAATGAGCCTTGACCAAACCTTGTACCATCCGACGATCCGACATTGTGTCAATTTTATTTATTGTTACTGACTACCACATGTTTGCGAGTTACAGATTTGAGAGTATTGTCACAGATATTTAATAGTTACTATTGTGATAAAGACCTATTTTTTGTAGGTCTTTGTATTGTGAGTGTCTTGAAATGTTAAGATAAATCCGGATTATTGTAGTTTCCCTGACTGCGCTAGATTTAGGGTCATATTTTTCGGTTGTATTTATGGATGTTCATATTTCTTTAGCAAGATCTGGGACCCGATTCACGTACGGCTCTTACACATTTTCTTACAGATTATGCCGCGCTGTAGCACGACGCGACGTCGAATCGTATTTATATGTGTGTCCTAGGCATTTCGATTTGATTGACGTATTGTTACGTGAGTTGGAGTGCCTTAGCCAAACAATCTTTAAAAACGGTTGAATGGATTTAAGCTTAACGGGTGTCAAAAGTTTGTCTTATTTTGAGAGTGACATTTGTTTTTATAATGATGACTCGTTGGTTGTGTTTTTCGATTGTGTGTATGTATACATATGTAATACATATGTCTAATTATTTGGCCCGCCCTACAATCCAAATGGTTTGATGGATTTCCATATAAGTATGAGGTGTCGTTGGATTCCTCGTAATTGTAGGCACCACGTATAACTTAAACGACTGCATAACAAGAAAGATTGGTAATGATCACTTGCAGTCGAGTTATAGATTTTTTATTTAACTCAGTGGCAGCCACTACTTGCCTTATTAATAAAAAGGCAGGCATTTAAACAAATGTAGTATCAATCAGAGATAACATTATAGCACATACATACAACCATACATATACATATATATATATATATATATATATATATATATATATATATATATATATATATATATATATATATATATATATATATATAAACTTTATATCAGCTAAGCAAATTTCGATTTTGTTTGGCTGATATTGAGATGAAACAAGTTTAAATTATTATTACAATGCTACATGGATATAAACGTACCTTCTATTAACATCTTTAGTGTCTATTCGTTTGTCTGCCTCCTTAAAGTAAGCTAAAGTAAAAAGTAACGTAAACTATAAATAATGTAATGTTATGTTACCCACAGAAACGGAGTTCCTGTTGGTACCACCGTCTATGATTGCTGTGGCGTGTATAACGGCTGCGGCGCGAGGCTTGCGTGTGCGCATGACAATTAACGATCTATGTGCACTAACGCGGACACCGGCCGCTGCCGCCGAACTGGTAGCCAGGCACGTGGAGAGAGTACTGGCTCGGGAAACACAACCACAAGAACCGAGAACCAGGCACGTGCAACCTACCAAACAAACAACCTCTGAACAAACACGTCTGCCAGATACACCAACCGATGTGCAGGATGTACATTTTTGATACTTTAATTTACAAATTTTGTCATCGGATTTTAATGATTTGTTTTGACTTGAAATGTCATTGTTAATTTTCATGATACATTTTTACAGTTTTACAAATTACCTATATGTCTCGATAGACATAGGTAATATAGATAATAAATATATTACCTATATTTATAATTGCTGCTATTGAGTGAGCGCATCATAAGAATAAGCTTATTTTATCATCATAAGAATAAGCTTATTTATAGAAGCATATTTTATTTTAAAATGGGAAAATTTGAAAAAGTTGTCCTGCAAAATGGGGAAAAATTACTGTACAACATTGGTACTTAAACCTAATTTAATTTTGTAACAAATTAATATGGTTATAAGCCACGTAAATTCTATTGTCTATTTGTAAAACTGTACAAGTGTCCATTTTTGAAATCATTGCGCTTTATATAAGTAAATTGATCTCAAACGCTTAGAAGAAATTGTGAAGCGAAACGGATTTCATCCTTAGTTTTTTTTGCGCGCACCTGGTTGTACAATGGTCTCTGATAAAAAAAAACTATCCTTGCAACATTTGACGGGAGCACAGTGATCTCAAATTATTTATATGAAATAGTACCTAAGTGTGGTTATTTTTAATGCATTATTTATTGATGATAGTTAATTTGCTTTATGTTGCGCTGATTGAATTATTTGTATTGATCTCCGTTAAGTCCAAAAATATTTAGATAAAGACTTTGTTATAATATATAAAGGCAAAATAGAATACTGTACAAAATTTCAGTAGATAATATTAAAAATGGTATATTACCGGACTTTTTTACATTAATCTTTAAGGTAATATAATACTACATAATTTTACTGAACATGACAAGAACACGTATTTCTTTTTGTTTTGTGCAGCTTGTGGTTATAAACCGTAACTTAAAATAATTTGTGCAAGATATGGCAATTTGTCTTAATCAAGGGCAAGTATAATTTTTTTAACCAGTGCTGGATCAAGGTAAGTAAGGCCCTAAGCTATCAGTAATTATTCTAGGGCTCTTGAAATTAAGTTATAATTCGTAAGCAAATACGTAACGCGTAATCTATAATCATGTTAGGGGCTCAAATTTGTTTACTTATATTAGTGAGGCCTTTTGAGAATTTCAAATGTGTATTATAAGAAAACAAATGTTATAGATACTTACTCTTAAATCAAAAAAAGTCTCCTCACTCACCCATTATTCGTATACTTATTACAAAAGTTTTTTTTAATCGTTTTAGGTTCCATCTTTCTTATACACATGCTAAAATTTTATTATTCAGTTGTGGATCCCATTGTCATTATCATTATTAATTATTGTCTATTTTTTATACACTACTAGCTGTTGTCTGCGACTTCGTCCGCGCGGACTTCGTTTACTCCGTACTACTCCTCCCCCGTAGGTGCTAGCGTAATAATATGTAGCCTATATGTTGACCCGACCTGTTAGTAATATTCATGCAAAATTTGAAGTAAATCCATGCAGTACTTTTTGAGTTTACCCCGGACATACATACAGGCAAACAGACAAACAGACAAACAGACAAACAGACAAACAGACAAACAGACAAACAGACAAACAGACAAACAGACAAACAGACAAACAGACAAACAGACAAACAGACAAACAGACAAACAGACAAACAGACAAACAGACAAACAGACAAACAGACAAACAGACAAACAGACAAACAGACAAACAGACAAACAGACAGACAGACAGACAGACAGACAAACAGACAAACAGACAAACAGACAAACAGACAAACAGACAAACAGACAAACAGACAAACAGACAAACAGACAAACAGACAAACAGACAAACAGACAAACAGACAAACAGACAAACAGACAAACAGACAAACAGACAAACCGACAAACCGACAAACAGACAAACAGACAAACAGACAAACAGACAAACAGACAAACAGACAAACAGACAAACAGACAAACAGACAAACAGACAAACAGACAAACAGACAAACAGACAAACAGACAAACAGACAAACAGACAAACAGACAAACAGACAAACAGACAAACAGACAAACAGACAAACAGACAAACAGACAAACAGACAAACAGACAAACAGACAAACAGACAAACAGACAAACAGACAAACAGACAAACAGACAAACAGACAAACAGACAAACAGACAAACAGACAAACAGACAAACAGACAAACAGACAAACAGACAAACAGACAAACAGACAAACAGACAAACAGACAAACAGACAAACAGACAAACAGACAAACAGACAAACAGACAAACAGACAAAAATTCTAAAAACTATATTTTTGTCTTCGATATCGATTATAGATCACGCCCCAAGCATTTTTTAAAAAAAATATTCAATGTACAGTTTCGACTTTCCTACGATTTTATTATATGTATAGATTGTTGTGAGTCCCCTATGATAGTATTGGGCCCAAGCAGTTATTTAGTCAAATTATCTGCCACTGGATCTGCCAATATTCTGGCGTATGATTTTTTCTGGTATAAAATGTCACAGAGCTGCTCTCTACCTTGGTAGTATAAGATCTCAGTTTTAGTTAATTTCAAATAAATTGTGTGTACATTAGGTTTTAGTTTTAACGATGTACTGGTATTGAGTAAAGTGTTAAATTATGTAATATTTATTTAGGTCGATGTTAAGTTTAGTAAATTCTAGTCACATGTTTTACACATTCCTGTTTCGACCAAACTTTATATTTAGAATTAAATACTGTAAGGTTTTGAATTCAACTGCAAAAACGATGTAACAAATAAAATTAGAATATATATAGTGACATTATACAAAACGTGTACATACTGGTGTTGGCCTAAACGTATAAATCCTGCATTTTTTTTCAAGGATTGACGTAAAAACGCATTCTTTGATCTAAGCCATTACGAAAACTAGCAATATTTGTAATTGACTCTCCGGATGTTTTTTTTTTATCAAGAGTTGCTTTGATTTATATACAATTTATGTAGTGTGAAAACAAAATTCACGCAATGTTTATCAAAACGTTGCGATATTTACAAATTTGTGCCACCGTGTGATGAAGTCTATTAGTTAATTTAATTACTAGTTTACGACGTTTTTGCAGGTGAATGTACGAGTAAGTAGATATAAGTTTAAGGAAATATTTGAACGTACATTTCTTGGATGCGTAACTGATTTTTGTTAGAGATTGTATGACAGGTATCTTCCCTTTATTGTAAATTATAATAATTAATGTAAAGTGAAAATGGGGGATAAAGGTTACTCTATGCCGAGGCGGGGGCTCATAGAGCGTAACGCTCACTAAACTAATTAAAAACAATAACCGTTGAGTTTAGAATTTATGGAATCGTAAAGCTCAACTTGGTATTAGAGCTCAGGGTTGCCATAATTGTCAAGTACTACGGGACTTATTATGATTTGACGTAGTTTTTTTGTATTGTTCAAAATTGTACATTATTGGTTACGATTACAATATATGATAAATATGATTTGAAGTGGCTAATCCAGAAATTGTGTGGTGAGTCTAGCTCAAATGTCGGCTATTTTTTATATACGCATTGATTTGTATGGCTTATACTTTTCCACAATATGTTTCAAAACAATAAAGCTATTTCATTTAAGCAAATCATTTTCCATTACACTTTTAACAACAACTCTATATTGTATTGAATTGTAACCAGATAAAAATTTATAAAAACGAATATTTTTTGATGTATTTATACATTGACTATAATTTATTTGTTTAACATATACAACTTCAATTAAGTCCGATATTTCTGGTGTAACTTTTTCTTCTTTTTCTATCTTGCCATACAAATAACTATTTTTGCATAAATTCTTCAACTTTATACTTTCATGCTACCACGGACTGAGATGATTATTTTGGCAGTTTATTTTTAACATGAATATTTTTATTGTTATATAACATCTTGAAATGTTACCAAACTTACGTCGGGTTTTCCGTATATTTATAAGAAATACAGAATTCGGTAGTCAAGTGTGATGATTGTCCAGTGTGTGTGAAAAGTATGGCAACCCTACATATACTTGAATATTTTTTGTTTTATTCTAGATATTTCAGGTATTAAATTAGTTCGATTTAATAACATTATGTATATTCATATAATGTATATAATGAGTTGTTTGATTTTTTAAAGAATTAACCTACACAATTTATGTAATTATTACTGTAGCCTTAAATAGGATCATAGGCTATTTGTACCTTCCGTCAATCACGTCAATATCTTTTTGTTATAGTTATGACTATAAAAGACTATGTTAGTTAATAAGTACAATTTTGGTTTTATATTTGTAAAATAAAAAATATAAGAACACAGCAAATTATTTTTATTATTTTTCCTCGGTTATTTTTGGGTTGGCCCAAGTCTAGGGCCTATTATGATGGAACCTCAAATATGTGACCCCTCTTGAACCGAAGGCTGAATTCGCCCATGAGGAAACCCATCGCTTATAGATACCAAAGATATTAATGGTGCGTCGCTATCCGTGTGGCAGAATGTTAGTGCCACACGTATAGGTTTACCTACCGGTTACGTTATACTCCAAATCTAAACACGACAGTGACAATCGCTGACACTATTGCTGCAGAATAAGGTAGACGGTGGTAATCAGAAATCGGAAATCTGAAATCAAAAGTACCTACTTTATTCAATAAAACTTTTCACAAGTTATTTTGACGCGTCAACATTTTTCTAAACTACTGCTGAATCGGATACGCGGCCACACCAGTTAGATATCAAATACCCGGCGAGACCTTGTAAAACTCTACCACCTAGTAGTCAATCATTCACCTTTTACGAACTGCTTGGAAGAATGGCAGATGGTCTATTATTCAAAGGGAGCCCGAGCCAGAAAAAATGCTATCTGTTTTCTAACTAGGCAATTTTTAAAATGCAAGTTGTCACCCGGGAAATTTTCTCCATATATACCCATTTGTTGCTAGTTACGTTTTGCGACCTCCTGTTACATCAAAATTTATTATGAACAATATTTTTTCTGAAACAAAAAGTAACCTATATATTCATTTTTGACTTAGGCTACCTTCATACAAAAATTTGATCTAAAATCTAAACCCGTCTAGCTGTTTTACTTAGCAACAAAGTTGTAAACGTAGCACATATTTTCGCAATTTATTAGTTACCATTTTAAGTACTCTTTTAACTCTGTCAGCTCTCACTTAATATCCTATAATTCTAACCTACTATCCTAACCTACTTATAATCTCAACACCACACAGTGGCGGATTTACCCACATGCCCGTGAGGGGCCCGGGCCTAAGGCAACAAAATAAGGGTAAAACTTGAAAAATGTCGCCCCCGCCCACCTATATTTATTTTTACCTTAATCATCTTTATTTCAGCCTTCAAATGTTCATATATATATATATATATATATATATATATATATATATATATATATATATATATATATATATATATATATATATATATATATATATATGAAATAAACATTATTTATGTATAATTAAAACAAAAATCAATTACATTATTATTAACCAGCTGTGTCCGCGACTTCATCCGCGTGAAAAAATTTCTAAAATAAAAGTAAAATATTAGTCGGAACAAATAGTCTGACAAACAGGAAAAAATTGTAAAAACGTTATTTTGGCATATCTACCGTGTGTACATCCACATCCATTTAGTGGGAAGCGGTTATTTTAATATTACAAACAAACATTCTAATTTTATTTATTTGTATGTATTGTATCTGTATGTGTAGATTGTGAACATATAATCGGATGGACATGATTTATACGGTGTGCCCCAGAATGCCTATATGAAGCCGGGGCGTGGCGGTCATATGCATTGAGCAGCTGTTGTAAAAATATTTAAAAAAAAATTAGATTAGGAGTTATTTAAAAAATATTTAAAAAAGTGATATTTTTTTGTGTAATACAAAATTAAAAAAACGTTTTTAAATGTTATCGGTATTAGCAACCCTCATTTATCGAACGGCGACGTCATAACAAAGATTGTGCTTCTATCTTACTTTCATGTCCATTAATCTATCTATATCTATAAAATCGTAGGAAAGTCAAAACTGTACATTGAATCTTTTTTTAAAAGAATACTTGGGACGTGATCTACAATCGATATCGAAGCCAAAAATATAGTTTTTAGAATTTTTCTTTCTTTGTCTATTTGTCTGTCACGCCATATTACCACCTACCCACCCACCTACGGGCGAGAAGCTGTGCAGAGTAAACGAAGTCCGCGCGGACGAAGTCGCGGGCAACAGCTAGTAAATTTTAATAACGTTTTTTTAATTTTTTATTACACAAAAAAATTTTTTTCGACTTACATTTTTTAAATATTTTTAACAGATACTCAATGCATACGCATTGCCTATAAAAGAAACCGGGTTTCTTTTATAGGCATTCTGGGGCACACTGTATATAGGTTTATATATTTCTGCAGTAATGTGCAATATCTGTCGCGTTATAGCCAGTTTCATAGCAGTAGACCCGGTCACTATTAATTCAGGTGTAAGCTTGTACTTGCTTGTGTGTTTTTTTTAAGGCTCGCTAAAACTGTAATTAACGCTGTTTAAAAGACTAAAATCGATAATCGCATGTAAAAGTTACAACTTTAAAAAATTAAAATAGGAATTTTTGGGTTCAACAACCTTAGATATTATAATATCATAGCAGCTTATAGATTTTTAAATTTC
This sequence comes from Apodemia mormo, assembly GCA_036924255.1. Taxonomy (NCBI): domain Eukaryota; kingdom Metazoa; phylum Arthropoda; class Insecta; order Lepidoptera; family Riodinidae; genus Apodemia; species Apodemia mormo. Next base: position 23,067,820 of record JAUPFN010000006.1, on the reverse strand, counting down.
CGCTACGTTAGTAGTATGAGGAACTGCTGATTTTATCCCGATTTTTGGAAATCGAGTGTTCACCAGATCTCCACGTTTTTAGCCCCTAGGAACTATTTCCGACAATTTTACGATGACGTCAGTATGTATGTATGTGTGTAAGTAAACATTTCATAACTTTTGAGCGGTTAGACCGACCGAAATACGACTGATGGCATTCGATTAGGTTCTGCGAAACTTAGACTTTCTGAAAATCTGAACCGATTCCACCCAGGAGGTTTTGAGAAATTTTAGAAAAACTTCAAAAAAAATACCGGAAAAACAATGTTATTTTATAATAACTTCCAAATTAATGTACCAATAATTGAGTACAAAATCAATCAGCTTTTTTCTTGAAAGTTTACGTCCAATGCCTTAGATTGTGTAAAAATCGGTTTATCAGTCCAGGAGTTATCGTTGGCGAAAAGTTTCGAAAAAGTGTTTTATGACAAAATTTCGAGATTTTTCAATAAATTAGTTTTTCAACCTATATAGATCAGCCAACCATATACAGATTTTCAAAAATTAAATCTTGTCATTTTACAAACTATAACTTTTTGAACTCTTTAACCTCAAAAATATGCTTCAGTATAGTTTTTGCTTTTTGAACTTAAAAAACATCAATTTGTGGGAGGTTTCAGGGATAGCCTGCAGAATCAACAGGTTTACAGAGTTTTATAACAGAAAAAACTGAAGGTGAAAGTATCGGCTTTACCTAGATTGACCCTGCAGGCCAACCTGGAAACTTCCCGCTAAGGTAGACCTACAATAATATTGCGCAATATTACGTATTGCGCAGTATTATTGACCGTTTAGGGTTAATATTGAAGATAGAACGAAAGTTTGAGCGGGTTTAATTTTTGCGCTGTGTAGGCTTGATATTGCACAATATTTTTCACTATAGAGTTTGGAGCGGTCGTGTTCGGTCAGTCACGGTGTTTAAAGTATCGTGTCGTAAATTTAAGAAAAGAAAAAGAACGGGAGTTTTTACTTGAGTGTATAGAATTGTATAGAGAATTATTTAACAAAATCACCAGCATGGTTGCCACCTTAGAACTTCGCCTTGAAACTTCGTCGTCAGACATGTTGCTCGCTCGAAAATAATGATCAGACTGGTTTGTCAATTTTATTAAGTGAATTTTTTGAACGTTTGGAGTCAAAGAGGGTATTCAATATTATATATATATATATATATATATATATATATATATATATATATATATATATATATATATATATACACTAAAAGTATTGCGCAATTTTATTGTAGGTCTATGGGGCGCCTAAGTTAAGACATTTTAAACTCCAAGGCAAAATATCTATGTGTTTATACATTTTTACAGAGTACAAAAATCTAAATTTTGTTGAAAATGACGGAAATTTGATTTTTGCAAAGCTGTATATTTTAGAAACGATGATCGATTTTGATTTTTCGAATGGCGTCCAATGCAATTTTTGAGCTGTAAAATGTTTTCTTAGCTTCATAATAAGGTTGAAAAATTTCGAAGTAATGTCAAAAAATGCAGTTTTTGACGCAGTTTTTTAGAGAAAGAAGCTGATCAATTTTTTAAACCAATCGGTAAATAAGCTTGAAAGTTATTTTAAAAATATTAGAGTAATAGAAGGTCGTAAATTAATGGTAAGAAACATCGAAGCTATGTCGAAAAAACGCTTTTCAAAAATGACAGTCGTCGATTTTCCTGAACGGAATAATCAACTTTGATACAATTTATGCATTCATTGTACGTCGTTTTTTGAGGAATAAAGCTGATTAGGTCTTGTACTCAATCGAAACATCAATCTGGAAGTTATATTAAAAAACACTATTTCTACAAAAACATTTCAAGGAAAAAATTTTAAAAAGTTGAGCTGAGCGTAGTCCAATCGAATGCCATCAACCACGTTTCAATTTCTCCCTCTCTCTCTGGTCTGATCTGATGGGGTCTCTAGTAGATAAGTGTGAATTGATTCTAATGACGTGTATAATATTATTATACACATCATTAATTGATTCCGACCGATTTCAGTTTTTTCTTACAGTTTTTGTCGTTACTCAAATTCCCATAACTTTTGGAACGGTTTCTAAACAATTCTGGCCTGTCATTCACGTATTGGTAGAGCTCGCATCGCAACGTCTTGCTCGGACTCTATAAGTGATGGTCGTTTTTTCAGAAACACGCGTGTATTTCTGGACCGGTTTCTAAACACTTTGGTAATTAATCATCTTCGCTTATAGTTTTTCATTTACGTCCCTAGCCTGTCAGTCACGTATTGGTAGAGCTCCGCAACGTCTCGCTCAGATACTATAAGCGATGGTCGTCTTTTTAGAAACACGCGTGTATTTCTGGACCTTTTTAGAACGTAAGGTTTGGTTTCAAACCCTTTGGTAATTAAGCATCTTCGCTCATAGTTTTTCATTTACGTCCCTAGCCTGTCAGTCACGTATTGGTAGAGCTCCGCAACGTCTCGCTCAGATTTTATAAGCGATTGTCGTCATTTTAGAAACACGCGTGTATTTCTGGAAGTTTTTAAAACGTAATGTTCGGTTTCTAAATAATTTGGTAAATGAGCATCATAGCCATTGACATATTATTATCTTCGCTCATAGTTTTTCATTTACGTCCCTAGCCTGTCAGTCACGTATTGGGAGAGTTCCGCAACGTTTCGCTCAGTCTCTTTAAGCGATGGTCGTCTTTTTTCATCAGGAGAGCTATCTGCATTTTTATCCTATGGTATAATAAACTTCAGGCGCATTAGGGTTAATATAAATGAATATTACACACGCTACATTCATGTGGTATACATGATAATATACACACATATACGAATACTATTTTCTTTACGCTTAAAGTCTGTTGTCTAAATACTATATTACATCCCATTACTTAGTGCGATTGCCAAGTCATTTTTTTAAAACGTAAAAGATTTTCAACATTGATATTGTACGGGTTCTTGCTAACTAGTACACTATTAGATTGATAAATGATAGATGATATTGATTATTGATTGATTTAATATTGATACACTTGATAGTTAATGATTAGTGAGGACGCGTAGCTCTCTTGATGGCTGTATGCGAACTGTCTTACTACTAATTAAAATAATAATGAATAAAGTGTGTCGTGTAAAATGATGAATTGCAATATGTTACGGTTGCACCGTACATGCTCCCAAGGGAGAAAAGAAGCGAATGATAGATGATTATGGTGATGAGACAAGGTGAAGCCATTAAGTCCTTATACTAAACATTTAGAGTCCCTAAGACACTTGTTCACTTTATGTTTATAAATTTCACTGTATATTTTATTTTTTATTTCACTTTAATTTTTCAATAACGCACTTAATGTTTCACTCATTGTTACGCGCACTGATACTACATACTCATATAAGCACAGATAGGTTTGAACACTAAACTACTGGTAGGCAGGGGCTGCTCAACGTTGATAGTGGAATGAGTTCGTTCGACTCTCTCCAACGCCGTGCGGGAGGGCTGCTTGCTACTCTCTCGTTGTATCTCGAAGAATACTCCAATAGCTAACATCATTTCCAAAATCGCATACATTACAATGTGGTGATGAATGTATTGATAAGAAATTTGATTTGATATTATGTTTGTCGAGGTCATCTCATCGCTTGAGAGGGAGATAAAGAATATTGTAAAATTTAAGAATCATTTTCTATGCCTTTTTTAAATATTTCTCACTTCTACTGTGTTCTTTTTTACAAAAAAAAATCTAAAATTTCAAAGTTTATGGCTGACATAGTAAAGTTTGATGTGGTCATTATCTCTTGTTAAATGGATATCCCGTTTATTGTTCTGCGAAAAGATTGTCGAGTACACCGAATAAGGTGTTTGCACTATATCCGACACCATTGATAAGGCTACGGCGCCGGCGCATGTCTGGACGCATGCCTAAATGCTGACCCAACAACAGGTGGTTTGTTGTAATTGTATGTATTCTAATTCCGGGTACTTAAGTTGCAGTTGATTGAATATTATGTCACAATGGGAATAACCTTGCAGTTTATTGCGAAGTTTGTTTAGGTAGGTTATGTGTTTGCTGCATGTAAAGTAGTATCATGCCAATACGAATACATGTTATTATAGAAAATATCTTCCATTCGTCTGTTGTAATTATTATTTATATCGGACATAAGTTTGTTGTATAGTAATTTTCTATCGGACATTTTGTCGAAATATAGTTCTTGGTTGTCCTTTTTTGGTCACATTTCTGAGTAATGATGCAGGTATAATGCTTATGAAGAATAATGGTGCCATTGATATAGAGATAAAGTTACATTTGTTTTTGTTTTTCTTTTACCCTTCTCTGACGACTTGCCTGATTCGTCCTCATGATCTCGTCTTGAATGAACAGATGACATTGAAAAGTTTATGACGGGATACTTGATAGACCCGTTTTTTGTTTTTAGCGTAACGACCCTGATGTGGCCGTTCGTACTCAAATGTAGTACCACCCCGCATCCTAGAGCACACTTGTCTGGGGGTAGGTTTGCATCGTTGATTGAAATTATATCATTGATTTTGATATTAGGCTGACGTTTTCTCCACTTGCTCCTTGCTGTCAATTGCGTGAGATATTTAATACACCATCGCTTCAAAATATCCTGTATGATCTTTTGAGTCATATACCATCCATATGTTTGTATAGTATAATCGTTCAGACATTCTTTGACCTTGTATATCAGTTTGGCTAGGAGTAAAGCGCCACCGAGTTCATTTTTCAGCAATGATAAAGTTTTGTTACTGGGGACTATTCTTGCCTTTCCTGCCACTAAGAATGTATTGATGTTCCTACTATATTGTATTGTGCAATAAATGACCCACGCGTAAGCCTTATTTGAGAACTCACAGAATCCGTGAAGTTCGTTTAAGTTGCGCTCTGCGGAAGTTCCCAGCCAGCGAGGTAGTCGACGTTGGTTTACGCAAGATATATCTTCTCTGATAAATAACCACTCCTTGATGAATTCATCTGATAGCTGTTCATCCCATTGGATATGGGTCATCCATACTTTCTGAAATGACAAATTTAATCTAGTTGATAGTGGGGATAACCAACCCGGAGGGTCATATAACTTGGGTATGTCAGAGAGCAAGGTTCGTTTGGTCAGATTCTTAGTGATAAATTCTACCTCTGATTGAAATGTAAATAAATATAGCTTCTAACTAGATAATAACTTAAAGTAAAATAAATTAAGACAGAATGTCCCTTAAGTAGGGACTAAATAAATTAACCAACTTGGTAAGTATAACACGGATGTCACAACTTTTTACCGTAAAAAAACCGTAATCATTTTTTGTAGAGGTAGTTCTACTTTTTTTCTTTCCGGTACCTTCTACATCTCGAATAAAAGGACTTTTAAACTACTGGTTAAAATTGAATGAAATTTGAAATGTACCGTGTTTATACAATGCCTCCTTGGTTACTGAAAACCTTCGAGAAAGCATGGTACGGCTGTCCGCTTTTTGCTCGATTTATTGCCAGATAAGACTTGTCTTATATACAATGTTTACAATTAAATACAATGATTTTCAGACAACGAATAATTCATAATATCATAATATAAATTGTTCCTTGGAACAATTTATATTATAAATTATTCGTTGTCTGAAAATTTCTATAAGCACCATTGTATTTCTATAAGCACCATCTATGTCTTAACATCAAATCCACTTCAATTAAATCTTATCAAAATTGTACAGTTACATGATGTATGTTAACTCTTCAGCTTAAAGATTTTTAGGTGAACAAATAGAGGGCGCTATTTCAAAACTATCTAAGCGCCATCTGTCCGATTCTATATTTACTACAACGGTGCTTTGGCAACCAGGCTTGTTATTAAACATAAAACTAAAAGAGGGCGTTAGTAATTTATGATGCAAAAACGTTTAGCTTTTAGAGTTTGTAGAGAGCCCTCTGACATTAGATATGACAAGTATTTTAAACCTTTCAATGCAGCTGGTAAAAACCGAAATCCTTTTGCTACACGTTAGGTTAGGCCGTTGAAACTAAACCTCTGCTAAAAACGAGCCGATCAACGATAAGGATCACTTTGCCGTACGTACGGTGGTTACAGAACACAACAACCCTCTGTGAAACGACAGAAAAATAATTATTATACTTACTTATGATATGGCACAAGTATTCCAAGCTTCTAAGTTATTTGCGTACAAAGAAAAGTATCACTACGCCCGGTTCTCTTGCAGGGAAGGCAGTGTAAATCGAGCATCTATGAACTTTTCAGTTCATCACGATTCGGTAAGATGAGTGGTGATCCCCATCGCCGCATTTTATCGACCGGATAACGATGATCGAGTATTTCTTCACGTGCTCATTCAAGGCACGGGTGTCGTAACATACCACTCCCGCCAGACTCTAAGCTGCTACTGATATTTTGGATTTTCGTGAAAAATCTCGAATAACTCCCAATAACATTTTTCCGTGACCCCGAGAACTAACCCGAGACTTTATAATCTGAGCCGAATAGGCTATCCCCTAGAACACGGTGCAGTCGTATATCGTATAAAAAGATGTAAAAATATGTATTTAAGTTTTAATTATTGACTTTTTAAGAAACTGACATAAGGGCATTTATATTTTTAATCAATCAATTTAAAATAATTAATCTCAATTAATTTTTGTTTTGGTTTGACAAAAATAATTGATAATATCTACGGCAACATCAATAGACTTTTTCATTAGACATAATAATATGCCTCCCACACAAAAATCAAAATTATTAGAAAAGTTCGCAATCATTGGGACGTTCTCGGCCGGTTTCCGAAACGAAAATTAATTTTAACAAGCAATTAATCAGTATTTAATAGATCATTTGCTTGTAAAAAATATGCTAAACACAGATTAGGTAATTGCTTCTTAAGATTGATTTGCGTTTCGGAAACCGGCCGTCGCCGTCTACCTCGTCCATCTTTCAAAGAAGTGACTTGATAAAATGTTGTTCCTTTAGACACAGGTATTGAAAATATGGTCTCATATGGGAAGGGTTAATTTATTTTTGTAATTTTGTTACTACACTTGTACTGTTTTACAAATCACTTTATATTTTATTAAGGCGAAAGGATACGCCAAACTACGAAATAGACGTCTCTTTAAAATCCTAATACACCTAAACCAGCATCTTCAGGGTTACGGGCTTACCGGCGAAACCGGTTGGCGATATTAATAAAATATAAAGTAATTTGTGAAACGGTACAAAATAATTATAGTAAACAATTTACAAATGGAGTTTCACCAAGTGCCGACGACAAAATGTGTTAAATATGTTAATTTATTTTCTTTTTCTCAATCTCTGCCAAGTCCGTCTGCCTTTTTATCGATAAAATTAAAATAAGTTTTTAAATAAGCTTCCTTTAACGTGTTACGCAATTCGCATATATGTATATGTATTGTAACTAAAATTTTATTACTTAAAATATTGTTATTATCATAAATATGTCGATGGGCAATATATGACTTGCATATAAAGCGTAACCACAATCATTTGTGGTAACTAGTAAATGACGCTATATAAAGTTTCACATAGGTATGCTTTTTACAACTACGTTTGGTGTTTGATTAAAATAAATATTATGCACACTACTATACCGTAACGTTTCTGAAGGAGAAGTATACTTTGAAGGAAATAAAATAAATTTGAACGAATAACTAACATTTTGTGTATCATTGATAGTTTCCTAGTACTTTCTTGACAAAATAGTACAATTGGAACCATTAGGTGGCACTGCGGGTTTGGGTAGTTTTGTGTCCAATGTTGTTACGGCTTAATAACTGAACAGATTTTGATGAAATTTGGAAACGAGTTAGTTGAAGACCCGGGGTCAAACAATACACATAGGCTAACTTAAAAAGTCAACCCCTAACGGGCTAAAATAGGGTATGAAAGTTTGTCTTAAATGAATGAAAAACTATATCGACAACTAGTTACTCTACTGCTGCTGCTAGCTGCGCGGGTCAGTTAGTTAGTTAGGTAGTTAGTTAGTTACGAGTAGTATCCTTTATTAAATTTGTCAAAACACAGAACCTGACATACGATTGGTGGAAATTGAACATTTGCGTGTTTTCGTGAACCACCAATCGGGACATTCTATTTGGGGGCAAATTTTCTGTAATTAGGGCTCGGTCGGTGGCAAATCGATCATTTGTAGAGGTTAATTCTGAATAGTGACATTATAATAAATGATTGTATAATTATATCACTTTAGTTTAATTTATCAAACAAGTGTATTTATAACCCTAGAATATTCGTGCATTTTAAACTGGGTTAAGAACCTAGTTTAAAATGCACGAATATTCTTGGATTTGAAGAAGGTACTTATAGTTTGCTTTTCTATGGAGCCGTATATAAAAAGCTCTGGACGGGGCAAAATTGTTATTGGTATATTGGGTGTGATTTTGCCCAATTGTGATTACTAGGTAATACAGATTTGTACTTTGAGTGGTAATTATACCTATGACTATGCGTTCCAACTGAGAATAAGACTGCCAGGATGACATATTGCTCCGTATTTTGCAAAAAGTTAATAAGTGACGAGTAAGGTGTGTAAAAATATTCTAACAAAAAAATACTGTAAAAAAATATTTTCATTCTAATTGGTACATTTTTTATTTAGATTCTCATCAGATCATGTTACCATGTATTAAAATAATTAATGTATTAATATATATATATATATATATATATATATATATATATATATATATATATATATATATATATATATATATATATATATATATATATATATATATATATATATATATATATATATATATATAACAAGAGATAATTGACTGGCTCCAACGTTATGGCGAAAATGTGGATAGTACTTTATTAAAAGTACAATGAGTGAATATTTTAAAATCGAAAAAAAGCCCCTCTAAAAGATAGGGTCAATTCGCCTGTTTGCGTCCACTTAGTGGAGTTGGCAACTTTTTAGCATTGCAAAAAACGGATTGTTTGATTAGATAGACATATCTCCATCAACACTGTACTCTTCTACAGTCTATGAACATTTCAAGATAAGTTAAAAAACAGAATATTACATTTGATCATAATAATACATATGCATTGTGCATAATACATGTAAAATTATTTTTTGTAGTTATCACTTTTTGACCTGAGGCCACAGAATTGATTTTTTTTTTATAGAAAAGGGGGCAAACGAGCAAAGGTACACCTGAAAGATGGGATAATTTTGTCACAAAATTATTTCGCTGTTGCAGTCAGTCAACCAAATTAGTGGTAGTGCTGCAATTGCAACTAAATAGACCGGCACGCCCAGGGAGACACTACTCTCTCACTGAACACCGACGTAAAGCAACAACTCTGCTGTTGTGTTTCGTTCGGTTTGTGATAGTCCCGGAGGCCTATCCCCCCCCCCCGCGCATCCATTTATTGAATTCAATTGAGATTGGTTAAGACTATAATCAATAACCTCTATGATCTAGTGGTCTAGTGTCGGTGTTGACCACATGAAGTACCGGGTTCGGTTCCCGGGTCGGGCATTTCGAAAATATGATTTTTTAATTTTCTGATAAAAGCAATGTTGTCCTGGATTGGATAAATGCCCGGTTGACGATAGACTTGCCATCTATCATATTTGTGGGACTAAGTAAAATAAATAACGAATAAATATCGCTGAACAAATACACGATTTGATTTACCCCAAAGTAAGCAAATTATTTGCTTGTGTTATGGGTGTTAGCGAACGATACTAATACATACAAATACGTATATAAATACAGTTACATACATAATAAACACCAAAATTCAGAAATACAAACATCTATGCTCATCGATTCGTAGTTAGGTTCGCTTACCACTCGAACGACGGGAAGGTTGAACTATTTTCGGCTAATCGTGGGTTGTACCTCTGTCTACCTCTTCGGGGATACGGGCGTGAAGATAGTTTTAATCAATGTACTATACATTTAAGTCTCATCATGCCTGAGTTCCTTGCATGGAAGGCAGAGTAAAATGAACGTCTATAGACTTTTCAGTTCACTGCGATTCAACGGTTTATCGCTTGGCGGGACGAGTTGTCGACGCATTTTACCGACTTGATTTCGACTATCGACTATTTCTAGTTATAAAAGAGACCAAAGGCTTTACGTGCTTATTCAAAGCACGGGAGTAGTAACACACTTCCCGCCAGACTTCGTATTGCTACTGAGATTTTGAATTTTCGAGAAAAACCTTGAAAAAATCTCATGGACAATCTTGAGCGACCTGGGGATTGAACCCGGACACTCTTTATCTTAGCTGAAGGCAGACTTATCATTTATAATATTTACGCTATTATTTGTATTTAGTTAACAGACGGACGCAATCTGATGTATAATATCCATTATAGGCATAGTTTGCGTCCAAGTGTGATTAGTGATTATCGACATCTGTATCTTTTTTTACAATAATAATAATGTGGACGCAAATTAGTTATTATAATATGCATACTTATAATATCCAAATAAAAAATAACCTAATGTTTCTTTCATATTTCATAACTTAAAAATAAACAACCAATTACAAAAATAGATTAACGAGTTTGAGTCCAATGCGGACACAAAGTGGAAGATTTATTATTTTAAGTCATTTTAAGTGTTAACAATAAAAAATCAATCAACTTTATAATTATTTTTAATTCTTACTTTATTATCAAGATCTAGAAACAAATATATAACCTAAATTGTATATAAAACAATAACGAACTTAACGCCAAACGCATTGCTCACTATTTTTTTTACAAATTTTTCGCACGTCCACACTATTTTGTTGTACAGCTAAGATTTAACTATTTTTTCTAAACTAGAAAGACTGCTCGTAAGGAACTTTTTTCTATGTGTACGTGCGTCTTATATATTCAGGTATTGGCAGAAATTAATTTCGATCTTATTAGTTTGTTAGTATTATAAAAAGGAGATCCTTGAAATGGACGCGAACTGGGCGATGGACGCGAACAGGCAAACTTACCCTATGTTATCGACGAAATAGCTGCCGAATGTGGTCATTGGGTTCTTCAACTTCAGTTGCCAGTACAATGCTACAGAACTAACATGGGCACAAATCAAAGGACACGCCGCTCAAAACAATGCAAAGAAAATTTTAAATTTATTAAAAAATGCTTGTGCGGAAGTAACTGCCGAAAACTGGGAAAAAGTTGTGAAAATAAACCAAAACATTATAGCGTCGGAATGGGAAATTCATGTGGCATTCAATAATATACAAAAACAGGAACTTATAATAAATGTTGGAGAGAACTCATCGAATGACAGTAACGCTTCATCAGATTTTGATTAAAATAAATAAATAAAGATTACCTGTCGTAATAATTATTTCGTTTCACTGTCGAGTACCTACCTATACCTACTTATTTTACAAAGTAGGCATTATCAATCAAGAATTTATCGTGTAACCTCTTGTAATGAAATATACTTATATATAATATAATACTAGCTTTCACCCGCGGCTTCGCCCGCGTGGTGTTCGTAATAAGTAATTTTCGTCATTGATAAATCCCAAGCAAATTGACCGATTTGGATTAAATTACTTAACAGTATTTGATGCAGTTTCTTAAGGAAAAAAGCTGATACGATTTTTAAGTCAATCGCTGTATACCTAAACCTGAAAATTATATCAAAAATATTAAATAAGCTTGTTAAAAACAACGTAATGTTAATATTTGAAAAACTGTAACTTTTGAAAATTACACTCGATTTTGATTTTAGAAAAGGCATTCGACGTAGCTTTTTTAGTGAAAAAATATCGTAGAATATCAAAAAAATTATTGGTTGAAAACTTTCAAAGTTGTGTCGAAAAACACTTTTTTTCAAAATTTTTCGTCAATGATTACTCCCAAACGGATAAACCGATTTTGATGCAATTTATGCGTTAGATGTAGTTTTAAGAGGAGTAGAGCTGATTAGTTTTTGTACTAATCGGTGGATTAATCTGGAAGTTACATTAAAAAAATACTGTTTCGCCTAAAAAATTCGTTTCAAAATTTCTTAAAATCTTCTGGCCTGACTTGGTTCAAATTTTCATAAAAGTCTAAGTTGACAGGAATCTAGTCATGCTATCTAATCTAATCTAATAATGCCATCAACCGCGTTTCAATCGGACCAGCCGTTCAAAAGTTATGAGACGTTTACATACACACACATACACACACACACACAAACACACACACACACACACACACACACACACACACATACATGTATACAGATATACTGACGTCATCGCGAAAATAGTCGGAAAAAATTCGCGTGTCGCGGGACACCAGGTAGGAACGAACTTCCTTCGGCTAAACGGCACTACTCGCTTGTGTACGCGACTGTCGCGCCTGCGCACGTCTCATTTAACGCTTTTATTCCACGCATTTTTTTTACGGTTTTACTATCACATTTTTTTCAGTTCGGTCGCGCAGCAAAATCCCTATCCCCTCCAAGCCTGCCGTAAGGAACTTCGTTCCAAAAGTAAACTTTAATTGTAAAAATTCATACTTTTTAAGTATTCTAATATAATTACACATTATACTAGGAACTAGCCTAGCTGTTGACTAATCATTAATATAAATTATTTTAATTTTCATTATTTAAATAAAAAATGATGTGGTGTCGCGGGACACCAGGTAGGAACGAACTTCCTTCGGCTAAACGACACTACTCGCTTGTGTACGCGACTGTCGCGCATGCGCACGTCTCATTTAACGCTTTTATTCCACGCATTTTTCTTACGGTTTTACTATCACATTTTTTTCAGTTCGGTCGCGCAGCAAAATCCCTATCCCCTCCAAGCCTGCCGTAAGGAACTTCGTTCCAAAAATCTCATATTACATAAATGGATGTGTAAAATTTTCATGTAATACTTTGTATTTTTTAAATAACAATAAACAAAACTTACAATAATCATAACTATATTTTTTTCTTTATTTATTGTTCTTAATAAATTATTTCAAAACACCAGGTAGGAACGAACTTCCTTCGGCTAAACGGCACTACTCGCTTGTGTACGCGACTGTCGCGCCTGCGCACGTCTCATTTAACGCTTTTATTCCACGCATTTTGGAACGAAGTTCCTTACGGCAGGCTTGGAGGGGATAGGGATTTTGCTGTGAGACCGAACTGAAAAAAATGTGATAGTAAAACCGTAAGAAAAATGCGTGGAATAAAAGCGTTAAATGAGACGTGCGCAGGCGCGACAGTCGCGTACACAAGCGAGTAGTGCCGTTTAGCCGAAGGAAGTTCGTTCCTACCTGGTGTCCCGCGACACCACATCATTTTTTCTTACGGTTTTACTATCACATTTTTTTCAGTTCTCCAAGCCTGCCGTAAGGAACTTCGTTCCAAAAAGTAATTTATATTTGTACTTAAAATAAAAACAATAATTATGTATACTGTTCTAATATATAATATCGCATATTATGTTGCCTAGCGGTCCGGTGTTGTTGCCCACATGACCAAGAGGGTGCGATTCCTGGGTCGGGCAATTCAAAATATTTTTTTCAGTTTTCTGATAAAAACAACATTGCCCGGGATATGATAAAGCCCGGTTGGCGATATGCTTGCCACCTATCACATTATTGGACTTTTGGCGGGGTTATGTTAAGAAATGAATCTCGATGTGATTGATATTGAAGTCGATTTATTGAGGAATTATAATTGTATCCTCGGCTAATCGTGGGTTCACTTGTACTACCACACCGTGGCCGCCGCCGCTCTCAATCGACGACTAAGACCCCTATTTAACCCTGCACCCTGTAGCGAAATGCCACTGCTCCTGTAATTAGTTAAACCCCCTCCTCCCTCCCTTCTGTCCCTCTCCCCCGATGACGACGACGCACTAAGCCAAAGTCCGGTCTTAGGACAACCCTTAGCGCGGGCGTTGATTGCCGAAATTAAGATTTAAACTCTGACCGAGCACTCTACTCGACAGCTAGTACGGTGTCGCTGTTACGGCCCTTGGCCTTAAGGCCATCAGCTTTTGTCATTTCAAAAAGAAAAAAAAACATTCGGGTCTCGCACGCGCGGTGTTGGCGCGCGTTGCTCGGCAATTGCTCGGAGCGCCGGTTTGAGGTTGCCATTTAGTTTAAGCTTATCGTGATAACTTTTTAACTATTCGTCCGAATTTCTTAGTGTAAAAGACAAAGTTCATTCACATAAAATGCTGAAAGCGACAAATGTACTAATTTTACTAAAAAAGTAATAAATACTTCGAAATATGCTTTGTAAAAAAGTATCATAATTTAATTGTATTTATGGATCACTATTTTGGATATTATGGATTCCACATAAAAGGTAGACATATGCTGTCGCGGACTTTTATTTAGTACTATTTAAGACAAACAATCTTTCCATACATTATCTTCGTGTAACTTCAGCGGTTTTCTCAGCGCACGCAAAGATAGGTCTCAGAAGGCAGCAATTTTTCCGACTTACTTGATACTTATCGTTATATTACCACCAAATTACACGAAAACATTATAAATTGTAGCCTATGTGCTATTCTGATGTATAATCTATATTACTGTAAAGTTTCATTCAAATCCGTTTAGTAGTTTTTGCGTGATTGAGTAACAAACATCCATCCAAACATCCATCCTTACATCTAAACTTTCGCATTTATAATATTTATATAGATTATAGTTCATAAATTTGTACAAAAGCCGTAAAAAAAATTTGTAAAAAAAACTGCCGGATGGCAGTAGTTAAGTTTCTTACATGTTGTAAAAAAAACCGAATCTGTTATTGTGTTTGTCGATATAGCTCCTATGGTAATCATTATATGTAGCACGTCATCACTACCCGTTCATGAAGTACAGTATTATTTGTGGGACATTTTAAAGTTAACAACACAAAGTTACATGGATGTATTTGTCATCGAGAAAATAAAGAAATGGAAATAGTATCGACTGATATATTTTACTGTTTTTTTTATTGATGAATATTATACTTTAATACTTTTTAGCCTATTCTGAACAAATGAAACCCTAACTTATAAAAATCGCAGCAAAATTTGCACCGTCGTTTTTGACTTATATGTGGTGTAACTAACACGACTTTTTTGTATATATAGATGAACAGCTAGACTGATGTTTTTTACTATTTTTTATTGATGAAAATAATATTATTAAAACGTTATATTTTGTTCTTCAATAAATCAGCAATGAACAAATATTTTGAAAAAATATTTTTTTTGCTGCCATTACTAATTTCACAATTGTGATATGAAGTTGATAACAAGCGCGATCCTTTCTCAGTTGGAACGCATAGTAATGTCATGGACAGACACGATACAGGCGAGTTACGCCCCAATGACGACAGTAGATACTTACAGTATTTATTGTGATCTAGACCGTGGTCCTAGATTTTTTTTTATTTTTGATTAATAACAAGCTGAATTTTTGCGAGCAGCTTCGTTTTGACGAGACGCCCATCTTTTCTATTTTTGAAAAATCTCGAATCAGGTAACTAATAAAGATAGGTAAAAACGAAAATTGTAGCCTGAACTAGAACTTTAGAGTGTCGGAATAAGAAAATTTCCCATTTTACGTATATGACAAAGTTACCCGAAGCTGTTGTGAGAAAATCAGGTTGTTATTAATCAACTTAAAAATCTCATAATTCCATCTTTGGAGTTGATGATTCATCAGATAAACTATCGAATGTGTAGGACAATAGCCTTTAAGTGTTTCGCTTGATTATTTTATGAAATTATTATTTGAATTAATTAAGTAAAAAACCAATCACTGATTAATACTTTAAGTAAAAAACAAATTATTAACTTTAATCAATATTTTCCTTCATCAAATTAACATGTTTGAAGCTCCCTAACTTTATTAGATACCGATTCGAGATTTTTCGAAGAGAGAAATATGGGCGTCTCCTCAAAACGAAGCTGTTTACAAAAATTCAGCTTGTTATTAATCAAAATAAAAATGTTCCTGAGACCACGGTCTATACTGGATTGAAGGTAACGTGGAAGAAGAATGACATCAGATTCGAGCCACATGGGTAACAACACATCCTGTTTAATAATACTTTTTATTTGGTTTTTGCAAGCGATGGATACCTCTGTCTATCTAGAGAGCCATTTGCTTGTTTGCTAATCTATGATATTAGTCTAAAATCCATGTCAAGACGACCGGACCCGCTTTTTTAATGGATCAAAAGTATTTTGAGCATCATTAGTTATATCTAATACGGGTATTTTCTGCCTGACTTTTTGAACATCGATATTTAATTTACACCTCTATACGTACGTATTAGCGATGCACCCGATACCGATATACCGGTGAGATCGCAAGGTTTCCGAATTCCGATTTCCGATACATCGGAATCAGCGATATCGCGAGTTTTCCAATGCATTGAAATCAGCGATTTGAGAAGAAAAGCAGACTGGCGAATTGAAAAAAAAAAGCACAAACGGGTTCTGTCGCATCTAAAGGACTGTTATCAAAAGTAGGTCTTCGGTCAAACAAACAGACATACCTATAAAATCGGCGTTCATCGAATAATTTGAAGTGTTTCCTGAATAAAAATCTCATAACTGAGTTTTAGCTATTAATTTTTGTTAATCGATACATGCATACCTAATTAGCGCATCCCTTAAATGTATATATTTCCCTTAAAGAACAATAGCGGGTTATCATATAAGCAAATACATAAAAGAAATTTGCAATGTCTTCAACAATTTGAAGGTTAAAGAAGATAGTATACATGTGTGTATATTGTCAGTACATGGAATAATTCATCCATGGTGATCTATGTCAAATGAACCACATTTATGTGTAATGTTTATAATTTAAGCCATTTCTTATGAATTTTATTTAAATTATTAGATTTCTGCAGTCCTCCGCAATGTAAATTTTAATTATGCGTTTCATACTCCAATGTTACCGCAAGTGTCTAAGAGTTTTTACTTCACGTATTTATCCTCTTTTTGTAGTGATTAGTCCAATCGACTTAGTCATAAAGTCTAGGGTTCATTACTTGGGCCGGGCAGAAAAAAATGATGATTTTTAGAAGAAAATCTCAGTAGGGGAAAATCACTAGTAGGCGAAATTTCTTCCATGGCGAAACCATACATCTCGCCAACCACATAAAACCCTGAGTCGTTTCATGCCAAAGGCTTAGGGCATTTTTACTCTGTCTTCCACGTTAAAAGACAAGCGTGATAAATTTGTTTTTTTAATATTGTGTTTGTTATAATCTTAAAAAATCGTGGTTTATGTGTCTCAATTTATATCATATACCTAATTCGTATTTACTCACGAAACAGCGATAGCTGGCAATAGAAGCTAAAACGTGTCGATCCTGCAGAGTAAACAGGTTCTGCAAACATATACTATGTAAGGATATCTCTTTAGTTCGTCTTAGATCTGTGAAGGGGAAGACATGTCCTTTAGCGTAAGGACTAAGGACACAGGACTGTCGCACTGCTTGTCAAAGTGGCCGCCGCCAGCGTGTTTGAACAACTAATGAGCGGCTCCCCGGAGTCCCCGGAGACAGTATGTTTACCCTCAACGCCCCGAGCGCTCCTCGCCTTGCTTTTTCGAACACCTAGGTTTGCGGAGTCCCCAAATCCCCCTTCCTCTGAGCATTCCGTATGTTTACTCCCTCGGTGTCGTATCGGACTTTCAAGTGCAAATTGGAAAATTGTAGATAAACCATACCGGTCGCAACGGAATCGTGACATGAAACATTAGGTTAACATTAGCGATAGGAACTATTATTGGCCGTTATAAATCATACTAACAATAAAACCCTGATACGACGATTCTGAAGACATGTTGAAAATATTCATTACTAGCTGACCCGGCAAACGTTGTTCTGCCTTTTTAACTACTCTTATTTTTTTTCTATATTTTCTCACCTTTTATACCTTCCCTGGACTTCAACAATTGATTCAAAACCATACCGTTCTCGAGTTTTAGCGAGACTAACGAACAGCAATTGATATATATATATATATATATATATATATATATATATATATATATATATATATATATATATATATATATATATATATATATATATATATATATATATATATATATATATATATATATAAGATGGCAAACTCATGCAAACCGCGACTAGACGAATAGTTCTACTCCTCTTACACAATTAGAAAAGAAACGAAAATGTATTATATAACTAGGAATGCCCGCGACTTCGTCCGCGTTTAAGAAATTCTAAAATAAAAGTAGGCTGTTACTCCTTATTATCGTGGTTTAAATCCCGGGACTATCTATAAGTCCCGGGATTTTACCCGCATAATTCCCGTTCCCGTAAGATTCCCGGAATAAAAACTATCCTATATCCTTTCTCGGGTCTCAAAATATCTTAATACCTTTCATCCAAATCAGTTCAGTACTTTAGGCGCGAGGAACAGACAGATAGCCAGCCAGAGCTACTTTCGCATTCATAATATTAGCGCAGCCTATGATAATTACAGTCGGCAAACGGACACGTCTATAGACAGGGCAATCGTGTATGGTTTACGTGGGAAGGGGGAGCCCGAACTGCCATACTCTCGTTCGGGAAACGTCAGGCAGGGTTAACCACAGGTTAACGCTTTTAATAGTTTGAACTGAAGTGTCTCGTTTTTGTTGTTCTATAATGGTTCATACTACATGTGCTGGGAGAGACTGCATATTATCACCTCGAATAAATAAGAATTTAAAATTTCATTAGTTTTCACGTACTGAAGAAAGTTCATTACTATTTTTACTTTGTTACGTTGCTAAATTGTGTTGGGATGATTTTGATGTAATCTATTATATCTATATTAAACTATATTAATATTATAAATGCGAAAGTTTGGATGTTTGGATGGATGTTTGTTACTCAATTACTCAAAAGCTACTGAACGGATTTGAATGAAATTTGGCGTACAAGTAGATGGAATATATATAGTATACCTGGGATAGCATATAGGCTAATTTTTATCCGGTAAAAATCAGGTGATCCCGCGAGATTCACAAAAAAACTTTTATAATACAGCGGGCTGCACGCTGCAGCTAGTCTATTATAAGTAAAATGGCGAACAGTTCTGTGGTTTATATTTATTATGTAATAAGGTAAGTATTATTTACATATATTTTTTCGAGATGCTTTTGATTATATAATATGTATATTCTTTTAAATGAAATGAGTAATATGAGTCCAGCGATCTTAAGTTAAATTATGCATATTATTGTTTATTATTATTAGATATTTTGTCTTTTTTTAGAATGGTTTTCAGTGGTACCGATTACGAATTTATAAAAATAAATATAACTTGAGTGTGTGTTTGTAATATTAAAATGACCGCTTTTTACTTAATGCATCTGGGTGTATACGTGTAACATATATCAAAATAACACAGTTTTACTATTTTTGTCTGTCTGTCTGTCTGTTTGGTCCCGTCAATCTCTCAAATAGATGGACCGATTTTGACGGGACTTTCAATGGCAGATAGATAATTTAATAAAAATTAAGTTAGGCTACTTTTATTTTATAAATTCCATGCCAACAAAGTCGCGAGCACAGCAAGTATGACAATATATTTTGAGGTTCAAGATGGCAGACGTATTTTTTTTAAAAATAAAATTAACATGGGCATCAATTTTCAATGGTTTTCGGGAGTGCCGATTACGAAAATAACAATAACAATATATTTTGAAGTTCAAGATAACAGATACGATTTTTTTTTCATTTTATTCCTAATATGCATACACATACCTACTACAAATACACAAATTTATACGTATTTTGACAACCCTGCAGAAATGACGAATGCCTACAAAAAGCGGCATTTCGCTTAACATCAAACGCGATGACTTACTGTAATTTTTAACTTCCCGCTACCTACGTAGATAGTTACTGATTTTGCCCTGATTTTCGAAAATCGAGTTTTCACCAGATGTCCACATTTTGAGGTTCTAGGAACCTTGTCCGACTATTTTCACGATGACGTCAGTATGTTTGTATGTGTGTATGTGTGTGTGTATATAAACAGCTCATAACTTTTGAACAGCTTGACCGATCGAAACGCGGTTGATGGCATTCGATTGGATTCCGCTCAAATTAGATTTCCTGAAAATTTGAACCGATTTGTCCCAGAAGATTTTGAGAAATTTTGGGAAAACCTCAAAAAAATTTTTGGCGAAACAGTATATCCTTAACATAACTTCCAGATTAATATACTGACTGAGTACAAAAACTAATCAACATTATTCGTCAAAAAACTACGTCTCATACATAAATTGCATCAAAATCGGTTTATCCGTTTGGGAGAAATCGTTTGAAGAAAATTTTTGAAAAAAGTTTTTTTTCGACATAGCTTGAATTGAGTTGAATGCCAATCAAAAGATCAAAATCGATTATGGTTTCAAAATATACAGCTTTTCAAAAATCAATACACTGTCGTTTTTAACAAAATAAATGTTTGAACTGAAAAAATCTATGCTTATTGTTTTACTCTTTTGAGTTTAAAATACCTTAAATTAGCGAGAAGTATCAGTGATGGCCCGCAGGGTCTGTTTACACATTTTTTACATTGTAAGTAATATAAGTGTGGATAATAAAGCAAAATACAGCCATAAATCAATGATAATCCGAATACTTACTAATGTTGAGAATTAAATGGAACCAAAACTAAATTACTCGGTAATTTACATTTAGTCACACTTTTTTAAGAATTAAGGCTCTGCACTTTTCTATTTAAAGATATTGTAATTGTAAAATAATAAGTTATCATTTGTAACATAGTGACTTTACAGTCGGGCCCCGTGAAATAATCTGAACTCAACTCTTACTAAGAAATATGAGTTCCGGCTGTAAAATCGCAATTTCAAGTTAAAACCTATTATATTATATACAATTTTAGAGTCTTCATTATGATCCCTTCAATTTAATACCAATTTTCAAAATTGCAATATTCAAAAATTTTTTTTCAATTTAAACTATAGCGTCTCACAGTAGGCATATTGGTTTTTTAAAGTCATTGATCTAAGGACACTTGGGTTATAAAGACGTATCTAACGATATCCTAATTATATAAATCCGTCCAATGGCTTGAAAGATATGAGGTAATAAAAAATATTACATGCATATATGTATAAGTGTAGATACGTCTGAAAAACATAACCCTTGTCTTATAGTTGTGTAACAATGCACTAAATACTGTAAGTTATCTATACATATAATAAAATCGTAGGAAAGTCAAAATTGTACATTGAATATTTTTTTTAAATAATACTCGGGGCGTGATCTACAATCGATATCGAAGCCAAAAATATAGTTTTTAGAATTTTTGTCTGTTTGTCTGTATGTCTGTTTGTCTGTATGTATGTCCGGGGTAAACTCAAAAAGCTGCATGGATTTACTTCAAATTTTGCATAAATACTAACAACTAACAAACAACTAACTAACAGGTCGGGTCAACATATAGGCTACATATTATCACGCTATCACCTACGGGGGAAGAGTAGTGCGGAGTAAACGAAGTCCGCGCGGACGAAGTCGCTGGAAACAGCTAGTTAAAGAATGAATATATTTGTGCGATACACTGTGTTATTTTGTTAAATTGATCTAAAAATACATATAACACACTAGCCGTTTCCTGCAGTAAAATACGCATAAGTTCTAATTCCGCGGTTTATATAATGTAGTCTATGCTGCTCATAAATAATGTAGCTTTCTACTGGTGAATTAGTTTTTTAAATCAGTTCAGTAATTCCAAAGAAAACTTCCTCTTTATAATCTATATATATATATATATATATATATATATATATATATATATATATATATATATATACATATATATATATATATATATATATATATATATATATATATATATATATATATATATATATATATATATATATATATATATATATATATATATATATATACTCGGTGCGATATACCACGATAATGTCCCCAACCTGGGACGATTTTGGCCGAGGACGAGGATGATGAGAACAAGCGTATGAGGCAACGAAATCTTTCCCCAACTCACAATGCAAGAGCATGAAACTGCTTGGAAACAGAAATTGATTATATAGATTGGTTTATATAAATATATATATATATATATATATATATATATATATATATATATATATATATATATATATATATATATATATATATATATATATATATATATATATATATATATATATTATATATTTATATAAATATATATAAACCAATTGCTGTTCGTTAGTCTCGCTAAAACTCGAGAACGGCTGAACCGATTTAGCTAATTTTGGTTTTGAATTAATTGTGGAAGTCCAGGGAAGGTTTAAAAGGAGAGAAAATATAGAAAAAAAATAAGAGTAGTAAAAAAGGCAGAACAACGTTTGCCAGGTCAGCTAGTATTAATATAAATTGTTACAACTTGTTTAAATCTTCTCTAATGAGCACAGTTTGATTTTTATTTTCCAGACGACGCTAGAGCAGATAAATATAGTTGTGGATGTAGAGCTCGCGGCGCGGGCTGGCAATCATGGCGAAGCATAAGCCATCAATCACCGGCTCAGGTGCAGAACTGTCAGTATCCGCGCCCGCGCCCTGCTCGCGTCTGTTTCGCTCTGAAAAGTCAAAGGCCTAGTTTGTACAGAATTATAAAGTATAAATATAGATTCTTCGAGAGTTTTAAATGTCATTTACACAATTTTCTTAGATAAATAAACATATCTGATATGACTATGACACGCTATTAACAAAACTCTTTAAAAAATCATTAACAAGATAAGAAGATGGCTTTTTCTGAGACTAAGATATAACTTTTATAACTGACTACGATTTAAAAACAGCAAAGTAAAGCTATATCATGCAGGTGTTGATTGATATTGACAATTTTTTATATAAAAGATAATAAACAAGCAGTTGGGTCCTGATGAAAAGAGAGGGACATCATGTATAGACATCAAAGATGTTAATGGGATGGTAATGCCACATGTATAAGTTTACTGGCTACCTTACCCTATAAACTCTAAACACAACAGTGACAAGCATTGATGACTTCACGACATCAATAGGTAAGGCGGTGGTACCGAACTACGACGCGATACTGTGGCACTCTCACCAACTACTCTCAATGATAGTGGTACATGTGACCAGTCGTTCGCTTTTTACGAATTACCTGATGACATAATAGATGGCCTATCCTTTAAAAGGAGCCCGGAATAACAGAAGGAAATTATCTGCTCGAGATACGTCGAAGAGAGTAACGAGTATGTTAGCATATTTATGGCGGCGATGGATGTACATGTTATCTTTATGCACGATAATGTTCGTTACCACATTACATGAGTAGTGAGGGACTACGTCCAAGAGGTTGGTGTCAGTCCTATGGAGTAGTGCCACATTGACCAGATTTAAATCCAGTCGCCCTAACCTGGGACGATTTTGGCCGAAGACGAGGATGATGAGAACAAGCGTATGAGGCAACGAAATCTTTCCCCAACTCACAATGCAAGAGCATGAAACTGCTTGGAAACAGAAATTGAATCTGTTGTGAGCACGCGGAGGCAGCAAAAATATTAATATGTAAGAAATTACTTTATACATTGCACATAATATGTTCAATATTAATATTATAAATGTGAAAGTCTATCTGTCTGTTGCGCTTTCACAGCGAAACAGCTGAAATGATTTTGATGAAATATGGCATGGATTTAGTTAAAGATTCGAGGTCAAACATCAATCTCTAAGGGGCTGAACTATTTCAGCTATATCCCCTATGAGATGAAATTGGGGATGAAATACAGATAAAAGAAAATTGCTAAAAAAATGGAAAATCACAAATTGTCGGATCGATGGATAATTATTTGTCTTTTAACTCAAAATCAACAAAGTCCGTTTTCAACCGACTTCCAAACAGAGAAGGTTATCCATTCTTTTTTTTTCCCGTGTTGGTCCCGAGCTCCTTTGAAGAATAGGCCAACTGCCGTTCTGCCAGGCAGGTCGTACAAGGCGACCGATTGGCTATGTGGGTCACTACCATCGTGGCTACTAGGTGGTAGAGTTCTGCATTGTCTCGCCCGGGTCAGGTACCACCGCCTTACCTATTCCTGCCGCAATAGCGTCAGTGCTTGTCGCTGTCATGTTCCGGTTTGGAGGGCAAGGTTGCCGGTAAACTTATGCATATGGCATTAGACCTAGCCACAATATAGCAACGCACCATTAACATCTTTTGGTGTCTATAGGCGATGGTTGACTCTTTCCATCAGAAGACCCATCTGCTTGTTTGCTATCTTATGATATAAAGAAAAATGCATTCGGTTGTATGTTTTTCCATGTGTTACCGCAGAACTTGGTCATTTATGAACCGATTTTAAATTTTTTTTGTTTGGGAAGCTATCCTCCCTTTGTGATTCCATTTGAATTTGGTAAAGATCTGATTTTTTTATAACATAAGATAGCAAACAAGCAGATTCTCCTGATGGAAAGAGTCAAGCCACCAAAGATGTTAATGACGCACCATTAACATCTTCGGTGTCTATAGGCGATGCTTGACTATCTTGTGGCGAGTTATAACGCCACAGGCATAAGTTTACGGGCTATCTTACCCTGCAAACCGGAACTCGACAGTGACAAGCACTGATACGGCAGGAATAGGTATGGCGGTAGTACCAGACTCGGGCAAGACAATGCAGAATTCTACCAGCTAGTAGCCACGATGGTACTGACTCGTATAGCCAATCGGTCGCCTTTTACGACCTGCCTAGCAGAACGGCAGTTGGCGTATTCTTCAAAAGAGCCCGGAAACAACACGGGGGAAATCTGATGCAGGATTCCGGAGTTATAGGAAATGAGAAGTCAGTTGCTGCAGTTTTATTGCTTTAAAAAAATTGACCCTTTAGACGGTTCCCGCTGAACAAATAGGTATGTTGGTCTAAGAGCCCACGACACAAAACCTAGTCCCATAAGACTACCGGATGGTATATACATAGTTAAATTCGCTGTTAATTGGAGAATACGAAATGGCTATCCTGCAATGCGGAAAACATGGTGGCGCTATTAAAAAAAATGATTTCTAGTACGATAAGACTACCGAATTTCGTTTGTTCCTCGATACAAGGGAGGAGTAGGACTATACGAAATATAGACTATGTTATAATACTATAATAATGCCTAATACAGGTATATTTTTACTTACTAGGTATGCCACCACAGTCTATTGTTAAAATGGTTTGTAACGAAATAAAATATTTTTTAATTTAATTTTAATACTATGTTATATTCAAACCAGACTTTACCCATAAAACAGTTTATATTTTATTTAGTTAATATTTAATCTTAAACTAATAATAATTTATTTAGTTAAGATTTGGAGAAACCTAACCCTTTTTTCCTGCTGCGTGCTGAGTGTATTCTAACGTGTAAAGTTCTACGCCGGAATAATTGGTCAAAAGTTAGCAGGACAATATTTCAGTATTAGATATTGCTTAGGTTTTTAAAATGAGAAAAATTGTATTCAACTAAAAACTTCTTTAGCCGCGTTATGCGATTTCTGGTAGGGAAAAATCGCATTAGTTCGCGTCAGCAACATGCATAGACGTTGGTCGAGGGTTTATGAAAAATAAGCACGAAATCAATGAGGCTAGGGTTCTTTTCCTACTGGGAGCCAGCATTTTTATGATGAATAATTTTAGTATTTATTTTTCCTTTAATATGAATTTCCTTTTGTAGGTTTTATTCGTTACAAACATGATTTTTAGTAATTATATTTAATATTATAGTATATATATAAATGGATATTAAATATCCGTTAAAAAGAGCTATCTGTCTGTGTAAGAGAAAAAAACTTTGGTTACCGATACTGTCATCAACCGTTGTCAGCCGTTATAGTTCACAAAACTGTGGATAAGCATTTCTCAAAAATTTTGACCATAGTCTTAAAAATCGGCTAAAATTTAAATTTGTATATTTAGGAGATGTTGTGCTTAATAAATCTAGCTAAACTTATTCAGAATCTAAATTCCTGTTTGATTTTTTTGGACTATTTGGGTTTTTATAAAAAAAAACGTATAAAATATTAGCTGAGGGCAAAATAAAAGTTCTTATTTTGTTACTTAGAACTGTGTGAAAACTATAGAGATATCCGCAAATTTAATTATAAATTTATGTTTAACTGTATAGATCATAAGTTAAACAACACTATCACAAAAAAAATTGGTAAAACCGAATTAAAGTTAATTGTTTTTTGGCAATACAACTAGATTTTGTTACCATTAGAACCCTTTCTAATAATAAAATTTCGTTTTCTTATGTAAAAAAGGAGAATGCTATGGTTCCTATTTATTGAAAAAATATATCTATATTAATCTTTTAATCCTCGACGAAAAACGAGGGGTGTTATAAGTTTTAGGTGTGTATCTGTGTATCTGTATATGTGGCATCGTAGCGCCCTGGCCAATGGTCCGATTTGATAGCGGTTTTTTTTAATTGAAAGCCCTGTTTTGCGAGATGGTTCTTAGCTATGTTTCAATAGAATCTATTCAGCCATTTCAAGATCACCAGCTCTTTTCTAATTGATGAAAGGAATTAAACAACTTGTAATGGCTTTATTTGTACTAAATTTTGTATTCTCTTACTTTATTGATATTACAACTACATGGCAACCTTGACATGACACTTTGAGATCCTCATTCGAAGATCATCAGCATCTATTTATCTGGCAATTTTCGTACGTAAATAACAGATTTTCTGAATATTGCAAGCAACTATTTAACGACTTTCTGATATCGTTTGTACAAAAACTTGACAGACTTGTAAAAGCTCAGTGTCAATGCAATATTATGGTACCATCCAACAAAGCTCATTGTGTAGGGACTTGAACTCTTTGATCCAGAGTTTTAACAAAATAACCTTGTTTGAACTCATAGGTTTTGTTGCTAAAAGTACAAAGTTTTATTAGTGCTCATGTTGACGAGGATCTGAAGATGGAGCTGAAAAAGTGGTACCGGAAACCACGTGTAGAATGTAGAAAGAGATAAGATGGTCAAGTTCGGACTCGATGGATTTTTGATGATGTGTACTTTCCATTATATATAAGATCTGATCTGAAGATGGAGCCGTAAGTGTGTCATTGTAACTCGCAGATAGAAATTCCTAATATAGTGGAGTTTGGAGTCATTTAATTTGTTATAGTAGGTACTTTCTCATGATGATAAGGCTCTGACGATTGAGCGAAAAAGTGACATTGGAACTCTAAGAATCTAGCTTCAAAATACAACTACAATGAACGCCTAAACTAAATGAGGTAGTATTTTTGAATTAGCACTTAATTTTCTTGTATTGGCAAACACAAGTGCTGGATGATTTTCATGACTCTAATGGTGGAACTGAAAAGTAACCATGAGAACTCCTAAACTAGATAATGTTACAAACTTTGGGTTCGTAATTGTAACAAAACACCACTTATATTAAATCCGTGTATTTTCAATACAAATACACAGAACAACACAATGTAATACTCAAATACTCTGATTAACACTAGTCACTCACTGTACTATCTCTAAACTTAACCGACTACACAATAAAACACTCGCTTCGCACTGGTCACTTTAAGTATCGCTTTATAAAAACTGCTCTGTATTTGTCAACACATCGCTATTTATACCCAGGGTAAAGTTCTACCTGAATCTAGAAAAATCTAAATTTATCGAGTAAACGATGACTTACTTCTTATTGTAAACAACTTATGATAGTACACGCTATTTTCACCCTTATGCCCTATACCACAAAGTCCATTATGGTATAGCTATTCGGATAGCGGCCAACTATTTGTTTATTAATAGGAGTAGCTATCTCTTTCTTTTATTTCTAGATCCCTCCAGCGTTCCAACTCTTCACGTTTCTAGATTATTCGTAACAATAAGATAAACTAATCGAAATTGGACTCATTTGTTCTATTTGTACAAGCACTCTAGTGCTAGACGATTTGCACAGTCTCATGATAGAGCTGGGAGTACGTTATGGGAACTTCGGATTAAAATGGAGAAACACCATCTACTTTGGTGTCATTTGTTATTATTATAAGGACTTTGGAGCGGAATGGCTTTCAGCGACTGATGATAGAGCTGGAAGATGTACCAGAGAACTCTCCAGCTAAACTAGGTTAATCCATTAAGTGGGGACTCATTCGGTTTGTTTTAGCAAACAATTTGGTGCTGGACGATTTTCAGTATCTGATGGTAATAATAAAAGATATAGGACATATTATCCAGCATTAATTTTTTTTATTTGGTTGATATACTTCGGTTGGTCAAAATTTGGTAAAAATCTAAAGCAAGATTAATAACAGAGTAACAGGAGGTTGGAAGCCGGTCTTTGCAAAATTTTCTGCGTGTAAATTATCGATATGTAACAAACTCTCCCGAAGACCCTCTAAACTCACATTTTAAATATAACAAAATTGTCTGTTATATTTCGTTTATAAAGGAGTCAACAGAGTTATAATCATATTATCTGGCCAAATGATTCATCTAGTGTTAAATTGAGGACCTATTTGTGTTATATAGTTTACCCTTTCATTCTTTTCAAAGGTACACTTCATCTCTTATAAACAACCATACTTTATCAGGAAATGTATACTATAAATTGATTTAAAGGACTAAAATTTAACATATTGAAGATATTTGGCATAAGAGAGGGAGTAATATATTACTTAAATACATAAATACATAATAAAGATATTTGACCTTAAGGGAGGGAATAATATATTAAATATATACATAAAATACATAATAAAATATATAGCTTAAGAGAGCGATATGATGATATTAATAATTACATAGACTTCATCTAAAGGAAAGAAGTACGGTAGTATGGAATATATGGACATAATTATTGTAATATTTAGGTTGGGAGTTGTAAAGCACTTTAGTGCCGCAATTTTATTATTGTGGGATATGTAAGAGGCGCCGCCTCGCCTCACATGTGTGAATACCATGCCGGCTGAAGGCCTTCCTAGCGTATTCCCCAGAAATATATTGAAACTAAAAGGAACTAAAGTCCTTAATCTCAAAGAGAAAATCAATATATTATGAAGAACCAAATTAATGGCAGATAGGCATTACTGTTGTGGGGTCACAAAGTGATAGCCATATAGTTTTAATGTCCAAATATGTGAATACATTGTTTGGAGGTTGGTGAGTATAGGCATGACCAAGGTGTTTCATTAATATTGAACACAGCCAAAATGCCAAATAATAAATATAATTCTCAAGTATACAATTAAGCATTGACTTGAAATAAGTAAATGTTGATAAAAATATATACTGTTGCTATTTTCGTAACAAACAGTTTAATAAAATAATAAATAAATATTGGCATGACCAAGGTGCATCATTAATATTGAGCACAGCCAAAAGGCCAAATAATAAATATGTTTCTCAAGTATACAATTAAACATGCACTTGAAGTAAGTAAATGTTGATAAAAATATATACTGTTGTTATTTTAGTAACAAACAGTAATAAAATAATAAATAAATATTGGCATGACAAAGGTGCATCATTTGTATTGAGCACAGTCAAAAGGCCAAATAATAAATATATTTCTCAAGTATACAATTAAGCATTGACTTGAAGTAAGTAAATGTTGATAAAATTATATACTGTTGTTATTTTAGTAACAAACAGTAACAAAATAATAAATAAATATTGGCATGACAAAGGTGCATCATTTGTATTGAGCACAGTCAAAAGGCCAAATAATAAATATGTTTCTCAAGTATACAATTAAGCATTGACTTGAAGTAAGTAACTGTTGATAAAAATATATACTGTTGTTATTTTAGTAACAAACAGTAACAAAATAATAAATAAATATTGGCATGACAAAGGTGCATCATTAATATTAAGCACAGTCAAAAGGCCAAATAATAAATATGTTCCTCAAGTATACAATTAAGCATTGACTTGATAATATGTTGTCTTCAATCACAATACCGAAACATTATTAACCGGTACGCGATAAATAAACATATTTAAAAGTAATCATTGCTCGCAATGAACTTCAAATAGTCCAAATCATAAAAATTTCATAAGTAAAATCAATTAAGATAATCCTTATGACGAAAGTCAAATGAACTCAGGTTAATGTATAAAAATACATTAAAACAAGCAATTTAATATATCCAGCTCTGTGATGTAGCTCATACCTGGTTGAAGATTTGATTGGTTATGTAAATAGATCAACTTTGCTAGGCGATAGATAGTTGGTGTTTATCTGGGTTCACCCTCTGAATACACTGTTTGTGGTAGGGCTTATCCGAATACCACGCACTGGTAACGAGGAGATAACCATAACGACAACATTACATGTGTGTCTTTATATAGATATACACAATGCATGCGACATGCATACAACCCTGATGCCTTCGCAAAGCCGACACTACCTTGTGACGAAGGTATGGTCCAATCAAAAAGCCAAATAATTAAAATAAATTATTACTGAACGAGAAATTAACCTTTATTCTAAAGATATTATAGTCAAATTTCCACCTATAACCCTAATAATTTATAGTCACCACAAGCAATGAAATATTACTTATTAATCGAATTTGAAGTTATAGATGAAATTTAGTAAGATCTTTGAACTCTTTAATATTGTGATTGAATACTCGATACATCTTAGAATCCAAACAATTCGTCTTATACTCGTTTTCTAATGAAACTAAGTTATTTATGTCTTCTCCAGATTGATTATTAGAGTTCTATTATTCTTATTTCAATTACTCTTTAATCAAATGTCAGAATTTAATAAGGTCTGAACTTTTAGAAATCAACGCTTATTAGATCTATTGTTGCTTTAAGTGAACAGTATTATGAAACATCTAGCCACCCGAATAATCATAAGTAAAGTTCATTTGTACAATCCTTATGATGTAGAGATTCAATCATGGAATCCAGGTTAATACATGAATATATACAGATAAACAATTTAGACAAATAACTCTAGTTCTGTAAAATAGTTCATGTCTGAGATGATTAGATATGAAAATGGATCAACTTTGCTTGGCGGTATAGTTGGGTGTATACCTGGGTTATCGCCCCAAACACCTTGGACTTACGACAGAGGGACATATTAACCGTGTGTCTGCACTGGTGAAGAGAAGATGACCATAATGACAACATTACATGTGTGCCTTTATATAGATTTACACAGCACAACTTGTTGCCTTCGTAAAGTCGATACTCCCCAGAGATGAAGATGACATGATCTATTTACCAAGGTAAAAAGTAAAAATATCTAATCCAAAATTAGTAATTAACCTTAATTTCAGATTTATTTAGTAAACTTCCTATCTTACTAAAAGATCTGTTATGCACTGTCACTATAAACAATAATATTTCAATTATCCAAAAGAATTAATTTGATGAAGAAGTTTAATATTATAATTCCTATCCTCCTAAATCCCTATATAAATAATATAAAATAAGAATACAATAAATAAATAAATAATTAAATTAAGTAAATAATTTATACAAAATATGGTTAAATAAACATAATACGTTTGGACTAAAGTTCATTCATTCCTCTCTTGCACTCTAACTCCCTGAAGCTTTATTAAAGTCATTTAAGATATTCGCTCCAAATTTAATTCAACAATTCAGTTTATATTAATTATTTCTTTGTTAGACACGAAGAGAGTAATTTGTATTAGTTTGTGATTATCTCGTTTAATATTTGTACTCGGTTTTAAATTTGATTGTAAATAAAATAATGTTTTATGAAGATTTGATTTTAAGAGACTGGCCTATACAATTAATTTACGTATTAGTTAATATTTAGTTTTATAATAGGATATAATAATTCGTATTAACATTTCATAATTTTAATAATTCATATTAAGGTAGGTTTTCGTGTGAATTTTGTGTAGGTTTATACCCCCGCTTATTGGTTATAATATATTATTCCTACAATGACAGACCTTCTGCTTTCAACTCCTAAAAGATCCCATTTCCTCCTAACAATATTTCCAATTTGAAGCATTAATTCAAATAATCATTTAAACTAGAGAAAGTTTCTATAATAAATATTTCCTAAGCTTGAATCACCTAGTTTTAATTAAAAGTCAATAATAAACAAAGTATTCCTTAAATTCCTCAATATATTAAAGCATCAGTTCTTCCACCTAATATCTACACGCCTTACCCTATCACCTAATTGTTCCTTCATAAAAAAAAAATTATAACTGCCCAAAATTATAACAATGCAGAAATAAAATCGTATTTGCCATACCTCCAACTCTGCAACAAACCTACAGTAACTCTGCATTCAGCTCCGACGACAGCTAAGAAGTCGCCCCCACGTGGCCTCGAAGACTCCAAAGGAATCAGCTCTCGATCCCTAAAGTTTAAATAACAAGCAGGATCAACTGTGCTATGGAAATTATTCTAAGAACTTCCTTAGCCGGTTCTCATCTATAAAGATATGTGGTAGCTATCACCAGTTAGTAGATTTTAAAAGATAAAAACGTACGCAAAACTTACGAAACGGATTTGAATGAAATTTTACACACAGATAGTTGATGACTTGGATTAGCACATAGGCTATTTATTATCCCGGGAAAGTCTAGTGATCCAGCGGGATTCGCTTCTATAATGTTGCGAATTGTACGTTGAAACTAGTTGATAATATTAATTCAGGTGCAGTAGTATTAGTAACTAATAACAATGGAATTCCTCCAAATGACGATGATGAAAGTATAGTATAAAGTAATTAAAGCACTTAAATCTATTCCTAATTAATAAGCTATTTAGCCAACATGCCTTTGAATTTGGTAATGCAAAGCCATTTCTTACTCCTATGAAAAATAAACAAACATAGCAATATCGGCCATTTGTAAGGTAAAGATGCAATAATGATAGTTCAAATGCATATGGTAAAAGTATAGTATAAACAATTAAAGCACATAAATCTATTCCTTGTTAGTTAATAAGCTATTTAGCCAATATGCTTTTGGCATTTGATAATGCAAAGCCATTACTTATTCCTGTGAAAAATAAACATAGCAATATTAGCCAATTGTAAGGTATAGATGCAATAATAAGTGTCTAGAGACAACAGGATTCCTCAAAATGCCGACGATAAAGGTATAATATAAAGTAATTAAGTCATTTATTTCTATTTCCTAGTTAAATAATAAACTGTCTTGCCAACATGTCCTGAAAATTGATAATATAAATCCATTACTTAGTCTAGTATAGTTATACAAACATAATAATCTTAGTCACTTGTACGACTCTGCTAAAATAAAATCAAAATGAGTTATTTATCACCCACACTAATTTAATTTAAATTGGAAAACTACATCACCTGTGTTGTTTAGAATTCCGATTTATCCTGCGTCCTGATTAGCAACCCTGCTGCAAAACTGTGAGGCAGCAATAGCTCCACAACCATTGTTCACATTTTTATGGAAAGAAAAGAACATTTATATAACAGCATAAATTAAGGTTTTATTTTCCTAAAATCAAAATAGACTTCCCTAATAATAATATCACACAATTTCTATAAAGTAAACAAGTCCACGTTTCTCCCATGTTATTAAACATCTTTTCAACAGCTATTCCTTAAAATAAATAATTTCCTTTCTTCATACAACAAACATTCTTCACTCAGTCAAGGATCGATCCACCTTTACACAACATTTTGCACAATTTCATTCTTGTAAACCTAATCACATATTTATCGGTGATATGTTTATTAAAATTGTATAGTCAACATTCAAAAGATTTATCTTCTAGTAAAACTACATTCTACCAATACTGCTAGATTTAAATAAACCCAACGACTACCATATCAAATACGAAGTTGCATAAGTACATACGTAATCCCTGAATAAATCTCCATTCTACATACTCACGTTTTTTTTGATCAATAAAATTTTTACCAATCCCTTTTCCTCCTATCTTTCAAAATCCCGTCATTCCCTTTTTATTTCAAAAATTTAAATCCTTGTTTTAATAATTTTTGTATCAAGCAAAGAATATTTCTTCTAACGTCAAAACTTTCAAATTTCCCACAGATTTTAATAATTATTGTATCAAACGAAGAATATCTTCGTCAAATCAAGAACTTTCAAACTTTCACTAGAACTTTCTTCTTCTTAATCTCTTAAATGAAAATTTCAACATTCATTTTATGCCTTCTGGAACGAAAAATCCTTTCCTTATCCGAGAAGCAAAAATCCCTTTCTCCTCATCTTCAGGTCTATTTATAACCTCCGTTTTTCTTTCCATCTTCTATCTTTTTATTTTTCAAATTTATTTTTTCTCTTATTTCTCAAATCCTGTCATTCTTTTCTCATATTCGTTCCCCTTTTCTAAGGTTTTATATGTTTATATGTTAGGTCCTATATATTAATGAGAATTAGTTTTTTTATTTATTTTCATCTTTAATTCCATTGATATTATTTATTAAACATAATTCAGACATATTTTTAACAAAAAAAAAAAATAGTATAGATTCTTATTATTTTCTTTTATTACACTAAACCTCTTAAGGGATAGATGAAGTCTGTTACAGATATATATGTTAAGATGTTATACCGTGTGTGAAGAACAAAAAAGGTGTGTGTTGAAGACTGGCAAAGGATATTGTGCTTTTTTTTAAATACTGCATCTCGCCTGTCAAAGCACTTTAGCAAACTCAAGCTCTGACATGTAGTTTTCGTTAATTAAAAACAGCGAACAAGTATGGGGACAGTCGCTGCAGCTCGGCATGTGGCCTCGAAGGGCGCAAATTGAATTAGTCGGGGGTACGAGACGCACGCACGCCGCCCATAACCGCCGCTTATCTGATTAGATACCTCGCTGCAACTTGCGATGCTCTTTAAGAGTTTCGAATTATCTAGTAATCATTGTTTTCGTTTTGATTTTTAAAAATCTAAGTGCCTTGTTCACTAGTGATATAACCAAACAAACATCATTTTTAACTTCCCGCTACGTAGTACGTAGTGTACGTAGATAGGAAGTTACTGAATTTGCCCCGATTTTCGAAAGTCGAGTTTTCACCGGATCTCCAAGTTTTGAGGTCCTAGGAATCTTTTCCGACTATTTTCGCGATGACGTCTGTATGTCTGTATGTATGTATGTATGTATGTGTGTGTATGTGTGTATGTAAACATCTCATAACTTTTGAACGGCTCGACCTATCGAAATGCAGTTGATGGCATTTGATTGGATTCTGCTCAACTTAGCCTTTCTGAAAATTTTAACCAAATCGGTCCAGCAGATGAGAAATTTTGAAAAACCTCAAAAAAATTTTGGTGAAACAGTATTTTTTTAACATAACTTCCAGATTAATATTGTACCGATTGAGTACAAAAACTAATCAGCTCTATTTTTCAAAAAACTACATTTAACACATTCATTGCATCAAAATCGGTTTATCAGTTTGGGAGAAATCGTTGACGAAAAATAAAAAAAAGTGTTTTTTCGACATAACATTTTAACCAATCATTTTTTGGTATTCTACGATATTTTTTAGTACTAAACAAAATACGTCAGATGGCATTTCAAGAATCAAAATCGAATCAAATTTTCAAAAGTTACAGCTTTTCAAATATTACGTCATTTTAAGCAAATTTACTTTATATTTTTAAAATAATTTTCAGGATTATTTTAAAATAATCGCCTCTGTGGTCTAGTGGTCCAGCGTTGGCGTTGACCACATGAGGTCCCGGGTTCGATCCCGGGTCGGGCACTTTAAAAAAAAAGTGTTTTTTCAGTTTTCTGAGAAACACAAAGTTATCCGGGATTGCAAAGTGCCCGATTGGCGATAGGCTTGCCACCTATTACATTTGTGGGACCAAGTATCTTCAGCTAATCGTGGGTGCACTTGTTGTACCTCTGCCTACCCCTTCGGGAATATGGGCGTGAAGATACTTTTTTTAAAATTTTCAGGCCAATGCACCGATGAACTTAAAAATCTTATCAGCTTTTCTCCTTTAAAAACTGCGTTAAATACTGTTAATTGGATCAAAATCGGTGAATTTGTTTAGGATTTATTAATGATGAAAATATTTGAAAAAAAATGTTTTTTGACATTGCTACGAAATTTTTCAACCTATCCATTATTTAGCTAAAGCAATATTTTAGATCTCAAAAATTGAGTTGAATGTCATTCGAAAGATCAAATTCAATCAGCGTTCCCAAAATATACAATTTTTAAAAATCAATATACTGCCATTTTAACAAAATAGATGTTTGAACTGAAAAAATCTATGTTTATAGTTTTTACTCTTTTGAACTTAAAATACCTTAATTTAGCGGGAACCCCTTACACATTTTTTTTGTAGTGATAGTCTAGCCTAAAGTAGGAGTGGTCAACGGGAGTTCAAATGTTTTGTCTTAACGCGATCTTCTCAAGTAATAGCTGCGACCGACCGGTTGGGAACCCAAAGCCTAAAGTTTCATAACAGTGGCAATTGAGTTTAAAAAAGTCCTATGAATTAAAAGATCATATGTAAGTTTTATAAGGAAATGATTTCTTATTTGTTGTAATAAAATAATCAATGAAAATTTTAATAATATTTACCTCTGCGAAAAATTTACTCTTTATGTTCTATTATTATTTGGTTTTGCAATCATAATTATTGTGGTTTTATTTTTCATGTAGTTTTTGAGTTAAATCTTAATAAGTAAACAACAAAAAAATCAAATCTCTCCTCTTTATACTCGTAATATTAGTTTAGGTAGTAGAATCGTTATATAATATAAATTATACATGTAGTAGAATTAAGAAATAAAATGGTTTTTATCATCAAAGTAATGATATTGTTTAGCTAAAAATCTATGAACTACGTTAAAAATACCTAATTTATTTAATTAAACAGCTTTATTTTTATAGATGCAAAGAAGGTTATGTTTTTAACTAAATAAGTGTTGCGATTTTTTGCAGATTAGTATAGCAGTAAATCGTAAATACGGAAAAGTACGTTGAAAATGTGAAAAACTACCCAGCAGTTGTTTGATTGCAGGTTGCTAAGTGATCACATATTTCACGAGGGACTTGTTTTCCTGACTCCTGAAAACAGAGCATTTTCGTTATTTACGTTTCAAGCTCGTTTTGTTCTGTTTTTTCTACACAATAAATTTATTATCTTATTATGATAACCTTGTCGTCAGTCAATGGTTGCCTTTTTAATGCAATTTTCATTTATTTAACAGACTAGGTATCTGTGTCACTATATCGTCCCATACAGTTTGCAAAATAACTAAAATTTCAGTCTCGCTGACGTTATTGGAAAGAGAACCTTAACTTATATCTATATCTAAATAAAAATTAATAACCGAAGTGCTTGTACGCGCATAACTTCGAAATAAATGCGCCAAACCGGATAATTCTTTTTTATTGTATTCGTTATTGTCAGAACAAATTTGTATGAAAGACAATATTTTACAAACGTATGGAAAAATCTTGAAAAACTTATAATATGGAAAGTGACTGAGTAAGTGAGACAGAATATAGTAGGAGGTATTTTCAATATATCACAATAAAAAATGGTCAAATTAGTTAATTATAATTTTATTAATTTAACATGGCCGTAATTTAGACGATAGATTTTGTCTTTTACGTAGGTACACCACCCGTGCAAAGCTGGTGCTGGTTTTATTTAAAATTAGCTGACTCGCGCAGCTTCGACCACGACAGACAGTCGGTCAGATAGACAGACAGGTAGATAGACAGACTTTCGCATTTATAATATTGGTACGGAACTAGTATAGAAATTGGAATACTCAGACAGACCAACAGACAGACTTTTTCCGACATGGGCTCACACAGGATTGAATTACCTTGAATTAAATTGAATAGCTGCTCTGTAAACAGATCTCTGATCTGTCGCGCAGATCATGAGATTCCAGGTTCGATACTTGGGTAGTGCAATAATTGTTACTAAGGGAACTCCAACTTGTGTAATTTTCTCTCGAAACTCAAAAATGTAAATTTTAGAGAGAAAATTTTAGGATCAGCTTGAAGTCTGAAGGTTTGTTAGCATCCTTGTGGCTTGAGTAAGCACGTGCGGCTGTTGGTCCTTGTATTTATTAGCCTCTCGACTTTAACGAGATGCCTAGCAGTAAGACAGCTGATCTAATCTTCAAAAAGAGGCCCGTAATAACGTGGAGAAAAATGGTAAATGGAAGCATTTATTAAGAACCAAGTAATTATTCCACCATCCCCGTTTTTCTATCGATCGCCACGGCATCGTCATGTGGTGAACGTTCGGTGTATCCGGACAAAGCGGTTCGACTCGACATTCTTTATTCGAACCACAAGGGACCACAAGGGAGGGAACATGCTTCCTGAGTTTGTGTTCCCCGACGAGTACAATTTGGGGATCTTCAAGAGAAGAGTGAACAGATACCTTCTAGAAAAGCGCGTTACATCTTAGGCCACATCTTAGCTTGCCATCAGGCGGAATCGTGGTCAAGCGCTTTCCTATCGACGCTAAAAAAAGTAAATCTTATATTTGGAATACATCATAGGTAAGTATAATGTTTAAAAAATATATGCAGAAAGTTAAAATTTAAATAAAAATTATGTGTTACAATTACGGTCATTCCTCATTTTATCCTACTTTAAGTTAACAAAGATGTTAATGTTGCATTGATGTCCACGAAATTAGGATGTTATAATTGATAAATGTTTGTCGGTATTATTACCACATTCGCATCCGGGGAATTCTCTCTCAATCATGTCAGAAAGTGGTCGTTGTTGTAAGTATGTAGATTTTAACAACAGGATATAGAATAGTATGATGAAATGAATGATACGTTTTCAAAAGTAGTACTTCAACTTTATCGCCTTCAACTTTATAAGGCTCAAATTCGGCCCCACATGGAGTACTGTTCTCATCTCTGGGCCGGAGCTCCTCAGTACCAGCTCCTTCCTCTTGATCGCATTCAGCGTAGAGCGGTTCGAATCGTTGACGACCTGGCTATTTCGAAACGGCTCGACTCTTTGGCATTGCGCAGAGATGTTGGTTCACTCTGTGTCTTCTATCGTATCTTTCATGGGGAGTGTTCCGACGAGTTATTTGGATTAATTCCTGCCGCCGAATTCCATCATCGGACATCGCGTCAAAATCTGAAATTCCATCCTCACCATCTCGATGTCAGGAAATCCACAAATGTACGTTTCTCTCGACACTTTTTGCCTCGCACTACTTCGTCGTGGAACCAATTACCGGCAGGGGTGTTTCCAAACGGATACGACTTGGGGGCCTTCAAGAAAAGAGCTTACTCATTCTTAAAAGGGCGGCAACTCAACTGCAAGACCTCTGGTATTGTGGATGTCCATGGGCGGCGGTGATCACTTACCATCAGGTGCACCTCCTGCTCGTTTGCCCCCTCTAAACTCTAGTTCAATGTTCTGTTATACGGAAACCAAACAAAATTGTGTTAAATGTTCAATAAGTTGTACATATAAGTGTCAACGAACAACTTATGGGAAGTGATCTGGGCCTAGTGGATTCCACAGTAGTTTTAGGCATAAAACTTAAAAAATTACACTGGGGACTACACATAGATAAGTTAGCAAGTAGATTTATTGAGCTGTAATAAATCTATTTGGTAACTTTTTTTTTTGATTTTGTTGATTTCTTTGATTGATTCAATAAAAGAATTAAACTGACTAATGTTGATAATGCTAGATTTGTATATTTCAGTTACTTTCATAACATTATCTTAAGGCGAGGTATTTCGACGCGCGTCAATTCTATAGAAAATGGGTGGTGCGGTATGTTCTAAAACCGCTGGGAAACATGTTAATTTTCGGATAAATAAATATAGGACGTCAGCTGAAAACTAAAATTTAGCACATTCTTTTTTGTATTTACAAATAAATATCACCATATAAAAATCATGTGGAAAATTAGAAATATTATTAACAAATTATTTGTTTTAGAGATTGTTTAACCTGTTTTCGGAATTTTATATGAACGAGTAAAGTACATTTTATCATGTAATGAGTTATCACATTCTTTAGACAATATCTTCAGGTATATCGTGTAATTTTTGTAAATTTTGTTATTTAACAATCAATACAAAAAAACGTGATTTAACAAATCAGTTTTTTTCCGTTTGTCGCGATGCCTCGCCTTAAGTTTCATGGAATTGTTTTTAGGTGAAATTCCACCGAAATAAATACTATATTAGTGTTACAAAAGAGAGCTATGCAATCTCGACTCTAGAGTTTCCTCGTGAGAAAAATTTAAAGAAATCAATATTTGTACTGTGATATCCTATTATATATATATCTGAAAATCTCATGTGTGTTCATAGAAATATTATTAACTAATTTAGGAAAAATGCTGATGTCGACTCTCTAAATACAAGGTACAAAAACAATCTTGTTTTGCATGCATCTCGTCTCCACAGAATAAGCAATTAATTAATGGGACAGTGTATACGCTTTTACAGTAGGATTTCTAAGGATATAAGTAATCTACTTATAATGAAACTTAAAAAATGTTGAAACAAAAAGTATCTTTATGCCCGTATACGCGCAGGGGTACGCAAGGGTTCAAAAAGTGCACATACGATTAGCTGAAGATACTTTAGTCCTATGATGTGATAAGTGACAAGCCTATCGTCAACCAGACACCTATTAGATTCCAGGTGACGTTGTTTTTATCATAAAACTGCATAACACATTTTGAATTGCCCGACCCAGGACTCGAATCCGGGACCACACCGACATCGAACCACTAGACTACAAATTCAAACAGAATTGTATAAAGTAGGTTATTGTAAAATTTAAGATTACTTGAAAGACAAAAAAGGCTGGGGATTGTTTCCCCTTCATTCCAATCTTTGATAATTTTTGTTATTGGTTAAGAATTCTAACTGAAAAAAGAAAAGCTTGCCGATTTTCTTTTGCTAGATCTCCTCAGTGTGAGAACGCGTTCCAATCCGGTAGCAACTGGCTATCTGCCAAAAGTGCTTGTAAATGTTAATTTGTAGGGTCAACCGGTTTACAGTACTTTTTTCATCACTGAAACTTCCCACTAAATTGATGTATATTTAGTTCATAAGAACAAAAACTATACCTACCATAACTTTTTTTGTACAATAAGATAGCAAACAAGCAGATGGGTCTCTTGATGGAAAGAGTCAACCATCGCCTATAGACACCAAAGATGTTAATGGTGCGTTGCTATCTTGTGGCGAGGTCTAATGCTATATTTATATTTACCGGCTACCTTACCTTCTAAACTGGAATATGATAGTGACAAGCACTGACGCTATTGCGGCAGAAATAGGTAAGGCGTTGGTATCAGACCCAGGCGAGACAATGCAGACCTCTACCACCAAGTAGCCACTATGGCAGTGACTCGTATAGCCCATTGGTCGACTTTTACGATCTGCCTGGCAAAACGGCAGTTAGCCAATTCTTCAAAAGAGTCTTGACCAATACATTTTTCAAGATCAAAAATATAAATTTGGTTATTATATTATATTATATTATATATAATTAATTAAAAATATGCTGTTTCTTTTAATTTTTTTTTTCAAATAACTTTT
The DNA here is from genome assembly GCA_036924255.1 of Apodemia mormo. Taxonomy (NCBI): domain Eukaryota; kingdom Metazoa; phylum Arthropoda; class Insecta; order Lepidoptera; family Riodinidae; genus Apodemia; species Apodemia mormo. The sequence goes on along the minus strand of JAUPFN010000006.1, from coordinate 23,026,212 downwards.
TCTTTTATCAAAAAGTGGTAGTCCAATTTATGTTTCTGCAGGTACACACGAGGTACCAAATTTACATAAAAAATATATTATGGTACACACATTGGTTTCTCAGCATTCGCAGAGGTACACAAATTTTCAAGAGAGGTACGACAAGGTACACAAAAGGTACCAAATGTCTGCAATACAATCAACCTATTATCCTTATTAAAAAATACACCTGTGATCCTGACGCTCGCTTTTAGCTGTGGCTAAGTGGTTTGAACTTTGAACAGTCATGTCAATTGCATTAGCACGTAATCAAACGAATACGAGACATCTTATTTACGTCACACAGGCGTTAAAAGGCTGGATTCTAGCACAAGCATTTTACGAATATTATTTAGGTTGCAGTAAGCAGGTAATTATATTTTGCTACGAACCGTTCTTGTGTCAACTCTTAAGTTATTCCTTCTGCTGAAATGGCAGTCTTAAGAGGTTAAGGTAGGCTGTTATCTCAAGCGATATACTCGTTTAATCTGTTGGGAGCTTAATAATTAAAAACGGCTACACTCACATTTAATCGGTATAGGTTTTGATTAGTTTCGGACCTATATAAGTCCTTCATCAGGGTGAGTAGGACGTTTTCGCTATCGCGTCTCGTCTCGTCTCACGAAAGCTTTAATAATTTTATTGTTTGGAGCTTGTTAATATCTTTTTCACAGTAATAAACATTTCACAACGAATAGAAAAGTTAATATTATTTAGACTTTTGCTCTATGAAGTCGAATTATGTATTGAGCAAGGATTAAATTGGATACACCTTTCAAGGTAATTTCTTAGGTTGATAGTACTGCTTGCATTTACAACCAGAAATATAGAGCTATAATACTAGAAGAAATAAAATTACAACAGGGGTATTTTTAATTGGCATGTTATCCGGCATTATAAAGTTACACATTAAGGTATATTTCTATTTTTCTCGATATACTATATCTAAAAACGTTTGACATTTATAAGCATTTGCACCATCACCTGTCTATTAGTAGGTATTTGTCTGGTCTGTGGTATTGATCCATGTTAGCTACAGTATTCAACTAGCTATAATGCCTTCAACGACGAGAAAACAGTGGACAATATTTTCTTATGTTGCTCATCCTACGCGACCTGGTTTACTATTTTTCATACACTGGCTGGCGTAATACGTAGTAATCTTCATCGTAAGGTTATTACCGGATTTCAGGTTGCTCTGAAGATATTTTCTTTGTAGTAACATCCCAATAATAATAATTATTATTGTTAAAAATAACTACTAGCAATCTTGGAAGCATTGAAGTACGCTTCAAGTTTAAATATTAGTAAAATAGCATTGTTCTCAGACAGAAAAAAATGCTCTTCAATACCTTGCTCGATGCGCTTTTTATGGTAGAGTGTACCCATAGCATACCAACTACTAGAAGCAATTCATCAACTAACTTTATACGGTCTTAATCTGAGATTGCAATGGGTTTCGGCGCATATTGGTTTAAAGGGTAACGAGGAGACTGACAAACTGGCAAAACCGGCTTGTTCCTTTAGAAAAGAATATAACATAGACCCATTTTATTCAGAAATTCTACCAAAATTCAAAAGCTTGTGTTACTCACGTTGGAAAGAATATTTGATGTACGATCAAAAACAAAGGGTATATGATATAAAACAATTCAGTGTCAGCCAATCTGTTGTCCTTGGTTTGTTGACTTAAAACTTAATAAAAAATATCTTAAGTTAGCTTTTAGACTTTGATTTGGACACATTCCGTCAAACAAGTTTGCGTATTTAATGAATAAGACCGATTCACCTAATTGCGATAGCTGCGGTACAATAGAAGATGTGCAACACTTGGTAATGGAGTGTATAAAGAATCACACGGCACGGCAAAACTTCCTTAATAACTATAATATAAATATTTATGACGTGGGTTTGATACAAACGATTTTAGCAAACCCAGCTTCAAAAAAATTCAAGGGTCTGTACGACTTAATTCGAAATAACAGTAGTTAGTCATAACTTGTTTGTGTTAAGATAGATTAGTTGCGATGCGATAGACATATCCGAAAGGATAAAATCCCAAAAAAAGACTTTAAAAAATATAAAAAACGAAAGTTTAACTCATTTAAAAACATACATTATAACGATACATCGAAAAACTGAAGATATTATGTACATTGCACAATCATGTATTCATAAGTTATATAATATGCACAGTTAGCTTTGGTATACACAATTGCATGCATGCACAAATATATTAAAGTTTAGTTCAAAAGTTTTGAAGCTGCGCCTCTACTTTTCTTTTAAAAACATTGATCGAAGTAGTTTCTTGAAAGTCACAAGGACGATTATACCATACTAATATAAGCGGAATCTTGTAGCGAAGAAATCTAAAGAAATATAAAGGTTTTCAGCTATCTATGCTATTAAAAAGAAGGTCTTAAATCTTTATTGTATATATTATAACTAGCTGATCCGGCAAACGTTGTTTTGCCTTACATATTAGGAATCCATAGCAGACAAACAACGTGACACTTAATTTATATAATTCTACGGGATAAACTTTATATGGTGGTTAAGTATTCTTAAATTTTCTAATTTTCCGCGCAATTTTCTTAACATTTTCTTTTATAAGAACCTTCTCCTTACAATTACAAACACAACAAAAAAAATTGCCGAAATTGGTCCAGCCATTCAGGCGTGTTGTCGTGATCAAGGAAAATAGGGATTGATTTTTATATATAATAGACTAGCTGACCCGGCAAACGTTGTTTTGCCTTACATATTAGGAATCCATAGCGGATAAACAACGTGACAATTTATATAAGTCTACGGGATTAAACTTTATATGGTGGTTAAGTATTCTTAAATTTTCTAATTTTCCGCTCAATTTTCTTAATATTTTCTTTTATAACAACTTTCTCCTTACAATTACAAACATAACAAAAAAAAAATTACCGAAATTGGTCCAGCCATTCAGGCGTGATGTCGTGACCAAAGAAAATAGGGATTGATTTTTATATATATAGATACATAATTCTTCAATGCGTGTGCATGTCACTGAACTCTTTTCAAACGGCTGGACCGATCTTAATGAAATTTTTTGTATGTATTCAGGTGGATAATAAAATGGTTTAGATTTACAATTGAAACCAATAAGTGGCGCTGTGATCGGTTCAGGTAGTACACGGGTGAAGCTGTGCGTTAAATTTAAAAACCTGTCTACTGAATAAATGTTATATTGGATATTTTCATATTTGCTTAGATGGAAAGCCTTATTATCTAGTGGTTAGCTTCTTTGACAAGACAAATATTGTGGTCCCGAATTCAATATCGGATGGGGCTAACGTTATAAGGATTGTTTCGGGAGAAAACAAACTAGTCTGGAGTCAAACGACGGTATCTTAAAACGCTTCATCGAATGGACACATAAAGTTGTCGGCATTGGTTATTTCAAGAAACAAACGATAGCATTAAGATAAAATTTAAATACACGAAATGTGATGATAGTAATCCCCACAGTCTTATCATAAACCCATCATGTCAGTGGACAAACTATTTAATATTAGTCTATGAACGTTGGTAAGTCTTGTCAAGAAACTGGTGTCATCATATTTATTTATTTTATTTGAAAAACTGTTTGCCTTTTGCGCAACCATAAGAAGCACCAAAGTAAAGTCTAAGCTAATTTCAAATTTCAATATACAAAATAAAAAAAGAATTAGGGACGAAGTATATTGCAATTATTATGAATAATAGATAAAGTAGCGGCGGTGTCGCTCGAGTGTGTCCGGTCTCTGGGGAGGCCTGTGAGCCGAATTCGAATATTGCAAATATTATACGCGTCATTTTCTCACGTACCCTTTATGCATTCGCCACCCGCTGCTCTGCTGCTTGTCTTGGGAACCAATAAATTTTGTTTGTTAGGGATATGTCGAATCTTTTTAAGTTTATTTGTGGTAGCAGTTTTCATGGATATTAGAGAAGTGCTCATAGTGTTTGGTAGGAAAATAATCGATTGCTACCAAACAGTGTACAGTATGGACAAGTTGTGGATGGTTTCAGGTTACCTGATGTTCAGTGGTCGCTACTTTAATGCAAACTTACAATCTAAGAGAATTACATGTCAATGTGTTGCCTGTTTTAAATAAAATAAAAGTAGATAATCTGGCTCTTGAAACACCCTTATCCTAGCTCATTTTGAGGACCAAGTAAAAGAAACTTTGCCTTTGTCACTGTGTCCGATAAAGTAATAATGTTTATTGTTTGGACCAGAAAAAATAAGCGGAATATAATGTAGTTGATTTAAATTCAGCATCATTCCGTTTGCGTCAATTCGAGACGCTTTCCAATAATGTTTTGATTTTATGTTTTCATTACTGCTATATATTGTTACTTGAGATTCTTACGTCCCCTGTGTAAGCTACGGTAGCGGTGTATAACAATGGATATTACTTTATTGCAGCATTTAATAAATAGTTCGGGAATGCAAGAGTTGATACTTTTCGCTGGATTTATTGAGAATATATATTTAAAATTCATACGCTTATATAAAGGGAAACCTGCGCTATTATAGCTCCGAAAAAATGTTATGCTAGATCTGATAAATGAACCTACTATGACCATCAATTCTGTCCCACTGGTTTCACTGTTCAGTAGCTAGTAGTAACATACAATATAACAAGTACTTACTCCATGTATGTTTTCCTACGCAAGCGCAGGACTATCATGATATATATAGGCACGTAAGCACTATTTTGTTTAAATATGTGTATTTATTAAAACTTGGATTAAAAATCCGCTTAGTGAGTTGTTATAAATATGGTAATTTGACGACTATCTTATAAATAGTTTATTGATTCAAGGTTTAATTAATTTCATCTTTTTATCTTATAAATTGTTTTTTGCTATTTGCAAAAGATAAAGTATTAAAATTATTAATATACATATGTTCCATTTGTTTTAAAGAATTTTAAAAGTCAAAATGAATCTTAGTAATTTATGTTATAATGGTCCTTCGAGCCGAATATCTTTAGTTCAGTGGCTTTTTTTTTTTTTTTTTTTTATAGAAGAGGGGGCAAACGAGCAAGAGGTGCACCTGATGGTAAGTGATCACCGCCGCCCATGGACATCTGCAATACCAGAGGTCTTGCAGTTGCGTTGCCGGCCTTTTAAGAATGAGTTAGCTCTTTTCTTGAAGGTCCCTATGTCATATCCGTTCGGAAATACCCCTGCCGGTAATTGGTTCCACAACAGAGTAGTGCGAGGTAAAAAATGTCGGGAGAAACGCACAGTTGTGGATTTCCAGACATCGAGATGGTGAGGATGGAACTTCAAGTTTTGACGCGATGTCCGATGGTGGAATTCGGCGGCAGGAATTAATCCAAACAACTCGTCGGAACACTCTCCATGATATATACGATAAAAGACACAGAGAGAACCTACATCTCTGCGCAATGCCAAAGAGTCAAGCTGTTTCGAAATGGCCTGGTCGTCAACGATTCGAACCGCTCTACGCTGAATGCGATCAAGAGGAAGAAGCTGGTACTGAGGAGCTCCGGCCCAGAGATGCGAGCAGTACTCTATGTGAGGCCGAACCTGTGCCTTATAAAGTTGAAGGCGATGGACCGGCAAAAAGTACTGTTTCGCTCTGCTAAGCACACCGAGCTTTTTGGAGGCTAGTTTAGCCTTGCCTTCCAAATGACCGCGAAACTGAACGTAATTCGATATGTCAACTCCCAGGATTCCGACACTAGCTGAGGCTGTCAGGAGAGTATCCTCAAATCGAGGTGATACGACAAAGGGCGTCTTTTTTGCGGTGAACACGCAAAGCTGTGTCTTCCTGGGGTTAAAAGTGACCAGGTTTTGACGACCCCATTCAGAGACATCGGTAAGTCGAGTCTCGACTTCAGACACAAGCTTGTTTCGGCACTCTTCGACGTGTTCCCGAGAAATACCGCTTCGGCCGGAGTATGTAGCATCACCAGTACTGTCATCCGCATAGCAATGTATGTTGCTAATTCGCATCATATCATTGATATGCAGAAGGAACAGTGTCGGTGATAGCACGCAGCCTTGGGGAACACCAGCATTGACAGATTTAAGGTCGGAGCACGCACCGTCGACAACGACCTTGATGCTCCGATCAGCCAAAAAACTGGTGATCCACTCGCATAATTTCTCAGGAAGCCCATAGGAAGGCAGCTTCGCGAGAAGCGCTTTGTGCCATACCCGATCGAAGGCCTTCGCTATGTCCAAACTAACTGCCAATGCCTCCCCCTTGGACTCAACTGCTTCCGCCCATCGATGAGTTAGGTATACTAGAAGGTCACCAGCTGAGCGGCCGCGACGGAAACCGTACTGACGGTCGCTAATCAGCTGGTGCTCTTCTAAATACTTGAGGAGCTGAGAGTTGATGATTGTCTCCATAATTTTGGAGAACAAGGAGGTTATGGCTATGGGCCGATAGAGGCTTAAATTCAATTTAAATAAATAATGATAAAAACAGACTAATTACGTCTAAGGGGAAAAATGTGTTGCAGTATTTGGGCCTTGGTCCAGTTAGAATATTTAATTTTGTATATACATAAATAAATTCGATATTATTTTTATAACTCTGTAAAAAAATTATGTAAATTGTATTTCTTTAAAATATTGTTTTGACAATAACATTAAAAGCTCATTAATTGTTGTCACAACATTATTAAAAAATAAAATTTTTGAGTTCTGAGCTAGTTAAGTTTCACAATGAAAATAAATTGTTTTACAAGTAACTTTTTAAATCAGTAATGAAAATGCTATACATGCTATAACTGTTAGGAATAAGAAATCGAAAGTGATAACGATAGGATACTTTAGCAGGCATTCATTAGTACCTACCTGGATCGTTAATTACAACTTTTTTATTTTCCTCAATGACAAAGGAACTGTTGGCGAAAAGAAAAGTAGACAAGTGTCGTGACATGAACCCTCGAGCGTAGTGCAGGGACGAGGGCGGGGGCGACCAATAGGGCGGCGCGGACAACGCGGCGGGCGCGGCTATTGGCCCTCCTGGGGGTGAGCGCCCCGCCCCCTCCTCGAGGCTCACCCTTATTGAATTAGGCTTATCATTCGATTTCGAGTGGGGCAAGCGCGCGGTCCTACGCGACGGCAAAAACTATCTTTGCGATCCGATACCATCTGTAATCGGCATAATTCGATATACTCGCGGCTCATCCAATTATGCGCCCGTGAGCCGTCGCGGTTTCCAATAAGAAACTCTACCGCCCCGCGTGGCTGAAAAGCGGGATTTTTGAATATTGGGATATTTGGTTTTGTACTAGGTTCGGGCACATGTCAGGGAGTGATTTGATTAGATAGCTAGTCATGGAATACGGATATCTGAGCGGGGCCGGCGGTGGTTTCGACGGCGGTTGCCTAGGCTCGGGCGGCGGCGAATTGTCGTGGGGCGAGCTGGCATCATGCGGCCAGATGTCGCAGGCGGCCTACCGTTACCAGGGCATGCGGTACCAGCCCCCGCCGCCACAGTGCGCGCGACCACAGGATGCTGCTATGAGGAATCACCATATATTTCCACCGGCTATGAATCTTCAGCGTAAGTAATGATAAATTATTCAAAATACATAAAGATTAGAAAAGAGCCGTCGGTATATTTACACAATAGACCGACGGCATAAACATACTGCGTAAAGATAAAAAAAAATACTTTCATTTTTATTCACCTAATATTAGAATATCTTAGTATTTATATTATGCGATTTTATTAGTATTTATGCATTCTTTGTAAAATATAGATGGGATATTTATACTCGTATGCTTAGTTTTTACACACACACGTAATACATACCCTACACACACACACATATATACTACTACATATACTTATGTTATTTCACTAAAATATGTGTTATTATAACACTTATCATTGCAATACTTACCTTATTTCTTTTAAACCATGTACTTACTATATATAAATGCGTTAGAAAGAGTGGCTCCTTCTGACAGGTATGCTCATTGCATTGAGACAATCCTTGGCTATGTTTTTTTTATATCATAAGATAGCAAAAAAAAGATGGGTCTCCTGATGGCAAGAGTTAACCATCGCCTATAGGCACCAAAGATGTTAATGGTTCGTTGCTATTTTGTGGCAAGGTCTAACGGCACATGCATAAGTTTACAAGCTACCGTACTCTCCAAGCCGGAACGTCACAGTGAAAAGCACTAACGTGTGGGAGGAATATGTAAGGCGACGGTACCAGACCGGAGGAGACAATTCAGAACTCTGTCACCTAGTAGCCAAGTCGTCTTTTACGACTGGCCTGGCGGAACGGCAATTGGCTATTCTTCAATAGAGCCCGGATCAATACTTTGGGTACGGTTTACGGGGTTAATGATAAAATAAAGATTTATTATTTTACCATTTTTTAGTGTTATTTTTTTTATTTGCGCGGATGGCTGAGTAAACATACAACAATTTGCATTGGATCATACCGCTGTGTGATCTAATATTTCTATTAGTTATAAAATGAAATTTGGTGTATGTATTTATTCGGTAAAACGATCATTTTTGTTTTTGCTAACCATTTGATTTGCCTTGTAGTTTAGTGCTAATAGGGTACATTCGGCTCAGAACATCAGAGCTCCCGAATTCAATACCTTTAAGCGCAAATGTATTAATGAGATTTTATGCTTGAATCGTTATCCCTGGAAACCGAAACCTCAACACCAGTGACGAGTCTGGTGGTAGTGTGTTAAATTTCCCTCGCTTTGAAAGAGCGCATGAATCTGTCAGTCCCAATTATATAACAACAAGCGATATTCGACATAAGGTCGATAAAATACGACAATGAGGACTACCAACCAACGCACAAACTGACCAACCAGTAGGTAGTCGTAGCGAATTAGAACGTCTATTGATGTTTGTTTTATCCTACTTAGCCCGCAACCGAACCGAACCGGCGAGATAATATTGTTTTCCAAAAAACTATTGGAACTTTGATACAATATTTCTTATTCCTTGGTTGATCCTGTGTGATGTCGAAATTACTGTTGACTCTTAATAACATATCACCTGTTACTATTAAAATAACATAACTTACTAACTTAAAGTTTAATAAACTTGATTATTGATTTGCTTGTTAAACTACTCCTAGGAAAGTATTCCTCGTAGAAACTACTTTCCAATTCGATGCTAATAACATTATTAGACTATCTTCAATTAATAATGTTTGGAAGTTTTTTGAAATTTTATGTATATATGTAAAGATAGAAAATTGTATCAAATTTGCTTTTGAATATTTAGATTAACTCGGGACCCAACACCAGAATCTATTATCAAATTGTTTACCTACATGCTACGATCGTAGCATAGCGTAGCACAATTAAGCTCTGACATGATTTCACGTACGCTAATGGCTTGAACTTGGTAGGCTAACAAGAGTAGAAAATAGGTTATATTTTATCTATACATATATATATATATATATATATATATATATATATATATATATATATATATATGTGCATATATAATATAGTACTATATATGCATGTATTAAAAATGACGAAAAAGCCAAAGTTTGTCTGTCTATCTGTTATGCTTTCACAGCTAAACCACTGAAACGGTTTGGATCAAATTTTGTGCTGAGATTGAAGACTTGGTGTCAAATATAAGCTACTTTTCAATCAAAAATCAACCCTTAAGGTGATCAGAAATGGGATGAAAGTTTTCATGAAATATTAAATTGGTCGAAGCTGTGTGGGTCAGCAAATGATAAATAAAATATGGTTTAACTTTTATCTTTCCGGAAAAGTACCACGTATTTGGCTTTTCTTTGCCGTAGTGTCAGTGCTTGTTACTGTTGGAAAATATTAAAATCCCTAACATTTTGCCGTTAGTATTAGGTAAGGCGGAAGATAAATTTTACACTACATATCCATCTTTTAAAATACCTAGTGGTTAAAATGTTTGTGAAACATTTTACTTTAAACTTGCTTGGTTTGAAAGTTAGTAATTAATGCTTAATGAAAAAGCCAGTGGAAATAAATAGGCTATTTAACAAAATACTAATGAAAAGAGATTTCCAGGTGTAATATTTTAATTGGTCTATGGTATTCAAACATCTTGTATTATATTGTGATGCATATATAGCGCACAGAGAAATGTTTTATTTGATTGATGATTTGAGACTGCATTTCACCATTGAACATCATGTCCAATCGTGTCCAATGGTGTGATTCTCAAAACATTTTTGATTTGTAAAACTACCTTGTGAAACCGATTGCCAGCGGTGGCATATTTAAACCGATATGGCTTTAAGAATATCGCCTGCATATTCAAAAAATGATTAGAAACTTCAAAGACATCTTGAGTAGCAATCGCTTATGACGATCATCATCGCCTATCAGGAGGCTTCATGTTCGTTTACGCCTATTTAAAAAAATCTATTATGAAAAATATACACATCCTATGCCATTTAATAGTACGACTATGACTTTCATTTAAATTTAAGCTGTTAAAAATTATAAAGAGAAAATACGTTATGTAAAGTTCAAACGAATGCAACATTTTAAATTAATATTAGCAAAATCCAATATAAATACCCTGCAACAACATGTTATATTATGTTCAGCTTTTTATTTGCGAGAATTTTTGTATCAGTTTTGAACTTAGATTTTATAGGTTTTCCTCCCAGTGTTGGTCGGGCTCCTCTGAAGAAAAGGTCAAATGCCGTACTGCCAGGAAGATCGTAAAAGGCGACCGATTGACTGTGCGAGTCACTACCACCGTGGCTACTAGATGGTAGATTTCTAAATTGTCTAGAAAATGGATTATGTTAAGGTCACACATATGTAACATTTTAAATGAATACTAACAAAATTCAATATAAATACCCTGCAACGTGTTACATTGCTTTTTGCAAAAATCTTTGTTTCAGTGCAATATTTTTCATAATAAATACACTAGTTCACGCAATAAATCAAATCACAAAGTTACATAAATAATTATTGACAGCAATAGTCAGAGATACGATAAGGGTTGACTAATAAGTTTAAATATAATGTGAAACAGTAAAAGTGTATTTTATATATTAATTTTGCATTTAAGTTATGAATTGTAACTTTGATTTTTTTATCCTATTTAAAATTTATAATTTGTAATTTAAATGCACTATTCTTATATTAAATAAGTTAAGTTATTAGACTAATATTATTATTACAATAATATATTGTAATAATAAAATTAATCTAATAACTTAACATAAATTTCCCTTAATATTTTCAGTTTTTTATTTTTAGTATTTGTTGTTATAACGGCAACGGAAATACATAATTTGTGAAAATTTCAGTTTTCTAGCTATCACGGATTATGAAATACAGTCTGGTGACAGACGGACAGACATACAGGGTTCCGTTTTTACCTTTTAGATACGAAACCTAGAATCAGGATAAAATGGAGGCTCCCTTACCACAATCGTCGACGGATAACAAAATGCTTACTATTCTAACTCTGAGTAACGCTTTTAACTCGGTTGACTTTAATATTATTATTGGTTCTTGGTTATACTTGGTTCTCTTAATTTGTCTTCTTCTGTGATAGAATGTTTAAGCATACCTGCGAGGCCGCCAACAATGCATGCGCTAGGATGATACACATTCTGAGTAGAATAATTTGATTGCTGGTGTTCCTCAAGCCGGAGTTTTATCTCCATTGCTTTTCTCTGTCTTTGTAAATAAAATCATCGAATGCATATCCTCAAATTATCATCTGTATGCGGTTGACTTACAGATTTACAGACACACAACTATGTCAGATTTACATAATTCTATTATTGAAATTAAGCTATACAAGAATGGGCAAACTCTTTTGGCTTATTAGTTAATCCCTCCAAGTCTCAAGTAATAATTATTGGTAGTAGGCATAATAAATCTATACAAAAATGTCCCAATTAATTGTACTGATAAAGTTAAAAATTCAGGCCTCATAATGGATTGCCATCTATCTTGGACTTTTCACATCAACGAACTGAGCAAACGCTTACATCACTCGCTTCATTCCCTAAAGCGATTACAAAGTTTCCTTCCTTATTAAACTAAGATTCTCCTAGCTCAATCGCTACTTCTCCCTCTGCTCGACTATGCTAATATTTGCTATTTCATGCTACAGAAGAATTGTTATCCACGCTTGAGCGGCTTCAAAATTTGTGTATTTGTTTCATATTCGGATTCCGGAAATATGACCACATATCGAGTTTTCGCAAACAATTACATTGGCTCCCTATCCGCCAAAGTCGAAGTGCGCATGTTTTGAATATCCTATTCAATACAATGCAAAAGTCTTGTCCTACATAATATATTTTTGACAGATTTACATTGGCTCCTTGTAGTGATCGGCCGGTGCACTCTTGCATAACCACAAAGTATTTCTCTATACTTACCGCAGTTTAATACAATTTTTTTTGACAAAACCTTTACCGTTCACGCAGCTAATTTATTGAATGATCTCCAAGACAAATTCAGGATATGCAGACCATAAGCTGTTTTAAAGTTAGGGTCAGGCAGCATTATTTGTTGCTTGGTAATGAATAATTTTATTATTTTTGTACCTTGTACGTAACTGTAGATGGTACGGAACCCACTTGCCCAAGTGCAATTTGCACTTGGCCAGTTTCTTAATTATCTATACATATAATAAAATCGTAGGAAAGTCAAAACTGTACATTGAAATTTTTTTTAAAAGAATACTTGGGGCGTGATTTACAATCGATATCGAAGCCAATTTTTGTCTGTTTGTCTATATGTATGTCCGGGGTAAACTTAAAAAGTACTGCATTGATTTACTTCAAATTTTGCATGAATATTACTGACAGGTCGGGTCAACATATAGGCTACATATTATCACGCTATCACCTATGGAGGAGGAGCTGTGCGAAGTAAACGAAGTCCGCGCGGACGAAGTTGCGGGCAACAGCTAGTAATATTAAACAACATAAAGTTGGACGACCATTTAAAATAGGAAATCTTTTCAAAACAGTCTTTAAAAAAATATCAATGTTTTTTTCTCAAAATATCGTGTTTCCTAGCTACACACTTTTTTAGTGATCAACAGGATTATTTTAAAGTTTTTTTTTTATTATTTCCTCATTTTTATTAGGTACATTATTTTTTTTTTGGATAGTAGCAAAATTATTCTTCATTGAATTATAACAATAACGTGGTATGTGGTTCTGTGCACTAGAAAATAATAATAAAAATTGTTGCAAAAAAGGTGGTGTACATTTTTTTCGGTCGTATTCTTAATGCTTTGCAATATAAGTCCCGCATTGAAGATTCAAAGTTCACATAATTATTTATTTTATTTATTTATTTACTGTTTGGTAATGGTGAGCTAAGATGTAGCCTAAGATGGAACACGTTTCCCTAGAAGGTACTTGTTCACCCTTCTCTTGAAGATCCCCAGAATGTACTAGTCGGGGAACACAGACTCAGGAAACATGTTCCAGTCTCTTGCAGTTCGAATGAAGAATATCGAGTCGAACCGCTTTGTCCGGGTACTTGGAACGTCCACCATATGGCGATGCCTAGAATCTGTGCGCCTCGGCGATCGATAGAAAAACGGCGATGGTGGAATTAAGTTGTGAAATTCCGCAGCGCAATCTCCAAAATATATCCGATAAAAGACCGATAAACTAGCCACTCTGCGGCGATGAGCGAGGCTCTGGAGTTTTTTGCCTACCAGATCATCGTCGTTCATGAGCCTCTTGGCATGCCTCTCTATCGCCTCAAGCGTCTTCAGCTGGTATTTGGCGGATCCATCCCAGAGGTGAGAACAGTATTCCGTGCACGAACGGACTTATGTCTGATAGAGGTTGAGCAATTGTCCCGGGCAGAAATACTGTCTTACTTTTGCCAAGATACCAAGCTTTTTTAGGCCACTTGGGATTTTGATTCGATTTACGAACCAACGTTAAGAGTAGGCGTTAAAGTGATACCAAGGAGCTCGAAGTGGTCAGTTATCGGCACGGACACACCCTGAAAAGACAGACACAAGTGGAATGTTGAATCTCCGTTTGGCGGAGAATAGATACGCCTGGGTCTTAAAAACTTATAACTACTAGCGATCGCCCTGTGGTAGAAATTTGCCCATAGACTAGACAATACTAATACGAGTACATAGAAATCTCTATGTGTGTTCTACCGTCTATATAATGGGGAGTGTTCTGATGGGCTTTTCGATTTAGTACCGGCATCCACGTCCCGCCATCGCACTACACGCCGTAGTGAGAGAATCCACCCACACCATTTTGAGGATTGGTCATCTACGACTGTCCGATTTGCACGTACCTACATACGAACAGTCAAACTTTGGAATAATTTACCTCACACGGTTTTTTCGAGTACGTTTTATATTGGGATTTTTAAAGGAGGATCAACAAATTTCCTGAAGCCAGCATCGCATTGGCAACTAATCCTTTATGTTGTAAATGTCCATGGGCAGTGGTGACTGCTTTAAAAAATAGTATATACATGTTTGCATATTATCTTGTACATCACATAAATAAAGCGTGTGTATTGTTTATTTTTACTTATTTAATGTATGTTTTATGCATATTATTGAAAAATATTAGGTTTCTGCAGTCCTCCGCAAAGTAAAATTTAACTTTGCCAAATTTGATACTCCACAAATTATATGATGGTTGGAAAAAGTGGTACAAAGTTTTTACTTCATGTATTATTATATAGATTAATTATTATTGATTTAACAGTAAAATATTTCTTTCTTAACTTTGTATTTTGTGATAAGCAAAACATTAAGTATGACTATGCGTGTCGTATATGCAATTTGAATAAGATGTAAAATAACTGAAATCTTTTTCATTACATGAAAGTGTAGTGATAAGGAAGCGCAACGTTGCGACGTCATGAAACAAAGAGTGCTGGGCGGAACAGAGGGGTGCAGCGGGGGACGTACAAGCCGCGTGAGCGATTGCGCCCCTAATTGGCGGCGGCGTCCGCGAGAATCTTAGAGGGAGGACAACACTGTTCGAGTCTTCTTGCCTTGTGGCTATGTCTCGTAGACCGTTCGCCCCGCAACATTTCCCCATTCCCGACAACACCCAAGCAACAATAATTCTCCTTAGGCGCTCACGTAATCTTACTAAGCAAGGCTTATACCGTTAATCACACAGAAATTAATTACAAGTTTGCGTATTAATTGTAGAACAATTACAGGCTTTACAGCGTTAATGTTTACTCGTTAGGTGTTATGTTTAGGATACAATTAACGATAATCACGGAACGCATACTGATTACGTGTATTCACAAAACAAAGCCTAACAATCATAGACTGTATTGTCTTTAATTTTAGATTGTTTGACTCTTATTTTTGAATTCACTCTACTCTTTTTAAAAATATTCAGGATTGTTTTACTTATACTCCGATTAAAATAACTAAGTTTTTTGAAGTTATATTTCTTTTGGTACGTTAGGGAAAAATGGCGAGGATAAATTTTTACGATGCGCGCGCACACCGTCACGAAAAACCGACACCATGAAATTAGCTAGTCAACATTTCAGTTTTTCAAAAAAAGTTTGTCCTTTTTTAATGATATACAAATAATTATTTTATGATTTTAAATAAAATATATTTAAGTAGATAACGCGTTATAATAAAACTTTTTTCAATGTATTAAATACATATGTTTCTATTATTATTAGTGTCCTTTTCTCTACAAACATAAGATAATGCGAAGGATAAAATTTTTGGAAAGAGTTTAATCTTGTTACGCCAAAGAAGTACGAATTTCTTAAGTGCGTACATAAGCACACACGTTTTTTTCCCTTATTTGGATTATTTGTACGTTAGAAATTAGCATCCGTTAAATTTAAGTTTTTGTTAATTTCTATAGTGCACCTATTTATTTAGAGTTTTTTGTTTTAATAAATTTTATTGTAAGCTGTTTATGTCATTGACTAGCTCATATGCCTAACTTCGCTCGCGAGTAAGTTAATTCGTCGTCAATGTAAGAAATTTCACACAATATTTCACCACCTATTTTAACCTCTTAGAGGATGAATTATTCCTCGTCTACATCGTAAGAACATGTACAACCTTGTACCTACCTACATCGTAACAACCTTGTGAAAAATATTAGCCTTCTACGTCCAAAGGTTTAGACAGGGCATTGATAATAATAATATAACAGCCATTGAGTCACGATTTTTTTTATATAATATACAGATCAGTTCGCCTTTTGTACAGTTTTTGTTGTTATTTGCTTGTATGTAAATTTTTATGTGTGCAGTAAAGCGTTAAATAAATAAAATTTTAATATGAATAAATCTACACTACCTGATTTTATTGATTGGGTAAAATTTAAGTGTGATGAATGATGATCTATTTAGGCGGTCTAACACTTGTACTAAATTTCGTAAGTGTATGTACGTTTGTATATTTGTTCAAAAATTTCTCCGGAACTAAAAGCTATATCGAGATAACTCTTTTTGATTAAAATTATATATATTCCGTCTTAGGAATCAGTCTAACTTTCATCAAAATCGGTTCAGTAGTTTTTGTGATACTTTACCTATAGTAGCCAAATATTTGAAGTCGGTTTAATTTTTTTAATTACTAATTGTACCCAAATCAACTTGTTTAGTTTTTGTATTATTAAAACTCGTCCGTACGATGATCTGTATTGTGATATCACATTTTTACACATCATAACACCATTGAATATAATCTTATATATAAAAATCAATTGCTGTTCTTTAGTCTCGCTAAAACTCGAGAACGGCTGAACTGATTTGGCTTATTTTGGTTTTGAATTAATTGTTTAAGTCCAGGGAAGGTTTAAAAGGTGAGAAAATATAGAAAAAAATAAGAGTAGTTAAAAAGGCAGAACAACGTTTTCCGGGTCAACTAGTAAGTAATAAATTGCTCTACTTTTTAAATATCTATATATATGTCGCAGTGAAATTGTCAATACCGTTAGATTATAATCTAAGTGATATTATAATTTAACTGCTAATCTAACCTAACCAAATTATAAAATCCCTAGGTAGATTATAATATAACGGCTATTGACAATTTTACTGCGGCATATATAAAAATCAATTGCTGTTCGTTGGTCTCGCCAAAACTCGAGAACGGCTGGACCGATTTGGCTAATTTTGGTTTTAAATATTCATGGAGGTTCAGGTTAGGTTTGAAAGGTCAAAAAATTTAGAAAAAAAAAACGGAAAAGTAGACACAAAGTTGGCAGAACAACGTTTACCGGATCAGCTAGTATACCTATATAATAAGAATCTAAATATAGAGGGTGTAAAGAAAACCCTGTCCGATCCGAAAGAGGTATATGGTAGTAGGCAGGTCAATGGCATTATCAAAAAAAATAACAAAATTATTTTTATTAAAATAAGGAAAATATCATAGTTTAAAGTACCTCATTTTAGTACAAAAATTGAGCAACTTCCCTTTTTTTATAGTATAGTATAAGATAGCAAACAAGCAGATGGGTCTCCTGATGGAAAGAGTCAACCATCGCCTATAGACGCCAAAGGTGTTAATGGTGCGTTGTATCTTGTGGCGAGGTCTTATGCCACATGCATACGTTTACCGGCTACTTTACTCTCCAAACCGGAACACTATAGTGACAAGCACTGACGCTATTACGGCAGGAATAGGTTAGGCGGTAGTACCAGACTCGGGCGAGCAATGCAGAACTCTACCACCTAGTAGCCACGATGGTAGTGACTCGTATAGCCAATCGGTCGCCTTTTACGACCTGCCTAGCAGAACGGCAGTTGGCTTATTCTTCAAAGGAGCCCGGGACCAACACGGAGAAAATTCCCTTAAATCAAGCAAATATTTTCAAAATTTATGTATCAATATCCATAAAATAATGACACAGATAAGTTTGTATTAAGCTACCAAATAATGGTTTTGACGATCGAACAGGGTTTTTTACACACTGTAGAATATAATGTATGTAATAAAACCAGTAGGCTGTTCTTTAGTTTACAATAAACGAAAATTTTATAACTTGTAATACAAGTGATTTTTATTTACAGAAACAAGTATTAAGATTGATGTATGCTGACGAATAATAGTACTTTCCTATGCTTCTTTGAACTATATAGTAAACCTAAACGAAATTTGTGCAGACATATTCAAAAAGCTTGGTTACCACACGAGCAATAAGTGCGCGCTTCCCCGATACCAGTCACGGCGGCAAATCGTTCTTTATAAATACATAATGAACTTCGATATTTATGCGCAGGTGTCCGTGCATTTTAATTGGATAAATAGATCAATAATTACCTTTTTATGTATTCGATAACAGAATCCTGAACTGAAGGAGGTTCAGTAGACACTAATTCAGTTCAAAAGTATCGTTGCGGCATACGTCCTTTTTAATAAGTGATCATTACACTCGATTTTAATATATGAATCAAGTCATATTGGCGTCCATTTAAATATTATAAAAAAAATACCAATGTTTATTTATTTGTTTCTAGTTATACAGTAAATAATTCCATAAACGTTTATTGTATTCGATTAGTTCGGTTTTATTTTATATGTATAATATCTGGTTGACCGAGCTTTGCTCGGTTTTTCACATATTTTTGGAACCGATCTTTTCTTGGACCTTGAACCTTGATAAATCGATTCCTATAGAATATATAAAAAAAATTTCTGTACCTGGTTGACCGAACTTTACTCGGTTTTTCACATACCCATATCTTGGGAACCGAGCTTTTGTTGGACCTGGAACCTTGATAAATCGATTCCTTGACCCAAAAAACTCCTTATTTGTGACTTTCGTGAAAATCGTTGGAGCCGATTCCGAGATTCCAATTATATATATACAAGAATTGCTCGTTTAAAGGTATTAGATATACATATACACACATGTACACATATACACATATTATATTAAAAATATTATTTAAGATATGATCTAACCATGACATCGTTAGGTCCTTTTTTGTCTGGATATAAATTGGAAACAAATCAAGAAGTTATTACTTTATAATAATGGTCTTGGTAATTTTGTACTTACATACAATATACTTATTCTTCCCTGTTTCCTCTGTTTACTATATGAGGTATTTTGTCTAAGCTACAAAATCACAAGCTATAAAGTTAGATCGCATTTTAGAGATTTTTTTAATATATCGACGATCTTTTATTTGATTTGATTTGTAACGTCAAGGGAAATTCAAATAGTTCGGCACCCAACCTAAACCAATATCGCCATTTCTATTCTCATGTCGTCGCGCCTTTACATGCAAGTGGACGGGTTAATTCGATTTGGTGCTAGGTCGGAGGGCAATATTTTATCGCATCATGTGATCTATTCTGTCCTAGAAAGTATAGTATAGTAGAGTGGGCCATAAAAAAGGCAATATCTCACAGTTGAACTGCGATGCGAGCTGAGGTCGTAACTTCTACAATGTTACTCTTCCACACTCCACTAGACAGCGTCGTTCGTTTTTTGAAACTCTGGAAGTAATTTACTTATATTCATATTAATATTTTGTCTTACTTTATCACTTTTGTGAATATAGAAACAATAAGTTAAACAATAAAAGCGAATGGTATTTTTATTAACGCATGGAAAACGTACACTATACTATAGAATTTTATATTCATTTTTACGATGTCTACATTCCACTAAGAGCCCAGTTTAACTGCTTCCAAGTATTCAGTTTATTGCCTCCATAAGATAAATTCACCTACATGTTTATTTGCTAATTTATTTTTATAATAAAATAAAGTAATATGAACGCTAGTAAGCCAAATATTTTATAAAATTCTAAGAAATTGAAACACTGTTTCATCAATACTTGTTCTATAATAACACTTCATATAATGACTATTAACAGAAAAAAAAAATTATGCTTTTTATATCCGTAGACATGAAATGTATATAAATTAATACTAGCTTAAGTCATGAAAAAGCGTAAATTAAATAAATATAGTTTTCTTCACTTATTACTAAATAAATCTGTACTTGCTGTGCAGTGTTTATATAAATTCTAAGCCAGTATTGGCTTATTTTATTCTTGTGTTGTTCTTTATAAGATAGCAAAAAAGCAGGTGGTTCTGCAGATAAAAAGAAGGAAACAATGTGTATCGATAATAATAATAATAATAAATATTCACAGGACAAATTACACTTACTGATCTAACCCCAAAGTAAGCAAATTATTTGCTTGTGCTATGCGTATATAAATACTAGAATATTTATAGATATAATAAAATCGTAGGAAAGTCAGAACTGTACATGGAATATTTAAAAAAAAATACTTTGGGCGTGATCTATAATCGATATCGAAGCCAAAAATATAGTTTTTAGAATTTTTGTCTGTTTGTCTGTATGTATGTTTGTCTGTTTGTCAGTATGTATGTCCGGGGTAAACTCAAAAAGTACTGTATGGATTTACTGCATGAATATTACTAACAGGTCGGGTCAACATATAGGCTACATATTATCACGCTATCACCTACGGGGGAGGAGCAGTGCGGAGTAAACGAAGTCCGCGCGGACGAAGTCGTAGGCAACAGCTACTATTTAATAAACACCCAAACCCGCTAATACAAACATATCTGCTCATCACATAAATGCTTGTCCCCGTCGGGGAATCGAACCTGATCCCGTCGATTGCGTAGTCAGGGTCGCTAACCATTCGACCAACGGGGCGGTCAATACCAAAGATATAAATTGGTGTGCCAGGTATGTAATGACTGACTGCCTTGTGGCTTAGGGGGACTGCCTCGTGGTCTAGGGGTAGCCTATTCGGCTCAGATCATGAGGTCCAGGGTTCCCCAGATCGGGCAAAAGTGTTATTAAGGTTTTTTCGAGGTTTTATTTGAAAATCTAAAGTCCCAGTAGCAGCTCGGAGTCTGGCGGAGTAGATACTGTAAAACTCTTCGCAGAGGCTCCACCACTTGTAGAGATCCTCGAGTTCTAGGGGACTTTTAAACTCGCTTGCTGCGATTATTACTCAATTAATTAAGTACTGAGAGGTACGTGGATCTACAACTGAATTATTATTATAATAGATATTCTCTAATGTTCGTTTATTAGGGCATACGTCTTAGCCCGTCGAAAGACTTATTCTCTCCAAAGAGTATACAATACTACGTAAGATGAAAAATGTTAGTCATGAGTGAGAACGCTGCAGCTGGCATTGATGTTCTACCTTGTTCATGGACTGTTTTTTTTAATGAGTTGCGACAGACTGATTCTCTCTTACAATCAAAGAGTATACAATACTACGTAAGACTTACAATGTCAAATCGTAGAATACTCTACACAATATTGTTCTATTTTGAAAAAACATTTAAAATCAGACAAGGCTGCCAGCTTACTAGTAGTGCCTCACCATAGAGGTATTACAATACAGTGTAGGTACTAGCACTCCAATGCCTCGGATAAGCACATAAATCTGTCGGTCCCGGTTATGGCTAGAAATAGTCGATAATCGTTAAATGCGGCGATGAGAATCATCAGTTATCTCGCCAATCGACAAACCGGTGAATTGCGGTGAACCGGAAAGTCAATAGATGTTCGGTTTACTCTGCCTACCCCGCCAAGGAACTGAGCGTGATGATGATACTTAGGTATATAATGCCTCATGCATACATTTACCAGTTACCTTACCCTCCAAAATGGAACACGACAGTGATAAGCGCCGATACTATTGCGGCATAAGTGGATAAGGCAGAGGTACCAAACTATCAAATTCAAGTAAGGTGTTCCAGAACATTACTCTTAGTCTGTAGCCAGGAGGATAGTGACATATTTAGCTTCTCTCACCTTTTACGTGATGCCAGAATTTTTTTTTTGTTAAATGAATTAACATTGTTATAGAATCAAAAATAATCCTAAAAGTAAGGCCCGGAATTGATTTATGTAAAACTTTAATTCGCTTAAAGTTTACTTAATTTATTAATTTATTTACTAACTATGCCCCGCAAGTCGCTACATGATTAGGTATATTAAATACCACGGGAATTGCGAATTTTAGGTTATTACATTTATAATATTAGTAAAGATTTATTGATATAATCCTATCGGTTTGCTCGTGATGGCAAACATAGCTTTGTAACGGTATATCAAGTGCAATAACTGCATGTTATGCAGTAGGTACAGTGCTAATGTAAAGTTTTTAAATCATATAGTCGCCTCAGTGGTCTAGTGGTACTAGCTCAGAGTGAATGAGGTCCTGGGATCAAATCTCGTGTCAGGGAACTTATTCTAAAGTTACTGAAGTTCTAAAATTTTTAGCTTTGCTAAAAATATTACTTGACTGAGACTGAATATGTGCCCGGTTTAATAATAGGTTGGCCACTTGTGACATCATGGGACTTAACATAGTCGGCTAAGCATGGAACCTTTGCCTACCTCTTTAGGGATATGTGTGATATGGTACTATTTTATTTAAATTATTACATATTTACAAATCTATTTAAGGGAAATTTTATAAATATAGATATATTTGCATTTAGCATAATATTTCCATAGCAATCAATGTCTCCAAAAAATCTCATAAAATTACATGTTCACCTTCATTGAATAAATAAATAGCAATACATAGAGTAAATCACTGAGAAGAAAAACATTATTTATATTATATTATTCCTTACGTCTCGACCTTATTTAGCGTTATTATATATAGCACAGAATAAGCGTACCTTGGGCTCCCATTAATCTATGCCATAACCCTTCGCGGCGCGGGCACGTTGGAGCGGCGCAATATGCCGCGTTGACGCGTCGACATCGCCTGCATTATGGATGTTGGCAAACTTTTCGCGTGACGCGAGAAAAATGAACTAAGTCCAGCAAGGATAGTGTTAAATTTTCTACATAAATATTGCATTAAATTTTTCCTTGAAGTCAAGTGTAATTGTAATTTTTAGTAGTAGTAGTAGTATCTTAGAGGTACAACTAGTGCACCTACAATTAGCCGAAGATATTTAGACCCACAACATGATAGTTGGCAAGCCCATCGCTAAAGGGGCACTTATCCAATATCAGGCAACGGTTAATAATATTCGCTATATCATTGTCAATGTCATTTTCCCTCCTATCAGTCTGGATCCGAATAGATCGACTGCGTTTCTACTAAGGAATTTGTAAAATACCAACAACTGACCAAGCATGGAAAACATAAAGTTTTAGTTGATCTAGTTCTTGGTTAATCTTGAGCATTGAAGATCTGGATAAAATTAGTTTAAGTTACAAGTTCTGATGATATACGGAACCTGTAGGCTATACCAAAATCGAAATAATGTCGAAATTTGACCACAGACTAGACAATAAAATCTTTTTTTGACTACAAATTTTAGCCGTAAAGAAAATCATACACATGTGTGTATATTATCATATATTATTATGTCACATGAATGTAGTGTGTGTAATGTTTAATTATATTAATTAAATGTATTTCTAATGCATATTATTGAAAAATATTAGATTTCTCCAAATCAGATAATAAATAGTGACTGACCCAAACTAGATTTTCAGCCGAAACTGAAACTCGAGTTCCGGCCGAAACTAAAACTGTAACATATTACGACTGTATTTTTATCGACTACAGTAGATAAAAGGGAGGTAAATAACTTCCAGGGGGGGTTCTTTCCTCTATAAGCTATAATTTTTTATCAGCAGATGGCTCACCTGATAGAAAGAGAATCCATTGTCTATAGACACGTATAGACAGGTGCGTTGCTATCCGTGTGTCGGAATGTCAATGCCACTTACATAAGTCTACCGGCTACCTTACCTTCCAAACCGGTACACGACAATGACAAGCATATGACGCTAACTTTGCAGGAATATGTAAGGCGGTGATACCAAATATTTAGACGAGTCGTTGCGGAACTCTACCACCTAGTAGTTACGATGGTAGTAATATGTATACCCAATCTGTCTAACAGAACGGCAGTTTTGTCTTTTCTTAAAAGAGAAGAGAAGACCAATACACTTTGTGCCAAATTTCATCCAAATTCATTCAGCTGTTCTTGCAAAGACCAATACACTTTGTGTCAAATTTCATTCAAATTCATTCAGCTGTTGAGTAATGTATCCATCCGAATTTTCGCATTTAAGCCTATTGAAATAATTTATTGAACATTTTATGCCATGTTTAGCAACGGAATCTATTTGAAGAATTGACCATCTGCTATATTGGTAAGCAGTTTTTAAAGGCAGACATTTGGCAAGCCCCGTCACAGCCATCGTTGACTGTCACTCGCAGATGATTTTTTTATGATATATGTAGTTTTGCAATATCTCGCCCAGGTTTGGTAATGTCTTTTCCTATTCCTGCCACAATAACGTTTAATGCTTGTTACTATCACGTTCCAGCTTGGAGGGAAAGAAAGATAAACTTATGCTTGTGACATAACCAGCATGTCACTCGGCTAGCTTGTTATATGGTGGTCAATGTTGCTATAACATTTTTTTGTATGTGTCAATATGAAAATATTATCATCTAATTTACGTTTTATTAGCTTCAGTTGCTGTCAGCATATTTTGGGTGTGTTATCTTTTTCAACAAATATTGTCTGGTAGAGATCGCTTGTTTGGCAATAACATCGCCTTTGTGAACTATGAATTAGTCATTGTATTAGGTATGTATTTTTACTTGTGTAAATTTACAAGTAAAAATACATAGCACAATAAAGACCTATATGGAACGTACTATCAATATATATGGTGTCTTAAAGCGACGAATATCTCTTTCTATCAGGAGAGCAACCTGTCTGCCATCCTATGTTATATAAAAAAACCTCGAAATTTAAGCCTACCAAAGGTAAGGTTAGTAAAGTTATTTGTTGTAATGAAGGTCAATAAAAAACAAGTAACTTTGTTATTATCAATCAACAAAATACTGCACTGATGACTACATTAATCTTAGTACAGCTATAAAGTTAATCATCTCATCGAACTAAAATTTCTCAGATTCCAAAGTCACTTCGCTTAGTAATTAGCGAAAGATCCTTCGGGAAGGGAGGTAATGTATATAAGAGAGGGGGTAAGGGATCATATTGCTTCAGAATTAATTGGCGTCTGACGATTAATTAGCACCACATGCTTGCCGTGCTTGCTACGAGTTAAAGATGCATGTGTGCAACTTGATATTACATATTTTCTTTGTTGATATGTACCGTTTATAAATAATTGTTTTTTTGTAATCTTGTCCTAGTTTTTTTTATTAAAAAGTCATAAAAATATTTTGAAGTTAGTACCAAAGACATCCCAAACTAATCGAAGTGCATGCTATATCACAATATACCGCCCATGGCTACAGTGATATTTTTTTAATTTTTCAAAAACAGTAGTTTTCCGAAATTAAAAATACTCTACCATATAATCAACGTAAATTTTCTCTGGTACACCGAATTTAATGCAAATCCATCCAGCCAGTGGATGAAGTTGAACTGTTAACAAATGTACATTTATTATGATACCAGTCTTCGTCTCCGTCTGCATAATGCGTTAGATAGAGTTTTAACCTAATATTACCGACTTGCTCCTTGCCCCTTTTGAAGAGTAGGTGATCTACTGTCCATTAAAATCGCATTTTAACTCTTTTAAATAATTCTAAAATTATTGCTTGACAATAAAAGGAAACTGACACGCGAAAAATCTATGTTTAATGTTATTGCACACTGTATTCAAGGAAATATTATATTCGCTTTTAATTTTTTTCATACCTATCTGTACTGTACCTATAAATAAAACGGTATCTAATATTTGATTATATTTGGATATATGATACGTAAATTTAATGATTTTTAAGGTATTATAGTAAAAATATGTAAATATATCTTTCCGATCTAACAGAGTTCGCAGTAATAATCAGACATGAAGTACCTTTAAGTGTTCGGGTCGATGTTCGAACGGCTCCGTGGAATAATAAAAATTACAATAACAATAAGCGGACTGCCTGCCTGACCTACGAACTGCAAACTCGAATTAAACATTATAAGAACAGAAACATCTTGGCAAGATCCTCTTCATTAGGTTCCGCAAATTGCGGGTGGGGCGCGGGCGGGCAGTGACATGGCGCGGGACCCCCGTTCCCCGTCTCCCGCGCCTCGCACCCTCTATTAATAATGCAAATGAGACCGCAGCTCGGCCAAGAAGCGAGTCTCGATTAATTCCGGTTCATTTGAGGTAATTGTCGCTGCGCGTGTGCGGTCTGTGGTTGGCTTCATGATGCACCCGCACGTCCTCATGGATAATGTCTGTAATGGTAATTTGGGATTCCACTTTATAATCCTACTTTGCCTAATGTCTAACATAGAAAATCTTATTTTATAATTATCTATTTATTGTCGTTATTATGAGAAATATTCACAAAAACGACATAAAACATATACATATGAAATAGGTTACATTTACTTGTTTTAAATAAAATTGTCCAAATAAAATTTAAAAAAGCAATTATTGTTGTTAATTAGCATATAAATAAGTATAAATTCAATTATTTGAATTGACGCAGACATGTTGATCTGGGCCTCTAGTAAAATAGATCATCTACTTATTGCCAGTCTTCTCGTAAAAGGATAAAGAAAGAGTGCCACTGTAATAAATACAAACTAGGTGATATAATTCTGTCACATCTTCCCTGAGTTCAGTATCACTGCCTTTTCTATTTTTGCCGCAAAAGCGTCAATGCTATGGATGTGGTATTACAATCTATAGACACATATAACTACGTGTCGGTAATTTTGATGTGTGTTTTTTCTTTGACAAGATAATTTCCTTAATTTAAGTGTGATTTAAGGTATACGTGCTAATGTCTTTCTATATTACATGTTTGCTGTCTTATGAAATAAAAAAGCGAATACAAAAATGTAGTCTATAGTTTTTGGTCCCAGAGATCTAAGAGATCTGGTTATTCGTGGTGAATCAGAGAATCACCACATTCAGTTCACTTCCCCCACCATTATTTTTTTCACTTATAAATCTCGATAATTTTACAAATTAACAATGCTAAAGCAAAGACAATATTTTTAGCTTAACGAACAAATTTAATTATATCCGATGATATGCCAAAGAAAAGTATAATATAATTCTGATTTTAACAAAGTACGATTGTTATATCTCCAGATATGAGATTATTTGTTTAACTTATAGTTGTTAGTTGGTAAATTATTAGTTGGTAAATTATTTCAAAGTAGCACATTAGTTCAAAGAAAATTGCATCGCATTCTATTAATAAAATCAAACAAAAAATCATCATAGTCGTATAATTACATTTTCACTTATACCAGCAAGAGTTAAAAATCTATATATCGTAGTAGTATTATAATTTTTTAGATTGTTATTATATATAATCTATATATTTGCTGATTTTTTATACTATATTACTATTTTATATCAATACTTATATTCTATTTGTTTCTTTGACATTCTTCTATTGCTGTATTTGTGGCCTGAACAATATGAATGCTACGAACACGAAATAAATACTATCTGCCTGCGTACCCTTGCCGGATGTTCTTAGTGTGTGGCCGCATTCCACTTAGGTAGTAATAATAAAAAAATGTCGACTCGCCAAAAGTGCTTGTATAGATTTAATTAAGTAAATATTTTGTTACTTTAACTAGGTATCTGGTAAAAGATGAACGAAGACTAGAAGCGCATCATCAACATCTTTGAAATCTATTTAGACAATTGTTATTTGTTGTTCTCTTGCTCTTAATATCGATGACTCTCATTCAAATCACAAGGAAATAATTAGTTGTCATGTGAGTTAATTGATTTGTTTATTTTGTTTTGTTATAAAAAAATCAAACAAAAACACTCGTCACTTTTTAATTAAAAATTTATTGTTTTTTTAAATTCCAGTTAAAATTTACTTTAATTCCAGTATCAGGAGCTATGTACTAATTATTACTACGTATATACGCATATATTAATACTTTTAAATACTACAAAAATAAAAGAAGATTAAGAAAGTATTAACTAAATAATATTCGTTTTATAACGAAAACAACAACGTTTTACTTAGACTAATAGAATTATGCTACAACAAATAAGTAGTGCAGTTTTCTTCTCGTAGCACAGTAAGGCGTAGCGCTACGAGCTCCGATCGATACGTATAACACGCGACATCAAAATATCCTTAAGTTTTAGCTACTTTATTTTCCTTTATCTAAATGTCAATATACAAATCGTATAAACTATGCATATTGGAAGAAGTGGAAGTGGAAGATGTAAGAAGAATCGTATAAACTATGCATATTGGAAGAAGTTTATAATTTAAAAATGTAATAATTTACTAGATGTTAAAGTTCTGACAAGTTTTGACTGGACTTGATAAAAAAACACAAAGCAAAATTAAAAACGTTTATTTTTCCTGTAAGCGTCTAAAGAATTCTTCGTCGAAAAATCTTTCTCAACCAATAGATACCTTCAAGATACCTCATGGTTGCTCTTTTCAATTCGTATAAATCCATCAATCAATATTAATATTATAAATGCGAGAGTCTGTCTGTCTGTTACGCTTTTACCACTAAACTCACTAAACTGCTATAACGATATTATGAATTTTGGCAATGTAAGGCTATAGTTGAATAGCTGGGATTAAAAGTAGGCTACTTTTTTCAAAAATCAACCCCTAGAAAGTTGAAATAAGGGATGAAAATTTATATTATTTAAGGTTATATTGATTATTCTACTCGCGAGTGACGTTGCGCGGGTCTGCTAGTATTGCATATAATAATTAATATCCAACGACAGATAATAAATAGCCCAAGTTATTATTTGTTTTGGTTTTTTGTTTATATTAATCATATTAATACGGAAAAGCTACTGATATACTAATATTATGTAATAAATTGCAATTTAAGAAATTGTAAATTACTCAAAATGAAATAATGTTGCAAAAATACACTCATGTTACCGTTCCCTGTCGCAATAGTCAGTGTTTTGTCTTTGTTATGTGTTTAAAGGGCAAGAAGGTACCTAGTTTATTTATCCTGATAGTATAATATTGTACTAATTATACTTAGTATATTAAGTAATATTGACATTTTTGTTGTCTATGGCGATGGCTATGTTTTGCCACCAGGAGAGCCATCTGCTTGTTTGCTATCCTATGATATAAAAATTGTATTCTTTAGTAGGGTTATAATAATCGAAATCTGATCCTGTGTCTTTAAATATCGTTTACATTTTATCTTCACGGAATTTTTATAAATATAACCTTACTAACCCAAACTACATAAAATCCATCTCGCGTTGGTGATAATCTCGCCTGATATGCAAACGAAAAAGGAATTGAAAATCTACTCAACTGAAAACTACTTTTTGGGTAAAATTATCCGAGAGCCTTATATACATTAATTATAATTAAGAGCTTAGAGATCGATTATAAGAGTCTCGGACAATGTTTATCCTTATTTACTAAATATATCTAGCCTACATGTATACCAATATTCATTCGATTGCTTTCACCTTTGCATGATTGAATAACAAAAATACCACATTCAATTTTTTTTATAATATTAGTAAAATATTCATTCATTAATTGGAAAGTTCACGTGTATGTGTGCATGTGTGTGTGTGTTTTCGTATGCGTGCGTGCGTATGTAGGTGTGAGTATTTGTTAATTTTTACAGTAAAACGACCTGATGTGTTATTTCCGAGGAATTAACGAAAATTTAAAATACAGTGAGCTGGTGACCCATCTAGTTATGATTATTATAAATGTGATAGATAATGGCTATACGAACTTGAAAGGAATTCAGTAAAAATACCACAGATCCAGACGTAATACACATATTATTTTTTTATTTGTAAAATCACTTCATGTCTTTAGAATTCTCAAAAAAATACTGCTGACTGCTGGCCGGCCGATGGAAAGTGAATAAATAATAAAGAAATATATAATTTTCTTACTGTGCATTGAATTTCATGTATATAAAAAAATAAATTACATAAAAGTTTAAAACTTACATAAATTAAACCCAATTATATTGTTAAACAATATTTACATGTACAAACAAAAAGTAGGTATAAAGGTATATTGAAGGTTGTGACTATGTTGAACGAGGGCGACTGTCGGAGGGGAGACAAAAATGGCCGCCTCAGTACATGTACCTTGACTTTCATTTTCCGTTTAAATTACTTGCTATGTGGTATAGTACATGTATAAGTACCTACAATCAACGACAAATATATTTATATAGAATTTTTAAATAGTATAAAATTTGTTATTTCTACTCGGAATAAAAAATAGTTTTGTTACGTAAACTAGCTGTGCCCGCGCGAATTTGTCCGCGTGAATTTTTTTTAATAAAAGTCATAGGGCTTTACCCGTATAGTTCCCGTTGCCAATGGATTTCCGGAATAAAAACTATCCTATATTCTTACTCGGCTTTTAAATTATCTTTGTACCGAATTTCATCCAAATCGGTTCAGTGGGTTGGCGTGAAAAAAAGACAGACAGACAGATAGACAGATAGACAGAAAGACAGAGAGACAGAGAGTTAGAGTTACTTTCGCATTTATAAGTATCGATTATTTAATGCAAGTCCAAGATGGATCGAATATTATTTTATAATTTTGCGGCTAAGTGTAAATTTCTGAATCTATGTAAATATCAATTATCTCAGTTATCTCGCAAGTCCTCCGCGTGGTGTATGTGAATTTCTAAGAATTCCAGGATAAAATCCACCTGTATATACAAACTTAATGTCAAATGAATGTAGTGTGTGTATTTTTATTTTAGTAAATAAAAATATCAGGTTTCTACAGTAATCCGCAAAGTAAACATAACTGTGCCCGTGCTCCACCGTTCGTGTAATTGTCGGAAAAAAGAGTACCACATTTTAATTCTATATTACAAAAAATATATTTTATTAGACCAACAATCGACTGTGGCCGAAATTCAACTATAGACTGTACAATAAAATTTCTTTTAAGTTTTATAACTGTCTTTAACCATAAATAAAATATTAAATATATATGTGTGTATGTCACATGAATGTAGTGTGTGTAATGTTTATTTTTATTAATAGTTATCGCACTAATATTAAAAATAAAAAAGTTTGTGTGTGTATACTTATGACTTCTTCATGAGTTTATGCTCATACTATGCTCACAGGCTTCATTTTAACTGAGCAATAGCATTTATTCGTGAGATTGACAAAAAATATTTAACAGCCTAGAGTCACCATTCAACAAAAATATTATTTGATTACATATTTATTCGGTATAGTATTTATTAAATATTAATTGAACTAAAAACATATATGACTTCTCAGCTTTTCACATAGCCGATTTCTTATTTTTTTTTATTGAGAGTACTTATGAAAAACTAAGACTTGGCATTATTATCATGACTTATACCTTTTTTAATTGATCATACTTCCTTCCTTTAAGCAAAATATTACGAAATAAAATAATGTATTTTTGTTCCCATATAGCTGGTCTTCCATACAAAGTATACGGCGGACACGAGGGCTCGTTAACAGAGAAGCGGAAACAGCGGCGGATCCGAACAACATTCACATCAGCGCAACTGAAAGAATTAGAAAGAGCTTTTCAAGAAACCCATTATCCTGATATTTACACACGGGAAGAGATTGCCATGAAAATAGACCTTACAGAAGCTCGAGTGCAGGTACGTAGAATTTTCTCTATATTTTCTTGTAATGAAATATACATACTAGCATTTAAATTTTAAGGGTCTTTTTCTTTCATGATCTCACGTAATAGCAAAAATATTACCTATACCTGAATTTGAAATATTATTATGTTTTGTTAAGTATATAAACTATTATGATTACGATATATGACATATAGGATATTACAGTAAATAATACTAGTTTTTAGTTTCAATATTATTGATGTTCCATAGACCTTCTGACCTAATCGAATTATAACGTAATTCCAACGAAGTTTAATAATTGTCTATTGCCGTTTATGATGTTAGTATTTCACGAGATACGTCAAGTGAGCTTGAATACGGATAAAATATTATTAAGTACAAAGGATTATATTTATATTAATGTTGTAAATGCGAAAGTTTGATAGTTTGAATGGATGGATGGATCTTTGTAACTCAATCACGCCAAAACTGCTGAACGGATTTGAATGAAATTTGGCACTCGGGTAGACAAAAACTTAGAACAGCTCAAAAGCTATATTTTTTTCCTGGAACAATGAGTTGATGAATTAAAACTTTTATAATGTAGCGGGCTACAGCATGCAGCTAGTAATACAGTAAACTAAAAAAGTATTGAGTTATGTTTTTGTTTAGCAGTGTTAGTAATTTAACATTATTAGTAATTAGTATATACACTTATTTTTTTACATTAATTAATAAAAAAAGCACCTGTGTTCTTTTATCCCGTGTTGGTCCGGGCTCCTTTGAAGAATAGATTATCATTAGCGACCGATTAGCTACACGTCTCATTACCATCATGACTACTAGG
The DNA here is from genome assembly GCA_036924255.1 of Apodemia mormo. Classification (NCBI taxonomy): domain Eukaryota; kingdom Metazoa; phylum Arthropoda; class Insecta; order Lepidoptera; family Riodinidae; genus Apodemia; species Apodemia mormo. The sequence continues at coordinate 22,993,745 of JAUPFN010000006.1, read as the reverse complement.
TGGTAGAGTTCCGCAAAGTCTCGCCCAGGTATTTGGTACCACCGCATTAAATATTTCTACCACATAGCGTCAATGCTTGTCGTTATTGTGTTCTTTGGAGAGTAAATAGTAGATTTATGCATGGGGAATAGCCATCCCGCCACACGGGTAGCAACACACCATTAACATCTTTGGTGTCTATAGGCGATGGTTTCTTTTTCTACCAGGAGAGCCTATATATATATATATATATATATATATATATATATATATATATATATATATATATATACACAATGGGCGAACTTATCTCTACTTAACTCTAATTAACTGCTTTGCGGAGTTTTTAAATTTAGTATAAAGTCTCACGCAGATTTCACTGAGTTTAAAATATGAGTTCTCTATGATTCAGTATACATATGTTTTAAACAAATTTTGATGTTTTTTTACCAATACGTTAAAATGTAAAGGCAAGGTAAAGATAATATTTTATATGCTCATACAAGTTAAAGTTAAGTTAAATATTTTTTGGACATTTAAAATAAATGTGTGTTTTTAAGTTCTAATTAAATCTCTTTTTTGTAATTTTCTCCAAATTAGGATTCCAGATTGCAATATAGATAAAACGTAGAATTTAAATTTGCTACGTCTCTTCTTCTTATTAAAACATAGACATATCTATCAATTTAATTTTTTTTTATGTCATAAGATAGCAAACAAGCAGATGGGTCTCCTGATGGAAAGAGTCAACCATCGCCTATAGACACCAAAGATGTTAATGGTGCGTTGCTATCTTGTGGCGAGGTCTAATGCCACATGCATAAGTTGATTCCAAAGAAATCAATTTGCGCTATCCTATGTTTTTTTTAAATTTGTTGTTCACGATGCCTTCGCATTTATTAATCCCTACTTCACATTTCGTGTTAGGTGGAAGAAATCTCCGCCACTAGAGGTAAAATCACTTTTTGTGCAACTTTTGTTATACTTCTTTCTTGTGTATTTTTCATTAAGTGTACAATAAAGTATTAAATAAATAAAAATACTTTTATTAATAACTAAATCAGGGTTTAACTTATTATAATACATTTAACCTTTATATAAGTAAAACAAAAAGCTAAGTAATCAAAAAAAGTATGTTCTCGTTGGGTGACGTTCAAATAAAAAAGTTTTCGTTCCGTCCGTCACTGCATTTCCACAGTCCAATTAGTGTCCGTTAATTCGGCTGCGGCTGACGTGCACCGTACCTTGGTAAAAAAAAGTAGCAGACATCTCGCGGTTGGCTGTAGTTAATTTCATAATAGGCGCTCATTTTTATGTAAGCCGAACAGGGTTGCCGCATGTGTTGGTACTGAATATTTGATGCGACAAAGAATCGAGCGGGCAGGCGGCGCGGTTGTGGGGATCTGATCAATTTTACAGACTGAAGACAATCCTTCGCTAACTTGTCGATATAATATTTAAATTTTGCAGAAAACATTAATATTTTATTTTGAAAATTATTTTATCGTATTTATTTAAGTATTACAATTGATCCTTAAGTCTGAAAGCCTATTCTGGATATAGAAGTAATCTGAATCTGAAATGGACACAATTTGTTTTCTTTGGTCATTCTATAGGTATTTTTGAAGATGCTTACAATAACAAACAAAAAATGAATAATAATAATAAATATTCACGGGACAAATTACACTTACTGATCTAACCTCAGAGTAAGCAAATTATTTGTTTGAGTTATGGGTGTTAGTCAACAATACTAATTATAGGTACATAGAAATACATATATAAATATTAGAATATTTTTAATAAACACCCAAACCCAGAAATACAAACATTTATGCTCATCACAAATGCTAGTCCTCGTCGGGAATCGAACCCGAGCCCCGTCGATTGCGTAGTCAGAGTTGCTAACCACTCAACCAACAGGGAGGTCATTAATTATAGTTATATATCAGTAAAATTATAATTATAAACCACATGATATGATCAAAGATATGATCTTTATGATACCTAGCGATCGCCTTGTTTAGTCTATTGTTTTTTTATAGTTTAGTCTATAATTAGTAGTTTAATAAAATTTATATTTCTAAGTTTGAAAACAGACTTTAGTTGTGAACCTAACTTTAGTTGTAATAGTGTAGGTATATGTGTGTGTATTATCATGTATGTCAAATGAATGTAGTGTGTGTAATGTTTATGTTTAATAATTTAGTGTATATTTTTCAATGCATATTATTTAAAAATATAAGTTAGTACACTCCTCCGCAATATAAACTGTGCTATTCGGTTCACGTAATTACTATAAAAAGGGGTACAAATTTTTTTATTCACTGTAACACAATTGACTAATCACTTGTACTTTAATTTCACATCAAAACTTTATTTTTGTATATCACTCGCTCGGTTTCACTTTTTAAGCATCTTCAGGATTTAATATACTTAAATTGACTATTATTGACTGTCACTAATAATCAATTTAAGTATATTATATCCTGAAGATGCTTAAAAAGTGAAACCGGTCGAGTGATGTACAAAAATAAAGGTTTAATGTGAAATTTAAGTGTTACAATAATGGAATTTCACCAAGTGCCGACGGTGGAAAGTATCTATATTTCTATATTATATTTTAATATTATAAATGCGAAAGTTTGGATGTATGGATGGATGTTTGGATGGATGTTTGTTACTCAATCACGCAAAAACTACTGAACGGATTTGAATGAAATTTGGCACACAGGTAAATGGTACCTGGAAGCACATAGGCTACTTTTTATCTCGGAAAAATTAAGTGGTCCCGCGGGATTTGCCAAAAACTTTTATAATGCAGCGGGCTGCACGCTGCAGCTAGTAGAATATATTTTTCATTCACGTGCTAATACATATATATGGATTTTTAAAGTAAAAATTTATGTCATCTGAAACGCTTTGATCTAATGGTCCAATAGCTGGCGACGAATTTTGGGAAGGTCCTTTTAGCAGACTGGAATTGCGAAAATATATAATTTCTTCTAACCGGGCCTGCGAGTCTGACAGAACGTTTGCGGTTATTTAACCACTTCGCAGTATACAACATTTGGAAAAAAATTCGCAATAGGGTACTTTTAGCAACTTGATTTTTATTTCATCTTTTAATGGGTTTTTTAGAATTCGAAAAAAATATGCCAGACATTTATATCGGTTTTAAAATACATCCAGACTCCTTTAAACACATTTTACGAAAGCTACCGATAAAATTTTATATTTGTTTATTTGTTTAACATTTAAATTGCACACAATAAATTATATAATAAATAAATAAATATTCCCGTGTTGGTCCGGGCTCCTTTGAAGAATAGACCAAGTGCTGTTCTGCCAGGGAGGTCGTAAAAGGCGACCGATTGGCTATATGTGTTACTACAATCGTAACTACTATGCGGTAGAGTTCGGCAATGTCTCGCTCGGGTATTTGGTACCACCGCCTTACCTTTCCTGCCGCAATAGCGTCAATGCTTGCCATTGTCATGTTCCGGTTTGGAGGATGAGGTAATCGGTAGAGTTATGGATTTGGCATTGCCATCCCACCACACGGATAGCAACACCTCATTAACATTTTTAGTGTCTAAAGGCGATGGTTTCTCTCTCTGCATCACGAAATCCATTTGCTTGTTTGCTTTCTTATGGTGAAAAACCGGCAAGCTTTTCTTTTACTATATTTTTATATTATTGGGTAGCAAGCAAGCTATAAACTATATAGCAAACAAAGATGTTAATGGTACGTTGCTATCCATGTGGCGGGATGGCGCGTAAGTTTACCAGCTACCTTATTTTCTAAACCAGAACACGACAATGGCAAACATTAACGCTATTGCGGCAGGAACAGGTAAGGGTACCAAATATCCAGACAAGACGTTGCGGAACTCTATCGCCTACTAATCACGATGATAGTGTCACGTACCTTTGGTCGCATTTTCCGACCTGCCTGGCAAAACAGCAGATGGCCTATTCTTCAAAGGAGCCCAGACCAACACAGGGAATATTTATTTATTTATTTTATATATTGTTGTGTACAATTTAAATGTTAAATAAATATAAAATAAATTTATTGGTATATTTCGTAAAATGTGTTTAAAGATGTCTGGAAGTACTTTAAAACCGGCAAAAATGTCTGGCATATTTTTTTTCGAATTCTAAAAAAATCCATTAAAAGATGAAATAAAAATCAAATTGCAAAAATACCTTTTTTTTGCAAATGTTGTATACTGCGCAGTAGTGAAATAACCGCCAACGCTCTGCCAGACTCGCAGGTCCGGTATCGCCATTTGATGAAATTATATATATTCGCAAATCCAGTCTGCTAAAAGGACCTTCCTGAAATTCTTCGCCAGCTCCCGGTCTATAAGTAATTGTCTGCTGATAGTTTCATATGATTTTTCCTTATTTAAAATACTCGGTGGTCACAAAACAACTACGAGATGGTGTACAAATAAAAAAAAAACAGTAAAATATTTATGAATGAAATTGTACCCACTACAATTAGTTAATTAAATGTTGTTAAAAATAAATTAAAAAAGTATCATCACGACGTTTCCCTTGCAGGGTAGGCAGAGTAAACGAACGATTACAGACTACAGACTTTCCGGCTCACAATAATACACCGGTTTGTCAGTTAAAAAATATTAATAGCTAAATATTAAAATAAAAACATTTATTTATTTGTAATTTATTTCCATTTCTGCATGAGTTGACTATGTATTCACAATTTTTATACATGAAAGCTTGGCAACATCTTGACAATATTTTTTTTTAGTTTCTTTATTTATCTTCTGGATTGTGAGAAATGTATAATTGAAATAAAAACATCATAACTCATATAGAAATTGTAAACCAAGAGTTTTATGCCGTCAGAAATTTATATAGGTGTACAATACATAAAAGAAAACCAATCGTAAAGCAATATATTCTTGCCACCCTCCCAGCAACAAGCGCTCATTACGTTAAAAAGTGTATCGGAATGGTAGGGAGCAGCCATAAATATCGTGGGTGGTCGCGTAACTCAGCCACTCGCGACTCTTGATAATTAAAACTCGCCTGGAAAATACGAATTCACATATTATAATTAAAATTGGGTGTACGTGAACCGTATTAAATGCTGCATTTATTGTACTGATACTATACGGTCGAATTTGTAACAGCGTTTTTATACGAATATTATATAGTTATTATATATTTAATACTAAATATACCATCATTTATTTCTCGTAGAGCAGGCAGACGAAATCAAACGTCACTTCTCTGCTCACCAATTTTCATGATAATTATCACTAATAGTTTATCACATATTAAAACATATTACGATAATCTTCATAGTTACACTTATTTCCTTAACATTCATCACTAACAAATAGCGATAAAAGATAATTAACGGCGCTAAACGAATTCGACATATTTACGTATCTAATATGGCAGCAGCCGGAACTTGTTTCAGGAAAATCCAACCGCTACGCCATAACCTTCCGTGTAAACTTAAAATAAAACACAATTTTGTAAATCATTTCATCAAATAATACATTTTTTGCTACAATTTTTATCAAACATTTTGAAGATGTCTCTAAATATCTCTAAAAATTTTATTGTTACAATGATCAAACACATTTTATTTTAAAACTTATTACTGACCTAATTAGGCGTTGTTAAATATTAATTTATATTTTTATAACCTATTTAATTTAGTCAATTGCATTCTACGTTGAAATTATGCTTCCAAATAATATTTTTACCCTGAATAAGGCAAAGACGTGACCATTACTGATGTAAAACTAATCCCTTACTACATCACCGCTATATATTTACATAAACCTGAATTGTTGCACTGTAGTGGAAAATAAGGATCTTAATTTAAATTGGTAAATGTAATTTAAATTGGTTCTTTATATATTTTCGAAACCAAAAACAATAGATGAAATTTTGGCAAAAGATTGGAATTTCAAAAAGCTTTTGAATTTCTGGTGTTTTATTTAAAAGCTAAAAGACGGTCAATTTTTAACTGACAATATTTCATTTTTTTAACATCCTTACATTATATTTTTAACTGAAACTAGATTGAAAAATAGAATACCCGTATTTTTTATTTTCTCAAAATTCATTAATTTTGATATTTAATTTTTAAAATTCTTCTTATTCTAAATAGACGTGTGCCAAATGACGTTATTTATACAGCTGAATAATGTTACGCCTTTGCTTTTTGTGACCCGACAAAAAAGGCACATGTCATCTATGACATTCATCAAATAAATAATTCATCCGAGATAAACGTCGAGTATTGTTAATCATTATCCGTTGTTTACATTTGATCATATTTCTATAAAGCGTTCTTGTTTGCAGTAATATTATTGCGAAATATCAAATAAATCCGGTGTTGATTACCAATAGAGCATAGTGGAGTCGGGGCATAGCAGGTCTTTGATAATTTTCTAACACTAATAAACAATACGGAGAGAGGTTAAATGAAAGATTGACATATTTGACATTATCGTATGACACTCATATTATACTTTTTAAACTATATGTTTTAGCAAGGCAAAGGCAATCACCTTATTCTGCCGTTTAAGTGACGTCATAGCATGTTTTTTCATTATAATTGTTTTTCTCCAGTATTGAAAATGAAAAAAGTAATAAAAAAATATATATTATTAATCAGGATTTAAAAATAAAGAAATGGTATTTTTATTTTGGGGACTTAATAATTTTGAAATGTTGTCAATTAACGTAGTACACAGTATAACTACATATATGCATAGTAATACAAATCTAAAATAAAAATAAAAAACAAATGTTACGAACCGTCCTAATTCAACAAGCGAATCCTGCTCAAATTCATCAAATGTGAAACGCAAACACCACTCGTCGTTGTAAACGTTAAGCAAACGCGCAATTTACCGTAAACCTGTCCAGCTCTCCTGTAATAAAAGCCAGCCACCTGCTCCTGTGGAGCAAAAGGAATCACTTGAAAAATGACCAGCTGCTTTATAATACATGGTGTATTTTTTCCGTGCCCACGTTGTCATAGGGATAGGGCAATTTAATCCATCAAGCGCTGTGGCTCGCTAGCGTTCAAATCGATAAATTCTATAAAATTGCCAACAATTTTGGTTTTGTTGTAAGCCACGAATAATATGACTATTAAATACTTATTTTAAATAAAAAACTTCATTTCATTCATTTTGTTTTGTTTTTCATCCGTATTACGAGGATAAATCAATGATTAGTAGGTCTGCCTATCTCGTTGGTTTAGTGATAACCATTATTAGATTGTTTTTCTTGGTTTACTTTCTAGGCCAGCAAAGTGTTATTTTTTTTAACTTCCCGCTACGTAGTACGTAGTGTACGTAGATAGAAAGTTACTGAATTTGCCCCGATTTTTGAAAATCGAGTTTTCACCGGATCGCCACGTTTTGAGGTCTCAAGATTATTATGTCTGTGTAATATTTAAATGTAAATGACAATGGGCGTCGCACAGGAAGATTGTTAGAGTGAAAATATTTAACTATTGCAGTACATGATTTCTGTGTCGACCACTCCCAGCCGAAACGTCAAACAAGTCTCTACATAGAAGTCGGAACCTTGCTATATGGGTTACCGCAAATGGACAATAGTGACTAGTTGGCAAACGTGCGGTCCAGTGTTTCACCGCCATCAGCTATAATTAAAATGTAAAGGTAGCTAAATATTTTTATATGAAAAATTGGATTTTTTGTAACTGTGTAAAATCATTTTTTTTATATTTTTATTTTGTGTAAAATTTCAATACTAAACATACCAATAAAATGTTAAAAAAATCTAGCCTTCTGTAAGTATTGTTGTAAAACAAATTTGTAATATAGTAAAACATAACATGGATTTGTAAGTTGGTAAAGTAATTTAAAATATAACTGTGAATGATCGAGCATTGTTATCGAAGAAGATAAAACGATTTTGATGTAATTTATGCATAAGATGAAGTTGTTTAAGCAATAGAGCTGATTAGTTTTTGTACTCATTCGGTACATAAATCTGGAAGTTATATTCACCGCCATCAGCTATAATTAAAATGTAAAGGTAGCTAAATATTTTTATATGAAAAATTGGATTTTTTGTAACTGTGTAAAATCATTTTTTTTATATTTTTATTTTGTGTAAAATTTCAATACTAAACATACCATTAAAATGTTAAAAAAATCTAGCTTTCTGTAAGTATTGTTGTAAAACAAATTTGTAATAGAGTAAAACATAACATGGATTTGTAAGTTGGTAAAGTAATTTAAAATATAACTGTGAATGATCGAGCATTGTTATCGAAGAAGATAAAACGATTTTGATGTAATTTATGCATAAGATGAAGTTGTTTAAGCAATAGAGCTGATTAGTTTTTGTACTCATTCGGTACATAAATGTGGAAGTTATATTAAAAAAATATTGTTTCATCAAATTAAGCATAAACGTATTTTTTTCTTGTATTCTGTGTGTATGTTTGCATTTTGTTAAGAGTTCCAAAAAACTGCATAACGGGATCTCCATTATGAAGTTTTTAAAAAATAAACTAGTAAACTTGTTCTTTTTTCAAACAATAAATTTTTTAATATAAAATGATATGTTGTGAACATGAATAAGACACAAGTTATCGCGTTTACCGTTAAAAAGTCACCCTTTGTCTCCTAGTTTTGAAAATACTGGACGGCCTCAGTCAGTGTTGAAATTTCTTGATCGCGGATCTGGAAGTATTGAAGTGATTTTCAGTTCTGCGGTAACTTGGAGGGCAAGGTTAAGTTGAGCTCCAAAATGCTGGGCGTTCTCAGCAGGATAAGGTGGTACTTCACACCGGCCCATCATCGACTTATTTATAAGGTATAAACCCGGACTCATTTGAAGTACTGCTCTCAAATATGAGCTCTATAAATAAGGGGGCTCCTTCCTTTTGATCCCATTCAACGCATAGCGGTTTGAATTGTCTACAACAGGACTATTTTAAATCGGCTTGGTTCTTTGGCATTATGGGGAGATGTTGCATCGCTTCGTATCTTCTATCGAATCTATCTACCATAGGGAATGTTTCGAGCCAGTTTTTTGGAACATTCCCTATTTTTTTGGATTAATTCTTGTCGCCGAATTTCACTATTAGACATTGCAACAAAATTCAAAATTTCATCCTTACTTAATTTCATCTTGATGTGTGGAAATTCACGACTGTACAATTCTCAAGGCCTTTTGCCATGCAAATATTTCACTATGGAACCAATTATCAGCAGTTTTTCCAAACGGATATAACTTAAAGACCTTCAAGAAAAAAGCTTACTCATTTTCAAAAGGTAGGCAACGCAACTACAAGATCCTAATGGGCCACTACCATGTGAGCCCCCTGGCCCTTTGTCTCCTCTTCTATAAAACAAAAACGTTGTAATAATACCAGTAGAACCAACAAGCATTTATCCTATCCACGCTCAATCGAAGTTTCACCTACCATGTCCATTGTCCAACTACGAATATAAATTATATCTACAAAAAAAACTTTCAATTCGGTCCAACAATTTTGTAGGACTTTATTGATACACGATATACATACTTAAGATAAAAATGACGTCATTATAATATGTAATACTTACTGATTATAATATTACATCACATGCATTGACCACTTAAGACATTACACTTCCGAACGTGGCGCTAGACAATAAAGATTGACATGTTAGCCTCCGGGAACCCGGTAAAATGTCAATCCTGCTCTTGATCTTAGATCTCCCGTTAGACTCCAAAGGGAATACTGTCTCTGGTCAGCATGCATGCAATTTACTACAGTGACTTTAACAATGCGGTAATATTTTTCTTCGTGAAAATCTCTTTCGTCTCAGGAAATATCACGTTATTTTTAATTTTCAAGATGATTTCAGGTCAAATCAATTTTGGAATAAATGACTCGGTTAGGCACAAAATAATTGACTTTCAATCGGTTCTGAAAATCCTTTTTTGTTTGGGAGAATATACTTCTAGTGTGGTCTCATTTTGATTTGGTGAAGATCTGATGTAGGGTTCCGGAGATACAGGAAATGGGAAGTGGGTTGCTGCAGTTTTACTGGGTTAAAAATTATGTTGATTTCAATATCACAGGTGTTGATAGATTAATTGGTTATTTTAATTGTAACTGGGGTCACATTGGTTTGTTTTGGCATAGGATAGCAAACAAGCAGATGTTTGCTTAATGGAAAGAGTTCAGTATCGCCTATAGACATTAAAATTCTTAATGTTGCTTTGCCATCTGTGTGGTGGGGAAGAATTGCCACCTGCATGAAGTTACTTTTATGCAGGTACATAAAGTTACCTTTATTACCGTAAAGTTACCAAACACGACACCTGCGTCGCCAGCCTCGTCGACGGAGATTACTTTATTGTACCACTGCCTCAATGCCACGACTCCGTCCTCCATAATTAGTCCGAGCGCCGCACAAAATCGTGGTTCAGTCTTACAGGAGACAGACATATCTTAGCGCGGCGTTAGTAGACCAAATTTAGCTTTAATTCTGGATGAGCACTCCGCTCGCTCCAAATGTGCGCTGTCATATCACATTTCGTCTGTAAACTAATTATTTCGAAAAAAAAACGAAAAAGACCATGGTAAACACTGACGCTATTGCAGCAGGATTAGGTATGATGCGGGTACCAAACCCTAATGAGACATTGCAGTGCACAACCACCCAGTTAAGTTGACTGATTTTTTCAGCTTTCTTTCAATACCTACCTTAATTGACTATTGCGTGTTACTTGAATGTTTAAATGAATATATTTCTAAGAATAATTGTGATGACCTCAAACGTCTTTATGTTAATACGTGCAACAAAAATTTTTACCCCTTCTTATGACGATAAATAAGTAGTATTTTTTTATATTATAAGATATCAAACAAGCAGATGGGTCTCCTGATGGAAAGAGTCAACCATCGCCTATAGACACCAAAGTTGTTAATGGTGCGTTGCTATCTTGTGGCGAGGTCTAATGCCACATGCATAAGTTTACCGACTACCTTACCCTCCAAACCGGAACACGACAGTGACAAGCACTGACGCTATTGCGGCAGGAATAGGTAAGGCGGTGATACCAGACCCGGGCGAGACAATGCAGAACTCAAAGCTATTACGGCAAAAATAAGTTATATGGTGGTACCAATCGCTAGCGAAATGTGGCAAAACTCTACATCCAAATCACAACCGTTTAGCCTTTCCCTTTGCTCGTTTTTTATGAGGTACTTATCAGAAAGACAATTGGAACGTGGATATAGATAGAGGTCTAAAAGGACGCCTAATTAGCACAGGGATTTTTCATATTTCTTATTGACATCTATTGAATGGATTATCCTAATTTTCCGACTATCTGAAAATAATATTGAATTGTACATAAATGTAGTACCGAAATTACAATATGAGCATGATAACAATATTTATTACAGTACAGTAGCTCAAAAATCAGGGAACGCGTCAGTTAGAGCGCAGGTGTCCAGCGCGTGCCGGCGCGTGGCGCGCACGCGCACCCTTGAATAAGCTCGAGAGTGATTAGACGCACTTGCCACAGAGTTTGTTGCTCACTTGCATGAGAAATTGGTGTAGTCAAACAACATGATCGTTAAAAATGGGCTGTTAGAATATAATCTATCCTTATAGTCTAAGAAGATACGACATTAAAAAATCAACCCTCATCTGGTAAACATATAAAAATAAATATTGTCACCGTAGTCCTGTTGATATGAACATAAATTAATAATAATTGTTTTTTTGCTTAATAAGTATATCAATTGCATATTGCAAAATTACCGAACATAATATGGCACTCGTTGCGATAAAAGACAGCGGCTTTTATGTCCACTACAATTAAGTACAGTAAGGTAAAAACACGTATGGAAAGTAAGAAAAATATTAACTACAGTTAATAGCAGCAGTGCTAGGGTGGCAGCGATAATTCTTATAAATTTATTAGCTGAACCGGCAAACGCTGATTTGCCATACAAATGTTGGTGGAGTACTTGAGAGGGGAGGGTGTTAATTAAGATTAAAAACTATCCTATGTTTTAGTTGGACCAAACAGTAGATGTCTACAAAATTTCATTGAAATCAGTTCAATAGTTTGGGAATCCATGGCGGATAAACAACGTGACACGTAATTTATAATATATAATATTGTAATGACAGATATGCCTGTAAAATATTATTATGTTAATTTAAGGGAGTGGATTCTACATAACTGGATTTTAGACTATTAAGTCGTTTCCAAACGGATACGGCTTAGGTGTCTGCAATAAAATAACTTATTTTAAAAGGCTAGCAACGTAATTGCAAGATTTTTGTTATTGCAGTCGGTGGTACGTATACACACAAATAGATGATCCGTACTTTATTGTTATGATTTACAGAATAAGAAATGTAAACCACAGATGGCAAATTACTTTTTAAGGAAAAAAGTTACTTTTGTTTGTAAAATTATTTCCATGGAACATCAAAACTTGAATTGGTTGCAGTTAATTTTAATAATTATCGAATCAATAATAACTTTGTTAAGAAATTCTCCCCGTATTAGTCCAGACCCTATTTGAAGAATAAACCATCGTTATTCTGTCAGACAGTACATAAAAGTTACGAATAGGCCATACGTGACACAACCACCCTGATAACTAGGTGGTAGAGTTCTGCTTCTTCTTGCCTGCCACGTTCATGCCGCAATTACGTCAATGCTTGTCACTGGCTGCTGTGTTTGTCGTGTTCCAGTTTTGGGTAGGTAAAGAAGTCGGTAAATTTATGCATGTGGCATCACACCACGCCATTAACATCGTTCCATCAGGAGAGCCGTCTGCTTACTTGCTATCCTATGATATAAAAGTTGGCACCTCTTAATAACCCGAGATATGTAATCACTACATAGTATAAAACGAAGTCGCTTTTTCTGTCTGTTCCTATGTCCCTATGTATGCTTAAATCTTTAAAACTACGCAACGGATTATGATGCGTTTTTTTTTTAATAGATAGAGTGATTCTTGAGGAAGGTTTTAGTATATAAACCTATCCGATATTCCCACGGGAACAAAAGCTACGCGGGTGAAACCGCGGGCTGGTCGCTAGTTGAAAATAATTTAATTTATCAAAATAGCGTGTTTACTGTTATAGCTGGATAGAGCATTTTAATGAACTTAACACGAAAAGTCTGTAAAAACCATGAAGCTGTGTTATATCTGGAAGCAGCACTTCTAATACCTACTTGAAACATAATTTTACATACTGCTGTCATCTTCTGAGGTCTTACCCTCTCTTTCTAACACAACTGTATAAAAAGAGATGGGGAGACCTCATAGACAGAGATAACGTAAATATTTGTTTCAACTGATAACACGAGTGCTAGCTCCACCTATACGTAATACTTCATGGTACGAATAACGTTATGATTTTTTACTTCTTATCATCTTCGCACAGATGAATAACGTTTGAAAAGTTATGTTTTTCAAACGTTATTCATGTGTGCAAATGAATAACTAAGATCGCTTAGAATCTAAGTCAACATATCCGGGTCGTGTCTTTCAAAACCTATCTCTAAGCCTTAGATCATAATATATGTAATTTTCTACAAGTGACACTTTATATTTTATTATTAATAATTAATTAAGTAAATAATTTTAGAAAATCATTTAATTCCGACTCCAGTGGCAGGATGGTCTAAATGAAACTACAACCCTCGGTAATCGCGTTGATTGCGGTTCACGCGGCGGGCAAGTAATCACTTAACTCCGCGCCTGATGGGTTGCCTGTCTCCGCGATTTTCATAAATGTTAACGAGCATTCTTACGTAAATAATAATTATTTTTTCCGTATAATAAAATATTCCTAAATAAAAAAATGACATTTTTGTAAATAAAATAAATATTATGCCGTCGGTTCAATAGGTAGGTAGAATAAACTGAATGGTATATTGACATTGAATAGTTCCCCACAATTTACTAATGTCAACCAATAAATAGTAATGATAATCATTTGGAAAATTCAAATCTATTACTAGTTATTTGGTAATAAACACACCATTGTCTTGAATGAAAAAACCACTGCCGCTGGACATGAAAGACAAAATTGTAAAAATAATATATTTGTCGTCGTTAAAGATGAAATTATAAATATTAAAAAGTTTATATTTCACGACGGCAAAGACGAAATTGTACCAAAAGTTTGTTTTGCCGACGTCACTGATGAAATTGTATCTATTTTCGATCAAAAATTGTTATTTTTGATAGAAAGTGTCTTCTAAAAATTTATATTTATAAGATATAATAGCACTTAAGAGTTTCTAGTTGTACTAAATAATTTTAATTTATTTTGCTTTTGCCACTCTCACGTGGCTCACTATGAAGAAAAGGCAATATGAGTTTTTGTCAGGCAACACTAAAGAACTTACAAATTCTTGCATTCTATCTTCATAGTTTTGCATAAAAAACTGCGCTGACTAGGGAGATCCTTGTAAATAATAATGTCGCACTTGACTGTGACCGATCAAAGTGAAGGGCGTGATATTCGATATGGTAGCAATAAGCACATTATCAGTAGGTACATCGCACCGTGGGAGCGCTCGGACGATTACATCTCGCACCGTGACCTGCGACTCCCACGGGATAAGCTGTACATCAAACGGCTTCGATGATATAATTTAACTATTGAATGTATTTACGACTCAATCTTTCAGAATTTCTTTCGCTATTATATTTTGATTTTTCTCAGTTAAAGAATCTATCTTTATTTATCATAATATCAATGAATTAAAACAACCCAGTAAGTATTTGGGTTAGGTTATTTTTTCAATTTTATTTTGTATGAATAAGATTTATGCAGTTTATACATATAAAATTTGGTATTCTGTAAATTTTTCTTTTTCTTCCAATTCTTCGCGTTGGAATAGGCTTCTCTTTCCTCTAAAACGCATTGCTCAACTCAAAAGACGTTGCTGAGTTTTGCGCTTAGCAACACATTAAGCGATTCATGTTTATTTATATAGATTAACTAAACCGCGCAGTTTCGTTCGTGAGCTTTAACATGTCATCGATCTAAGAAATTTCATACAATTTTTTACCCCTATTTCGTTCCCTCAGGGGTTGATTTTTTTAGGTACAAACAGATAGATAGACGGAAAAACTTTCGCATTCATAATAGTAGTATGAATTTAGAGATATAATATCTGATTAGAGATTAGTATCTAATATCGTCACTGGCCACACGTTTTTACTTCGTTTTGTGAAAACTTCAGAATAAGAAGTATGTATATATAAACATTTTTTTTAAGTAAACCTTCATTAGGTGCGATTTGACTAGGAGTAACTGTGTTTTATATTCGGATTCTCGACTAAGGCTTCATAACATTTCGCTTTTTAAAATTAATGTTTTGAGTAAAAATGCTACCTATAGTACATTTTTTACTTAACAAGCTTATATTGAAAGAAGTTGAAGTTAATACGTATTTATTGCTTTTAAAACCAGCCAGATATAAATAGTACAAAGAAAAATATTTTTCTTAAAAATTACGAAAAGCCTTTTCTTTGATCTATTATTTGTATTTACTAACGAGAGAAAAATATTTTTAAAAGTGAGAGTAGTAATAACGAAGTTTATTTAAAAGAAAAATTTACTTCAATCGCGCGTTAAGATTACAAGTTTTTTTTAAGTTAATTAGGCCGATAGTTTCATTAAAGAAACATACTACAGTGCTAGTAGGTGACCAAGGTGAGCAACCAGTGTTTTAATTTTAATATAAGATATTAATTCATAAGCTCAGCATTCCTGAGGCTGAACCTTCGCTTAATACGGGCATTGCTGCACCGGGATGTAAGTTACATCCCGGTGCAGCAATGCCCGTATTAAATGAACCTCATCTAATTTTTCAGTTTTGTAGATAAAATGGACAGTAAATTGTCAAACAAATTACGATACAACCGGCAGTGAGTACAATATCTTTAAAAACATGGAATATAATTACGTATACTGGAATATATGTATTACTGGAATATAATAAAATGGTTATCATTTAGTTTAAGCTAGTTTGGTATTAGTGTAATATTATTAAGATATGCACTTTGCGAATCCAATTACAGTCAGTTAATTAAAATCAGTTGCATTCATGTATCCTATATTTGTACCTATCGACTAATAAAAATAACCCATAAATCTCTACTACACGCTAATATTATAAATACGGAAGGCTGTCTGTTTGTCTCTTACGCTTTCACGCCTAAACCACTAAACTGATTTTGACAAAATTTGGCATGGAGATAGTTGAAGAGCCAGAGTCACAATTGATTTGTGCGTTTCACATAAAGTGAAAATAAAATATGTGCAAAACAAAATACACATTAACTAACATTAACAAATTTAAATTGTTATTACACAACTATCACCAGTTGAGTGATAAATTTGAGTGATAGTTTCACTTTTTAAGCATATTCGGACTGAAGAAAAAATGTAACCGGTTGACTGATAGATTAAAAATACTTAGTTAATTTTGTAACAATAATGGAATTTCACTGAGTGCCGACGATGGAAAGTATCGAATATATTAAATAATTAACTATTAACAAAGCACATGAAAGTGTATGTTACTGCAATCGTGTTGCGGCGCTGATTTTCAGGCAGCTATAGCCAATGTTTCGGGGTATCTCTAATCCACGGCAGCCAAAATTGGCACTGCGTCTACACTATAAATACTCGTAAGTATTATATTAAAAAAATAATACTATTGGAAGATACAATATACAATAAAACAAAGTTAAAGAATTATTTTTGTGTTATAGCACTCACCCCGTGCTTGGGAAAACTAGAAAAACTTTAAAAACAACAAAGAAAAATATCGACACGCAGGAATTGAACCTGCGACCATTTCCCTAAAGCCGGGACGTTCCCCCACTGAGCTAGTGTCGACACTAGCTCAGTGGGGGAGTTAAAGAAAATTATTTTAAAAAATGTAATCCAACTGTGATTTATAGTTTGGCAGACATCTATTAGTATTAGATGCTACCTCTGAGTTCAATTAATTTTTAATGCGACAGTATGATATTTTTTAACTGTCGTCTGAATCTATGAACAAAATTTATTACCCAAAAAGGCGGAGCTTGTTATGTAATCTGATATAAAATCTGCTCTTACATTTTATTTTTTCATAACTTATTTTACAGTAGAGCTTTCCTGCATGAATCCATAAAATTTGTTTTGCAAGAGCTTGTGTGCATAAATCCATAATACGTCATTACGTATTTGCTGTAAAGAATTGTTGCCAGTTTTAGGCACTTAAGTGATTAAAATGTGTCGAGAGAAAGGTTACCGTGTAGAACCCAGTGAAAGATATAAGAAATGGGGCTTATGATGAAATAATGAGAATAAACTTGTTTTATTATTAAGAGTTATAATTCTAAAGGATTGTTTATTTAAATGGAACTACGATTATTACGAGTAGATAGATGTATTCTATTTTAATAGTTTTTTTTCTACAAGCGTGACGTAATGTTGAAGATTATCATTGTTTCTGTGATTCCGATGAAGTTATAGTTTTAGTTAAGTAGTTAGTAAGAGCATCATCATAGCTGAAGCTCATTGGTTTAAACCCAGATAGTAGGTACCTATTACATTATTTACGCGTCCAGGCTGGATAACAATATGTTCCATCATATTATATTAAAAACATTTGTTTTAAACTTCATTCTAAGAGATAATAACGTCCTTTTTCACACACATATATGAGTATGAACTAAAATATTAGAAAAAGTTAGCAGGTATAATTTTACTCAAGAAAAAAATCAATAAATAACACTGTTTCACTTGTGAAAACACTTGCGAATTACAGTAGATATCCAATTTCACTAGAAATGAAACAAGTTGGTTGGCAAGAAGAATAGATGATGATCCTCATGATTGAATTTACCAAATTTAATAATTACCACTTGACCCACGTGTTATTTGCGATAACCTGGACTGACAGCTTTACGTGCTTTGCCAAACATAATAAAGACTAATCAAACGAAAAAAAATCTTTATTCTTAGTCTAGGTAGAACATACATAACTGACATTTCAGACAAAAATATAATTTATTGTATAATTATGTTTCATACCTATTTGTAAGATATGATGATAATATGGAATGCTATTGTTCCAAATTACGTATTATAAACGCTTGTATTTTGGAACAAAAATGTTTATTTTTATATCATAATAGTTATTATACCGTAATAGGAATTGTAATCAACATATTTTATTTGGTCAAGATGATTAAAACATGTTTGCATAATAGTTTTCTATAATCCGTGATCTGAGTACGAATAAGATAACCACTAGACTAACCACGACTAGGTATTAATAAGAAAATATTATTTATTCGTTAAACATGTTGCAATTACTTGCATATTTCCATATTATACAGTACTAAGAGATGGAAGGGCAAATATCAAAGCTTACAAACAATTATTTTTCATTTAACTCACGACTTGTTGTTTTATCCCAAGGGATAACATGGGATAAAGCACACTGCCCCCATAAAACGATACAACAATTTGAATCTGAGAACTGCGCGGTAATTTAACGTACAGGGAACAACTAGTCCTAATGTCTGGGGATTACAATAATAGTATTCTACAACACATAAGAGGTTGTTTGTGCCTTTCCCACGAAACGATTTTCGATATAAAATAATCATTTAAATAATTATACAACAATTTATTGTACCTAAAATATTGTTAAACAATAATTATTTTGCAAACGATTTTCTTAATAGAAAGTACTTATAGAGATGTTTCTTTTTTTATTTATTTATTCTTTATTGTATACCTATTAAAAACCTTTTATTGTATAGATAAATAAACATCTCTGTAAATGCGAGGTATATTTTGAATTCACCTAGCGTTTTTCACATAACCTTTTGTAAAGTTTGACTTAACGGTATGTTGAACTTTGGGCTAGCAGAATAGAATAATAGGTAGGTACTATATTTATATATTTAAATAAAAAAAATATATATAATAAATTACAACAATAAAGTGAATAACTGCAGTAATTGAAGTCGAAAATAATTCAACATTATAAATAAGTATGAGTATCTCAAACTATTGAAATAAGTAAAATTATAACACTTCAAACAGCTAGTACATAATGACGTCACATACAGAAAAATGATGGCAGTTTGTCGCTTAAGGTTTAGAACTCGTACAATGACTGTGCCTGTAGTCAAAGTCAATCTCTAAGGTGTGTAAGTAACATAATTAAATAAATATACATATAAGCTTTCTAGACCTCAGTAAGTAAACTTAAGCTGGCGGTCTACTCAGTACTCATCTACACTAAATTATTGCTATCTTTTTCCTAACAAAATGAAAATAATCAATTTCTTTCTATATTAAGTAATAATTATCCTGCATGGGTAGTTACCATATAGAAGCATGTTTAATAAAATAGGTGCAATATCTTTAAAACTGTAACATGCCTCTACTCGTTTATTCATTTATGTTGTTTTTTTTACTTCTTGGAGTGAAATATAAACATAAACTGAAATTAATTAATGATGTGCATCAGAATCGGGGCCGTTATTGTGTTTGGACTATATAAAATGATACATTATAGTAAAGTAAATAAAACCTAAAAATATGTTAATATGTTATGATAAAAACATATAAATTTGTAAGTAAAGAAAGAAAACAACATAAAATATTTATTTTAAAGGCTTGTATGATTTCAAAGTGCTATACAGAATGGAGCAATACGTTGCTTTCTATTATACTTCTTGTTTTTGAACTTCTTAATCTATATTAATATTATAAATGCGAAAGTTTGGATGTTTGGATGGATGTTTGGATGAATGTTTTGATGGATGTTTGGATGGATGTTTGTTACTCAATCACGCAAAAACTACTGAACGGATTTGAATGAAATTTGGCACACAAGTAGATAATGATCTGGAATAATACATATGCTACTTTTTTTCCCGGAAAAATCAGGTGATCCCGCGGGATTCACCAAAAACTCTTATAATGTAGCGGGCTGCACGCTGCAGCTAGTATTATATAAATAATAATTTAAAAAAAATAAAATGGATAATTGTTTTATAATTTCATTCTCCTATTTCTCCCAAACTTTGTTATTTTAATTAGTTTTGATTTTGTAAAAGTTTTACAGCCAAATTTTATATTTTTATTATTTAATTTTATATTATGATTAATTTCGTTACATACAAGACCATATCAATAAGAATTTTCTGTTATTTATGTATAAACAAAATATGAGTAAGCAGCGTCATCGTAATGTAATTCAAGCAAACGACAGTTTTAGGGGAAGCATAGGAGGGATGTCAAAAACTATCAAACGACAGAAATATATTATTATCGTATTTTTGGGGCTAACGGTTATAATATAGCAGGAAGGAATTTGTATTTATTTCGATTTAATGATGACATGAGAGTTTTATAGCATTCATTCTTTATTTTGAGAACTGTTTAATTATTTCTGGAAATCATTAAGTACTAAGAGTAATAAGTAAATATAGATAAGTAGGAAAATAAGAATGTTAGTGTTTGTTTTGTACCTATTTATTCATGTTGATATGGCTGTACAGAAAATGCATTTTTTCAACCTCGAATCACATAGTTTTTTTATATCATAAAATAGCAAACAAGCAGATGATTCTCCTGACGGAAAGAGTCAACCATCGCCTATAGACACCAAAGACGTTAATGGTGCGTTGCTATCTTGTGGCGAGGTCTAATTCCACATGCATAAGTTTACCGGCTACTTTTCAAACTGAAACACGACAGTGGCTAACACTGACGCATCGTGAAATTAGATCACAAGTTGACGTGACACCTGTGTCCCCTATATCGAGTCTGGTATCCTTAGATGAATTGTTAAACACCGTTAACAATTTACCATTGAAAAAAGCGCCCGGAGAGGATAAAATCTCAAATTATATGATAAAACAAGCGTGTATAGCAGCCCCAGACTCTATTTTAAAAGTTATAAATCGTTGCATTGCGGAAGGTGTTTTCCCTAAAATATGGCGTCAAGGATATCTCAAAATTATTTCAAAATCTGGTGACAAGCCTCCGAATGACCCTAAATTATATCGCCCAATTACACTTCTACCTTCTCTTGGTAAACTGCTAGAAAGATTAGTAGTTCCTCGACTCTTACCGCAAGTGCCCACATTCAATAAACAACAATTTGGATTTACCGCCGGAAAATCCACTGTCGATGCAGTGCTAACCATGAAAAAAACGGTAGAACTATCACGAAATAATTATGTTGTGGGTATCTTTTTGGATATTTCAGGTGCTTTTGATAACGCGTGCTGGCCGATGTTATTATTAAAACTAAAAATAAGGGGATGCTATTCTAATATATATCAACTAATTAAATCGTATTTAGAAAACGGTCAGTTGAAATTACAGCTAGGGCATTACGCTGCATCTAAACGCCTAACTCTGGGCTGCCCACAGGGATCTGTACTTTCGCCATATCTATGGAACTTAGGATTTGATGATTTATTTTCACTAGCCTTGCCTGAAGAATGCCTTTAATAATACAAGCAAACACACGAGCACAGATAGAGTCACTGGCTTATACTAGTATTAATTTAATATCCAACTAGGGATTCAGAAATCATTTAAAATTTGCGCCTCATAAAACGTTCTACTTAATACTAAAAGGTTCGCTTCTATCGTCTTCTAGCATAACATTAAATAATAGCACAGTAAAGAGAAAAGAGTCCGTAACATATTTAGGTTTAGTTTTAGAGAAAAACTATACTTTTAAAAATCATATTAACTATATCAGTGAAAAAGCTAAACGGAATTACTTGTGATTTGCCGGCATATCTACCTCAACGTGGGGTTTAACCTTTAACACTTTAAAGATAATTTATAACGCAACTTATTTAGGTTGTATTACTTATGCATGTTCAACGTGGGCTGATAAAATTACAAGCGGCGCGACCCGGCGTAAATTACTTCAAAATCAGCGTTTGGCTTTAATATTTCTGTGTAAAGCATATCGCACTGTAAGCTCTGAAGCTTTACCCGTTTTATCAGGTGTATTTCCATTAGATTTAGAAATTCAGCGTCGGGCCTCAATGTTCTATAATTCTAAGATCTTTACTAGCCCGGAATTTATCAATCCGCAAGCTCAAACAAAAATACGTCGCCTCTTTAATCCCGAGATGGATGTTACTAATGAATTAATAAATGAATGGCCGTCGCGTTGGTGCTGCTCATCTAAAGGACGGCATTTATATAACTTTTTCCCCTGCATCTGGGAACGATTAAGTAAAACGTGGATAGAAATAGATCATTGTGTTGCACAGTTCCTTACTAGTCATGGTAATTTTAAAGCTAAATTATTCTCGTTCAAATTAGTTCCTTCTCCATTTTGCGAATGTTCCACCATAAACAGTAAATATGAACAAACTGCACATCATATTCTTTGGGAGTGTAATTTCCGTGCCTTCAAGCGATTTTGTCATACATACTACAGGAAACAGAATTAAGTAGGCCATTTTCGTAGGTCCTCAAATACCTTAATTACCGTGGTGCAATAGCAATCAGGCTTAACCTGATTGTAAACGTCTCATTTCTTAGCAGTTTTTGCTTTATCTTTACGCTGTCTCCTGCTGTAAAGGGAGGGAAACTGGATGTATTTTCATACTCCTCCTATACTCTTCTGATTAAATTCAATGCGGGTTCCAAGACAGCTTAGCTTTTCCCCCAGAGCACCCTGAGCTCGCAACTCAAAGGTTATCAGGAAAGTTGCCGCTGTTGATTCTGGTTTACAGAAGTTACAGTGGTGGGAACGAGAGGTGGGCCCATTGCCCAAAAAAAAAAAAAACACTGACGCTATTGCGGCAGGAATAGGTAAGGCTCAATCTGAAATCCTATATATATATATATATATATACGAGACGAGACGGCCGAGACAACACGAAAAATATCTTTTCATCAGGAAAGCCGTCGACTTGTAAGCTATCCTATGATATTAAAATGGGTCGCCAACGTTTGTGCTCATCATAAATGATTTTTATTGATTCTTTCCAATATAGAAATGTATTTTTGACGTCATTAAATATATTGCTAGTGAATTCACTCAACATAATTTTAATTTCATTATACTTGCTTGCCCCACATTTGACGGGACTCACAGTCACTATTCGCTTACGAACCATTTAGCAACGAAGGGGACAAGTGCCAGCATTGTCTGAACATTAACTATACTTTATTTTTTGCCCCCACACACAATTTATCACACATGATTCCCGAGTCATTTACTCAATTTTGTTTAGGTGGATGTATATTAAAATATGAGAGTACCATCTGGGTATTTAAGTTTTGCATATCTTTGTGTAAATGTAAATGTTTAAGAATATTTTTAAATTTGGGCCTTAAGATGTGAAGTGAAACTCAAGACGCATCTTGCGAGCAACAATTAAAATTTTTATGACGCATAAAAACATTGATCAAAATAGTTTACAAGAGGACCACCGTGATAATATTTATTTATTAAATACACAATGGTTTCATTACACGGGTGATATAGTTCTCTATGGAGAAGCATAAAACTATCGTACTTTTAACATACCTATAACACCCATGAAGTATTAGGTATAGGTGGAGCTAGCACTCGTATTAATCACTTGAAACAAATACCTACGTTATATCTCATTCTATGAGGTCTCGACATCACTTTTTATACAGCTGTGTTAGAAAGAGGATGACATCTCAGAAGATGGCATCAGTATTTATAGTTGTGTTTCAAGTAGGTTATTAGAAGTGCTGCCTCCAGATATAATACAGCTTCATGATTTCACCTAAATTTTATCCCGCTACTTGTCACTCATGCATATGATAGTTGGCCATAGAGTAGGCGAGCTAAGCTAAAGGTCGTCCCAGACAAACGACGACAAATATCGTCGATAGACAGAGTAAGAAAATGGAATTTGTTACTCTTTCTCTATCCAAATCTTTCTATCAACGGAATATTTCTACTAACATACGCGCTTGCCTACAGTATCTCTATAATTTATTATCTCTAAGCCGCATGGAATTTATACCGCTCTCCAAATCCGCAGCGCTTTGGCGTAAAATGGTTATCTAACAAGGTAATTATTTTTTTATACGATATTTCTTCTAGTTCCTTGGGTAAGGCGAGGTCTGCTGCCAGCTTGTACGAGGCGTCGTTGAGTGCGCTTAGCAGTATAGCTCGTCTCTTGACTCCCGTAACGTCCGTCTTGTCGTCGATATCGTTGGCAATAAACCATTGTGAAAGACGGCTTCTATACGTTTTACAATCCTGAGTATTATGGTCAAAGGAAGATAAAATCCCAAATTGTGCCATTTTTACGTTTCTTTTTTGTAACTTTAAATTGAGGGTATCGTCGCCACTGTTATTTACGGGACACGAGTAAAACGGCCGCTAGCTAGTTTCGCACTGATTTATTACTGTTACTAGCGACCTGCCCGCGGTTTCACCCGCGTAGCTTTTGTTCCCGTGGGAATATCGGAAAGGTTTAAACCTAAAACCTTCCTCAAGAATTAATCTATCTATTAAAAAAACCGCATCAAAATCCGTTGCGTAGTTTTAAAGATTTAAGCATACATAGGGACATAGGGACAGACAGAGAAAGCGACTTTGTTTTATACTATGTAGTGAAGAGCGGCGCCACTTAAGCCACATATGTAACAAGTCGATATTTGAAAGGCAAAGATATGAGACCATAGATCAAATCATCTTTCTTGTAACTTTGTATTTAATTGGATTTTAATTTGTTGTATTATTTTTGAGAAACAACATGTTCAGTATCTAAATTTTTCAGAAATTGTTTGGTATGTAACTAAAGATGATGCAAAACTTAAAGAACTATAGCTGTAAACCACTGTTAAATCATAAAATACCTATGCTATTTTTCAATCGACTTATTTTGGGAAAAGAAGGAGGTTATCAATTTTTGTTTGTTTTTTAATGTTTGTTACCTCAGAACTCAGTCATTTAAGAACAGATTTTGAAAATTATGTTATGTTTAAGAAGGTATACTCGCCGTGTGGTCTCATTTTTATTTGATGAAAATACATGGCTTCTGTCCATGAATTATGATGAGACTAAAAATTTCGTTCGTAACCTAAACGTTTAATTAATGTATTACTTCGTCTTTTGTATCGCAGAATAGTTATATATAATAACAATTTATTTTTAAACTTGATATGACATTAATTATATTTATTTATATTCACATATACCCAAATCCACACACACACACACACACACACACACACACATACATTCACACACACCTACACACATACATAACATAAATAGATATATATATACACACTACATACGCTTGCATGTGTTCAAAAACTTATATAATACCATGTTTCTTTTGTATCTGCCAATTTGTATTAAGGTGTGTAATGTAATTTGATATATTATATTATTTATTTATTTTATTTGTACATATTAAAAATTAGTTTGCACAAAAGGTGAACTTAATGCCTAACCACCAGTTAACCTTTAGGCCAACAGAAAGTAGGTATGTGGTGCCTCCGAAGAGATCTGAATACATATGTAGCTCTAAGCGTATTGCAAAATATTCTGTGTATATTCATATACCTCCTTGTTCTCCATAACCTCCTTGTTCTCCAAAATTATGGAGACAATCATCAACTCTTAGCTCCTCAAGTATTTAGAAGAGCATCAGCTGATTAGCGACCGTCAGTACGGTTTCCGTCGCGGCCGTTCAGCTGGTGACCTTCTAGTATACCTAACTCATCGATGGGCGGAAGCAGTTGAGTCCAAGGGGGAGGCATTGGCAGTTAGTTTGGACATAGCGAAGGCCTTTGATCGGGTATGGCACAAAGCGCTTCTCGCGAAGCTGCCTTCCTATGGGCTTCCTGAGAAATTGTGCTCGTGGATCACCAGTTTTTTGGCTGACCGGAGCATCAAGGTCATTGTCGACGGTGCGTGCTCCGACCTTAAATCTGTCAATGCTGGTGTTCCCCAAGGCTGCGTGCTATCACCGACACTGTTCCTTCTGCATATCAATGATATGATGCGAATTAGCAACATACATTGCTATGCGGATGACATTGATTATATAATATAAGCACTTGTACTGTTTCACAAATGTAATTTAAATTTTATTTATTACACAATCACTTTTAAACTGACAGCCAACCGGTTTCGCCTATTAAAGCATCATCAGGGCTTTCACATTAACATTTTTCATTATACTATTGTAAAACTTAACTAATAAACATACACAAAGACTTTAATAACTAAAATGCGAGTACATAAGGTAGATAACAAAATAATTATTTGCTAAGTACCTTCATATACAGTATTGCCAACGTCAGATTTTTTCCCTAAAAATATATAATAATATTTTGTTATCTACCTTATGTACTCGCATTTTAGTTATTAAAGTCTTTGTGTATGTTTATTAGTTAAGTTTTACAATAGTATAATGAAAAATGTTAATGTGAAAGCCCTGATGATGCTTTAATAGGCGAAACCGGTTGGCTGTCAGTTTAAAAGTGATTGTGTAATAAATAAAATTTAAATTACATTTGTGAAACAGTACAAGTGCTTATATTATATAATCAATATGATGCAGTTTCACCAAGTGCCGACGATGGAAAGTATAAATTATATGCGGATGACAGTACTGGTGATGCTACATACTCCGGCCGAAGCAGTTTTTCTTGGGAACATGTCGAAGAGTGCCGAACAAGCTTGTGTCTGAAGTCGAGAATCGACTTACTGATGTCTCGGAATGGGGTCGCCAAAACCTGGTTACTTTTAACCCCAAGAAGCACAGCTTTGCGTGTTCACCGCGAAAAAGACGTCCTTTGTCGCATCACCTCGATTTGAGGATATTCTCCTGACAGCCTCAGCTAGTGTCGGAATCCTGGGAGTTGACATATCGAATAACGTTCAGTTTCGCGGTCATTTGGAAGGCAAGGCTAAACTAGCCTCCAAAAAGCTCGGTGTGCTCAGCAGAGCGAAACAGTACTTTTTGCCGGTCCATCGCCTTCAACTTTATAACACACAGGTTCGGCCTCACATAGAGTACTGTTCGCATCTCTGGGCCGGAGCTCCCCAGTACCAGCTTCTTCCTCTTGATCGCATTCAGCGTAGAGCGGTTTGAATCGTTGACGACCAGGCTATTTCGAAACAGCTTGACTCTTTGGCATTGCGCAGAGATGTAGGTTCTCTTTGTGTCTTTTATCGTATATATCATGGAGAGTGTTCCGACGAGTTGTTTGGATTAATTCCTGCCGCCGAATTCCACCATCGGACATCGCGTCAAAACTTGAAGTTTCATCCTCACCATCTCGGTGTCTGGAAATCCACAACTGTGCGTTTCTCCCGACACTTTTTACCTCGCACTACTCTGTTGTGGAACCAATTACCGGCAGGGGTATTCCCGAACGGATACGACATAGGGACCTTCAAGAAAAGAGCTTACTCATTCTTAAAAGGCCGGCAACGCAACTGCAAGACCTCTGATATTGCAGATGTCCATGGGCGGCGGTGATCACTTACCATCAGGTGCACCTCTTGCTCGTTTGCACCCTCTTCTATAAAAAAAAATAAAAAAAATACATACCCTGAGTTGCCCCGTTTGAATAATAAACCATCTGCCGGTCTGCCAGGGAGTTTGTAAGAGGCGAACGATTAGCTACGCGAGCTACTACCATCGTAGCTACTAGGTAGTAGAGTTATGTATTGTTTTGTCCGGGTCTGGTACCACCGCCTTACCTACTCCTGCCGCAATGGCGTTACTGCTTATCACTATCGTTTCTCATTTGAAAGGCAAGGTAGCCGGTAAGCTTATGCATGTGGTATTAAGACTTTGCTACAAGGATAGCAACGCACCGTTAACACCTTTGTTTTCGATAGTTGTCGATGGTTCGCTGTTCTGTGTTCCTGAAAATTTATTAAGACATCAGTTACTATGCAATATTAAAAAACATCATGCAGATTTCCCGCTTAAAAGGGTTGAAGCCCCTTACCTTACGATTGATTATTTTGTCTGCAAGCGAAATTTAACGAGAAGATATGTATGTATTAATAAATCTGATTAAATCTCAGGAAACATGCACTAATACAATACACTAAATTAAAAGTAAAGTTTTAATGGTAAATGATCATTGGAGCGTAACATCTGTCGATCGCTATCAGATATTTGTCGCGTCACGTGCTGCGAGATCGCCTGATTGTAGTCATTGTCTCGCGGAAGTGTACCATTTTATACAGATCACGGTGATCGGTCAAAATCGATTGAAATCTGTGCCATTTTAATTGGTAGTTTTCAAACCAACCCTACAGGGAAGTGTAACGTCTATTGGTGATTAATTGATAGACATTTTTAATTTATTCAATCAACTCTCAGTCAATAGTAGGTAGTAAATTATTTGCCGTGTTGGTTCGCTCCTTCTTTGAAAAATAAGCCATATGCATATCCAAAGTCTACCACTGCCATTATGACTAGGCATTATGACTGCCATTATGACAAGGCGGTAGAATTTTGCAGAATCTCGTTCGTCTTTGCTCACTATCATTTATCAGAATAAGGTAGCCAATAAACTTTCATATGTTGCATTACTAACCCTCCACAAGGATAGCAACGCACCATTAAAACCTTTGATATATATAGGCGATGGGTGTCTGATTCCACCAGGAGATCCACAACTGTGCGATTCTCTTAACACTTTTTGCCTCGTACTACTCTGTGGTGGAATCAATTACCGGCAGGGGCGTTTCCGAATCGATATACAACTCGGGGAACTTCAAGAAAGAGCTTACTCATTCTTAAAAGGCCAGCAATGCAACTGTAAGATCTCTGGTATTGCGAATGTAGACATTCGCAATACCATTCGCAATTGGGTGGCAGTGATCACAAATTACTTACTCAGGTGCACCTCGTGCTCGTTTGCCATCTAATCTATAATAAAAGGAGAGCAATCTGCTTGTAAGAGCAATTATTGTCAACACAATAAATCAACGAATTACGTTGCACGATATTGAAGGCGGTCAAGCCTGTTGATAATTTGGGTATACATCTAATCTTGTGCAAACATGTTAAAAATTGTAAAGTCTTAATCCAAATCAAAAAAGTCTTAATTTATTTTGATTTAGATATATTTTTTATACGGAAGACCAGTTCTAAATATCTTCATATTTGACGTAATTCCAGTCACAAGTTTTCTGGTAAAAGAAATGGCCTAAATTTTACATAAAATTATTTCATTTATTACCCTCGACTGGAGAAAATATGACAATAATAAAGTCGATGACAAAAGCACTTTTTGAGATGTTAATATTAATGATTTTTATGAATGAATGCTTGCAGTGTGCAGGGGGCTACTTTGTACTTGGCAGTAGGTAATGGACCATACACTTATCACTTCTGGCGCATCTGTTATGAAGTTAACATTTTAAGTTACTTTTATCACAATCTTATATCAACAATATTTTAAATTTTTATATCGGCATTTATTTATTGTACTTTTGCCTTAACAACGTAGTCATTACGATTTGATACTGTTTGTAATAATAGGTGAGACTTTTTTAAAACATCTTATGTTTTGTAATAAAGTAAGAATTTAATATAACCGGTTGTTAATAAAATGTGATATTGATAATCATAAAATTATAATATCTATATAATGATAGTTTATATCAACCTATCATTTACCTATCATTTATAAACATTAGGTAGGCAAAATCGATAAAATTTTAATCTTTAGAATTAACGACGTTTTCCAGTATTTTTTGAATTTTTCTGCTATAAATTAAAAAAAACATGCTATGTATTGTTAATTTAAATTATAAATTGTTTGTTTGGCAAGTTTCTACCGTTTTTTGTGAGGTATTTTATGTGGTTGAATAACAAACGTCTAAATACATAGATAGTTACAATTTTACTTATGCACATTTGGTGTAATATTAGATAGATGTTAGTAAATTTAACAACAATATAGAAAATTAACAGAAAAATGTCATTATGTTGGTATCCTTGTGTAAGGACAGGAAATTGAGTGTTCTAAGTCGCTTTAGGTTCATTACGATTTACTAGTTTATTGGCCGTTGAAATGGGTGGCAATTGCTGCATTTCTTTTTAAAATTATTATCGCTTATTGTCTATACAAATAAATAAAATTGAAGTGTTTGTTTGTAATATTAAAACAACCGGTTTTAACTAAATGCATATGGATGTATACACGGTACATATACCAAAAGAACACTTTTTACGATTTTTGTCTGTCTGTCTGTTTGTTCCGGCTATTCTCTGGAACTGCTGGACCGATTTTGACGGGACTTTCACTGGTAGATAGCTGATGTACTAAGGAGTAACTTAGGCTACTTTTTTAAAAAATCCCACGCGGACGAAGTCGCTAGCACAGCTAGTTTGCGATAATTAGGACCACCAGTTTTAAGTATACATAAGTCAAAAAAACCTTATTATCAAAATATTAACTAAAACTAATGACCCTAAATATTATTTGTAGATTGGATTAGTGTTAGCGAATTAATGTGTTAATTAATCATAAGCTAATACAACAGATTTTAATTAAATAAGATGAGTTGCGTCAACACACCTGTCGTGCGCTAAACACCATCAAATAGTGCCGACATACGGCCTAAATAAACAACGTATTCATCTCTTTATTATGATGTGTTAATCCAGGATTATCAGCAAATGTTAACACATGTTACCAGTTAGTAAAAAATTGACAGCCATAAAGTGACTTATGATTATTTTTAGCGTTATTCGATTTCGATTTTGATTCCGTACGAATAAGTTTCATTTTCCTAATTCTCGTTTAAGGGCCGCTACTGGTTGGATTATTGAGGGTAGCTAATATTATTCCGGGACGTTCGGTGTTGCCTTTTCATCCACTAAGTATAAACAGGGGGGTGTACTCCGTGTTTGATCGGTCGGCCGCCTCGCCGATTGATTAACTTTGTATCAGCTATTATAGTATAAACAGCGTGATTAAATTCAAATAAGCATGAAGATGGAAATTAGATTTAAATATTTTTATGAGCTTTTATTTCACTTTTGATTGTAATTTTATCGAAATAAATGATGATATTTTTTAAAATACCTTTAAAAATTTCATATAACAAGAACGATTGGCTATAAGTGTCACTACCATCGTGACTACGAGGTGGTAGAGTTCCAAACCGACCCGCCCGGGAATATGATACCAATGCCTTAACTATTCCTCCGCAATAGTGTCAGTAAATGTTATTATCGTGTACCGGTTTGGCCGGTAGGGTAACCGGTAACCTTATGCATGTGGAATTACTGTCACAACTTGTGGATCAGGTAGCAATTCACCATTACCGTAATTAGTTTTTATAGGCGATGGTTATCTCTTTCCATCAGAATAGCTATCTTCTTGTTCGCTATCCTATACCTAATATAAAAAATATTTATATTTATTTATGTATTATAATTTCTTCTTTAGTAAGGTGTAACACAGGTTTTTTACACGAATGTTTCTATGTGACGGGTAATATTTTGCGATGCCGATAATTTTTATTCGTCATACAGATGTACCATCGTGATAGGTTCGGATGCCTATATAGCCATAGTCAAAAGATATATGCAAATTATGTAACGTAGTGTAATTACCTTCGCAACTTAGAGTCTGCCATCAGCTTAACAAATTCTTTGATTCTTTAACTATGAAGCGGTATAAGTATTAGATTATGGATTTTGATAATATTTGAGTCCATTACAATCAAAACCTGCAATATCCAATGGACATTGCGGTTTTTAATTCAAGTAGACTAATTTATGTTGATATATCACCAAACTATGTTTCCTAATTTTTTGTCATCGGTTATATGAACTGTCCCTTACTTTGAAAACACGTATTCACATCAAAAGTAATCCGGCCCCAGCACTTCTCGAAATATAGAAATATAGAATGTAAAATATTCTTAAGTCTCTTCTCGAAATATAGAATGTAACATATTCTTAAGTCCGTATCCCAAAATGAATTTTGTCATGATTCTAATTTTAAAGATTTAAGTGATTTTATTTTAGAACGACATTTGTTGTTGATCTTTGTGGTTGCATATTATATAAATTAAAATTCATTTTTTGAGTTCCAAACTATAGTCTACACGATAAATTGAAAAGTGTCTAAAATAGAGATACTGCTCTTAAAATTATGTGTGATAGCTCATTGGATCCGGAATGACGCCTAGAAAAATGTGCTAAAAGCGTGAATTAGCATATGAAAAATTGCAAAAGTTATAAACAATTAAAGATGAGAAAAAAATGTCATTTAGTTTTTTGCTAATATTTCATAAACTATTGATATCTAAGAAATTTCAAAAAAGATTCGGAAAGAGGAGGAAATTTTCAACAATATTACGTGGATTTTTCAGTTTTTGTTAAAGTACAATAATTATTATAAGCAAAAGTATGATTATTTTTTTAACTTTTATGGTGTATATAAAAAAAGGCTCCACGAAGCGAAAAATTTTAACGATAATTATTTAAACTTTTTTTTTCATTTACTATTAAGACGGAAGTACGAGGAAATTTTGTTAGTTAATAATCGTTTAACTTGTTGAAAAATTAATTTTAAGTAAAATTTTCAACGGAAATAAATTATTTATAGTGTTCAAAATACATCATATTTTTTTTCAAATTTAAAAAAGAATGTTCAATACCTTAAAATTGATTAATTTATGTGTCGTACTCGATTTCGAGGCCGTGCGCGCAACCTAAAAATGCCGTGCGGAGACCCATTTTCAGTGTTAAATTACAATTATAAATAATAAAGATAGAGTTCCGAGATTCAAGAGTTTTTCTTGAAAATTTCCTCCTCTATTTAAATCTTTTTTTGAAATTTCTTAAATGTTAATAGTTTATGAAATATTGGCAAAAAACGAAATGCCATTTTTTCTCATCTTTAATTGCTTATAACTTTTCAATTTTTTATGTGGTAATACACGCTTGTAGCATATTTTTCTAGGCGTCATTCCGGATCCAATGAGCTATCGCACATAATTTTAAGAGCAGTATCTCTATTTTAGACACTTTTCAATTTATCGTGTAGACTATAGTTTGGAACTCAAAAAATGAATTTTAATTTATATAATATGCAACCACAAAGATCAACAACAAATGTCGTTCTAAAATAAAATCACTTAAATCTTTAAAATTAGAATCATGACAAAATTCATTTTGGGATACGGACTTAAGAATATGTTACATTCTATATTTCGAGAAGAGACTTAAGAATATTTTACATTCTATATTTCTATATTTCGAGAAGTGCTGGGGCCGGATTACTTTTATTTAAGACACTTTTCAATTTCAGTATTTCTATTTAAGACACTTTTCAACTTATCGCGCAGCCTTCTACTCTCTGTTGTTAAATTGGGATTTAAGGTAATTATATCTTAGAAGCGTTTTTAATATTTTTAATCCCCGACGTGAAAACGAGGAGTATTATAAATGCAATGTGTGTATCTGTGTATTTGTGTGTCTTTAGCATCGTAGCTCCTAAAAGATGATTCGATTTAGCTACAGTTTCTTTAATCAAGCGTCTGGTTTGTCGAAATGGATAGCTTGTTCTGGATAGAAACAGCCGTCTTCAGGATAATACTTTTTGCCACTATCGCAATAAATATTCAAGTTCATAATCTCAATATATAATTATATTTTTAGTTTTAGTAGCATTTTTCGTACCATTATTTAAAGAGGTTCTCATGATGAACATCTACCATCTATCGAAGATCTCATTCAATATGGAATTAGCGACAAAATCTCAGCAAATATTTAAGCTAAGAATTTCAAATCTTGGTTCAAATGTTCAATTGTAGTAGAATTTTCTATACCTATCACTTAATGAAAGATGATGATCTCCATGATGATCAGCTATATTGGAAAGGCTCTCAGACGATATTGAAACTAACATTTCCAAATTTTCTTAAAGTATAATTTTTATTATTCAGTAGCATTTCTTATATCACCTCCTAAAAAGTATTTACATAGGCATTTCCCCAGGTAGCCGTAAAGAGTTTTCAGACTTGGTGGCCATGTACCGTCTAAAAACAATAACGATTTGCTGACGGCTAGTTTAGGAAAACTACGTAAAATTCGGTAACTTTTATGCAGTTTTTTATTCGCTTCTGCTTTCCGAACCATTTAACTTCTATAATCGTAAACACTTTAAACATTGTAAAAATAAGTCAGCCAGTACAGAGTAAACTTATATATGTATATATGAGTGCCCTATACTTATTAGCCTCAAAGAAAGCAATAAGTCCTAGTCAATAAATTCTTTACCGCTTTGCAAGAACGCAAAGAATTAACACTATGACTTGAAATGAAAATTCATTAACAATAAATCCAGTTTCTGCAAGTCAAATACAATAGCTTCACTTTTGCTTTTCAGGATACCTTTCCATCTATATAATATCATCAGAACGTAAGACTGTTGTATTTTGGTTTTGATTGCAAGGCAGCCAGTGACCTGACACAAACTGTATTATATCTCCGAAATATTGATTTAATATCTTTGATTTTTATGGGTTATTGTTATCTTTTTTCATTAATAGAATAGAATAGTACTTCTCTCTATTTGCTATTCTATGAAATAAATAGTGTAAAGTCCGTTCGCATTAAGAAGTGCACTTAACTTGCAGTGAGTCATAAGTAAATCGTGATTTGATTGGCCCATTATCCAACAAAAATCATTGCAACGAGATTTGATTGGTCCATCAACCAACAACAATAATTCGATTGGTTAATGGGCCAGCGGACAAAGGTGACTCACTGTTTTCTTAACGCGAACATACCATAGTATCTCTATCTTATGCACGTATATTGTCACTAGATATAAAAATAAATAATGTATCAAAAAAGTAAATAAATTCTAGAGGTGATACGGAATATAAGATCAAAGTGGTAGAGCAGAGGTAAAGCGCCCGAGGCGAGTCAATGCCGGCTACAGTCAATATTTGCGCGCCGAGCCCTTGCTAATGAATACAATTAGATCATTCCGCGCGGCCTCACGTTTTTCATACGCTTCGATGGTTTGCCCTCTGACATCGTGTCAAATAAAGACGCCTGCCAACCCAATCTTTGTACAGAGTGCTAGTCTGTGCAAATAACTAGTCCGTTGTGCGGTTGCAATGCAGATTTAGAATTATAGAATTTGCTATTTAGTATGAATTTGAGGCGTCTTGTTTTTTAATATTAAATTTTAGCTTGTAATTTTTTTATTCCATGCAAAATATAATGAATTAGATTTGCAGACTTTTACCCCGTATTTGTCCGCGCTCCCTTTGAAGAATAGATTATCTGCCATTTTGCCAAACAGTTTGCAAGAGGCGGACGATTGGCTACGCGAGTCACTACCATGGTGGCTACTAGGTGTTAGAGTTCTGCATTGACTCGCCTAGGTCTGGAACCATTGCCTTACCCATTCCTGCCGCAATAACCTCAGTGTTTGTCACTATCGTGTTCCGTTTGGGAGGGAAATGTAGTCGGTAAACTTAAGACCGGGCACAAGCATGGCTTTCCACGAACAATCATATGGCTTTCCTGGTGGAAAGAGAAAACCGTCGCCTCTATAGGCGATAAGGTATAAGGTATGAGGAGAATAAGGTAAAGTATCTATATACCAAAAATATTAATGGTGCGTTGATATTATGTGGTGTTATAGTAAAATACCACATGCATACGTTTACCAGTTAGCTTGCTCTCCAAACTGGAATACAGCAAGCATTGAAAGAAAGAAAGAAAGAAAGAAAATATTTATTTGACGCTATTGTTGTTAGGCGGTGGTACCAAACGTCATGGAACTCTACTACATTCGGTTTACTTTCTCTACTTTCCATATGTGTGATGATATTTAATTAAACGCAATAAGAATATGCCACATTAAGATAATATTTATTGTTGGAGTTTATTCGACTTCACTCTAAGAAACGATTTTCATATTAAACTCGCGGTATGGAAATTTTATAAGGAGTAAAATTGTGAGGCTTTAGATTCCTTTGCGGAATGTACTTTGCGCACTTTTCACTTAAACATTATGTATGTGTGTATGTACAAATGTATACTCAGCTTACTAGTTATGTGAAATAGCTTATAGTACATATTTCATCGTAAAGATGTAAATAATATGAATAAATATTTATATATGCTTTGATTATTTTAAAGATGTTCTCATTCGTCATCAATCGTGCGCCGGAGCATCACACGCACTTTTTTAAATTAATTTTATTTCCTTTTCTTTTTAAGATAATATTTTTTCTTTTAACATAGGTTTTATAAAATATTTTTATTTTTTTGAAGTCCTTTTAATAATCGTTAGAGTAGTTTTGATAATAGTATATTATTTTCCATAATCAGTAATTCTAAATTTGATGCTGAATTTTCTATTAGATTTTATAGAAAATTCTATATCAAACTTAAGTCTCACCATATAATTGCATATACATAGAATTATTTAACCTCAAAGGACTTTAGTAGAATTTAGTCGCAGGAATGATGAAAAACCACTGTATATATTAGCCAGTGTTTGGTGTTTATTCGTCATGACATACCAGATGGCGACGTGGAGCAGTGTTTATTTTAATACTCATCCATTGTTACTCATTATTTGTTGAGGGAACTGTATTAAACTACCCCTGCGGATTTGTATAAGGTAGCTGTTGATCGTGTAGACTATTGATGCAATACGTCGCTTGTTGCATTCTACTTCATATAAGTATCTATTCTTTTTAAACGACTTCAAAAAAGGAAGTTCTTAATTTGACCAGAATGTATGTAATGTTGATGGAATTTGATACTATTTGAGTATGAGGATCTATTAAGGCTTCGAAGCATGTGTGCTAAATTTCGTACATGTTTATATGTATGTTAACTATTTTTTAGAAATTATAAGAGATGTGAAGTTGATTATTTTTCATTTAAATCAGATATATTCCAACTTAGGAAACAGTCTAAGTTTCATCAAAATCGATTCAGCGGTTTTTGAGATATGGGTATACTCGTAATTTACAGATATTGAAGCGGATTTAATGTTTTAAAATAACATTTAGTATGTTTGTTCGTGTATAACCTATTGTCATACCGTTTATCCGATTGAGATAAAACTTTGTCAATTCTTGCACTTGCAGAAAGTTTATAGGTACAGTGTTATTTACTTACATCATTGCACAAGTACCTATATCATTGCACAATTACCTATATCATTGCACAATAAAGAAAACATAACGTCGTTATTAAAATAATGCAATAATATTAAAATCATAAATAATTCTGTTTAAATTAGCTAACCCGGCTAATTCTGTTTTGTTATACAAATTACTTGTATTGAATATTTTGGAGAGTATTATATAATTATATTTGAAAGAGGGGAAAGGGGACGGGGTTAATTGAGATAAAAACTATCCTCTGTTATAAATTGGACTAAACAGTAGATATCAATGGTAAATATCTACAAAAGTTCATTGAAATTATGAACACGAAATTTAATCAATCAGTGTTACGATGAGAAATAGGTATATTACGATAGTAACATATAATATCATTGGGTATTTTCAAGTCTCAAAACGCTATGTTATTAACGTAGCGTTTCTTCGAATGAGCGACACTGCGAAAGTAAAATGTCGGCTCACTAAATATTATAAACGCCAAAACGACTCAAGCAATACAAAGCTACATTTTTGCCAAAACATCGATGAAATATTACCTTAAGTACAAAATATTTTTGAATGGAATGGCTCGTAAATAAATGTTTTTATAAATGAATAATTAATAAATAATATATCGGTGAACAAATTACACGAATTGACCTAACCCCAAATTAAGAAAATTACTTGCTTTTCATATGGCTCAACTTATTATTATTACTTATAATAATAACTTATTATTAAACACCCATATACCACCCATATATGGGTGCTTAATAAATGACACTAATACATATAAATAAAAACATTTAATAAAGCCTTCAGCCTAAGAATACATACATCTGTACTAGGGTTGTTGCTGATGCAGGTTTTTACTGTATCAGCGGAGCTGATGCTGATACTGATTTACTTTGGTGTCTATAGGCGTTTTGTCATAATCATTTATATTTTATAATAATAAATTAAAGATTTCAAGTTTTCGTTTCTGTTTATAAAGAAGAAGATATTCATGAGCATTTTTATAACATGACCATTGATATAGTATATAGACCTTTATTATATCTATGAACATGACAATAATTATAATCAGTAATACGTAATGTTAAAACTGCAAAAAAAAATTGATAGGCGGTCCTCCAATGAACATGTTACGACTTGAATATCAGCATTAAAATATCAGCATTGATCGTTGCTGATGCAGATGCTGATGCTGATATTAAAATCAATGCTGATAATCCGTGGATGCTAATGCTGATGCTGATATTCGGGCAAACCCTAATCTATACTCAACCCTCAATTGTTTGTCTTTGTTGAGAATCGAATCTGAGTCGTATTGATTCCGTTATCGGGTTTAGTATATCGCTCTACCTGCTACGGTGCAGTCATTATAAGTATGTATGCTACTAAATTCGACGTGTAATCAACATCCCCAAACATAAAGATTGAAATAATAAAGAGTGAATAGGATGGTGAAAGTGTAATATAGTCTTTTATTAAAAAATCATTTTTTTTTTATTGTTGGACAAGAAATAATCTTTGCAAACGGAAAAGGTCGATTTTGCGGTTTTGGCTGATATTTACGATTTTTTTTCTACAAAACTAAGAATAATTTTGAATATATCTCTCGGTGAAACTGTTAACAGTTTTTTTAAGATTACTATTGAATTTTTCTAAAAAGCAATTCCATATATTCATTAAGGAATTTTGAAAACCACAACACTGGTTTTGGCAGTTTTAGGGAATGGGGCCTTAACTAAAACGTTATAATTAAAAACTTATTTAAAGATCGCACCATATTCTACCCCCATAATAATTATTGGCATAACATAGTGATACATCATAGAATATGGTGTGCCCATATTTGTTAATCTATAGATTGACTGGTAAAAAGCTGTACATACTGAAAGAGGGTGCTCAGAACTTGATTCTGGTACCAAATTTTTTAAAAAAACAGGTAATTATATCTTGACCTAAATAACCAGTGGAAATGTTTATTATAATATGTACGCGTGTATATATAGAAGTTCATTCTTAACATATAACGATTTGCCAAAACCGTGACTGGACTCGTTCGCGCGCCGGTATCGCCAGTGCGGTGACCATACTTTTTGAATGTTACTAGGTACACTAATTTTGTCGAGATTTACTATGTAGCTAAGCAATATTCTCTTTTGTATCATAGGTCTTTTACAAATGAATCTGTATAATATAATCTATATTTAATATTACAAAGAAAAAAGTTTACAAACTTTTTTTCTTTGCAATATTAAATATAGATTATAAAAAAAGTTTGTAAGTTCATAGTAAGTAATCTCTGGAATTACTGAACCGACTTTGATAATTCTTTCACTAGTAGAAAGCTACATTATTCCAATTTTCCCGCGGAATCGGGACCTACGCATGTTATACCAAACTGCTAACGTAATAATCTATATTATTACTATTCGTTGGTCTCGCTAAAACTCGAGAGCGGCTGAACCAATTTGGCTAATTATTGTTTTGAATTAATTGTTGAAGTCCAGGGAAGGTTTAAAAGGTGAGAAAATATAGAAAAAAAGAGCAGTTAAAAAGGCAGAACAACGTTTGCCGGGTCAGCTAGTATATTAGAAAAAAATTGTTACTACTAATAATTGATTATTATTAGTTATTTTCCCCATGTTGGTCCCGGGCTCCTTTGCAGAATAGGCCAACTGCCATTCTGCCAGGTAGGTAGTAAAAGGCGATCGATTGGCTAAGCGAGTCACTACTATCGTGGCTACTAGGTAGTGGAGTTCTGCATTGTTTCACTTAGGTCTTGTACCACCGCCTTGCCTATTCCTGCCGCAATAGCGTCAGCGCTAGCTAGCTAGTCACTGTAGTGTTTCCTTTGAATCTGCGACCCCTCTCCTTAAAGCCGGAACGCTCTACCAATGAGCTAGTGTCGACAGGCTCGACGTGGCGAAATTCTTCTTTGCTATATGATCGATTTCAAATCCTGCGTGTCGATATTTTTCTTTGTTGTTTTTAAAACATTATTAAATTAATTAAAATTAATTGTCCGTTTTGTCTTTGTAACGTATTTCTTTTCTTAATGATGTATCTTGTTTTTTTTGTCTGTTTGTTGTTTATTTGGTTATTTGGAAGAGATCACTTTTTAGCTATAAAACCGAACTATGTAATAGCTGTGTGAGATTATAATACATGTTCTACCTAATTATTAAATGCAATCTTCTAGCCACAACACGTTGACTAAGCCCAGTATACTGAAACATCATTGGGGCGGTTATTGTGGGTAGAATCCATGTGTTTTAGAACAAATCTTTATTTCTGAAGTCATAAAGCAAGGTTAAAAAATAACAAGGCAAAAATATAACTAAATGTTAAGCTTTAGTGCTTTAATGGTAAATGTACATCAACTCTAAAATACACTATTTAACCTGTACAAGCAAAAACTTGAATTTTGTATCTCTTTGTTGAAATATAAATAACTTTTTTTAAGATAAAGAGAAAGTGAAAGAAATAATTTATTTGCCAGAATATGGGAGTTACAAGTTATTAAAATTTGATTAAGTTACCAACATATTCTACCATGATATGGTGTGCAAATGTTTTAAAATTATAATTATTTATCATTAAACTAAAAATGTGAGTAGATTTTTTACAATTACTACGGGATCGGAACGCGGCCACACACTGAGAAGATCCGGCGGAAGAAACTCAGCGGGCTTGTTTTTTTTTTTAAATTATATTTACATGATACAATTGCAAACATTATTTCACATCACAACTTATTTCTATAATTTACAATATTCATTTTTTGTTTAATTAAAATATTGACATTTTACAAAGTTTAAAGACAGAAGAAAGATAATAGATAATTTGTAACAATTTAGTTAAGTTGTACAATTTAATGTATATTTATCAACATAATCTACCTTATAAATTACATTTTTTAATACACAATTTTATAAATCAACATACTTGTAATTTAAAAAGAGTAATTTCTAATTCATGTTAGTTTAAATTTATTAATTACAACTTTTTTTATAATTATACAATAAAAGATTTATTATTAGATTAATATTTAATTTTATCAGCAAGAAATTCATTTAATTTAATTTTTTTTATTGAATTAATTCTCATTTTGTATATTTATCATAAGACATAAAGTATCAGAATTGTTTCGATTTTTTGATCGGACGTATATATTATATTTATTTCTAGTTTAAACAAATTTCAGCTATTTAGCGCCGAGATTTATTATTTTTTTACGGATTTATTCAAGTATTTTCTGAAAATAAAAATTACTGTATTACTATTATTCTGAATTATCGATAGCCCTGGATCTGACCATCTGCAGAGCGTGTGCATCACTTGTTTAATTATATTTGTTTACCTCGACTCGAACGTCCCGCCCTCGCTCCTGCAATTCGGTTCATTTGCAAAGTGCACTTCCATGCTGCACCCGATTGTTTCAACCCTGTGCTTAATTGCCCTGTGTCGAATTGTTATTTATTATTGACATTAGTTTGAATATTCATTTATATTTATCGTCGCGGTTTGTTTATCATCGTTTTTATGTATTTGTTTCCACGAAAGTTGTTAATCCAAAACGATATCATAATGGGATATGATAGCGTGGCCAATTTTCCTATTTCAAACAATGTTTTCATGTTTAATTACGAGAATTATGAAGTCATTTAGTAATACAAAACCATATATATATATATATATATATATATATATATATATATATATATATATATATATATATATATATATATATATATATATATATCCACACACTTCATCACAAGTTCTGTATGGAGTAAGAAGAGAAATCGAGGTGCAACATATGTATAATGGCCAGCCTAGGCAGTTGCCTTACTTCCGCTGCATTGCGATTTGGTTCGCAAGTAATCCAAAGCGTCGTGATTGTAACATGTATCATTTCTTACGAATTATTAAAACGAACAAGTTAACCATTTTATATTACAAATTCTAAGAAGCGATATTTATACAACATTAATATTAGGCCACGCGTAGCATTCAATAAACATCGCAACAAATTCCAACAAACACATCGGCGAACGTTTATTTGCGTCGATCCCACGCTCGACTTAGCTGCGACTTCGCATTCCGCT
Organism: Apodemia mormo; assembly: GCA_036924255.1. NCBI lineage: Eukaryota > Metazoa > Arthropoda > Insecta > Lepidoptera > Riodinidae > Apodemia > Apodemia mormo. The sequence continues at coordinate 22,951,428 of JAUPFN010000006.1, read as the reverse complement.
CAGACTCATATCGGTACTCATTTGTATTGGCTGTGGTTCCGTATTATTTGTTTGTTTGCGGATGCCGCATACGTTGTGGAGCTTTGATTTTTTCCAATTCGGAAATAATGCGGAAAGCGTGTAGCTTCGGGCGATCGCTTGTGCCTCGCCAATCAAGCGAACTGTGTTCGTTAGTCGCCAACGCTAGCGAGCCTCGCTTGGTTAACTGAGCACGTACGTAGGACCTTTCCACTCGAGTCCACTGATTTTCTCTCAGAATCATGTTTGATTCTTCATCAACTTTTACATTCTTTTTTCTAATTTATATCTGTACAGTTAGCCTTAAATATTTTGATTACTATATTAGCTTCAAAACTCAAAAAGTTTTCTCTTCAAAATACTTACAATTATCATCCTTTAGGCGGTAGAATTCTGCATTATCTCACCCGGGTCTGGTACCACCACCTTACCTATTCTTTACCTATTCCTGCCACAATAGCGACGGTGTTTGTCACTGTAGTGTTCCAGTTTAGACTTATGCATGTGGCATTAGAGCTCGCCACAAGATAGCCGCGCACCATTTACATCTTTGGTTTATATATATATATATATATATATATATATATATATATATATATGTATATATATATATATATATATATATATATATATATATATATATATATATATATATATATATATATATATATATATAAAAGGCATATTTTTAAATTAATAAATTCTTCAATAAATAAAAATCAGATCCCTGACAGGACGGGCAGTGGAAATGAACTTCTCTGGTTTGTAGGGTGGGGATCACACATCTTAATGATGTGTGGTCCCCACTATCGTATTGGTCAAGTTTAACAGTTATGACTCGTTATTTACATTTATCGTGACCAATACTCTTACATACTCCCAAAGATTTAGTGGTGCTAAAACCACACTGCTTGACTTCAGGATGCTACTAAAATTTATTTGGATACCAAAAACAAAGCACTGTCTACGTGTACGTACTTATACGTCTACGTATACTTATACGTCTAAAGATTTAGTAGGTAGTGCTAAAATCCCACCGCTTGACTTCAGAATGCTACCAAAATTTATCTAGATATCAAAAACAAAGCATTGTCTACATGCTTCCAAATATTTATTGGTGCTAAAACTTCAACACTTGACTTCAGAATGCCACTTAAATTTGTCTTGATACCAAAAACAAATAACTGTCCGATCAGGAAACCGAGCCCAGACCTCATGAATAAGCCATTTTGGTAATTCCAACCTATAAACTCATGTTAAATTGTTTTAAAGACGAAATTAAGGTAATTATTTTGCGAAATCTTTTACATGCGACTTCTGTCAAATAAAGATTTTTGTACCAAATTAAATGTAAATAAAGATCTATGTACCAAATTTCATCCAAATCAGTTCTGTGGTTTAGACGTGAAGAAGAGACAGACAGAGAGACAGAGAGACAGACAGAGTTACTTTCGCATTTATTATATTTATTATGGATTTCGTATTTGAATTATGGATTTACGCAAAGTAATACCTGAACGTATAACAAATAATAATTAGAATAAATATCACAAAATTGTTTAGTTTTTTATTCGAATTATTATTATTTACTTAGGTCGAGTATGTATAATATGCTTTTATTTGGAACAGTTATGGCCAATTGCACTACTTTGCTAAGACAATGTTAGTGCAATTGGCCATAAATAACACTTTTATAATCTGAGCGCTAAAAAATCGTTCACTTGATTTAACTTTATTTAACACGCATTAAACCGTGACTTAGATCATGAGAAGAAAATATGCTCTTCAATCGCCCGTTTTTTTATATTTCTTGTTTGACTTCAGATGATTTTTCTCTTAAATATAACCAGCATGCCTCGGGTCGTTCAATATTTTCCACTAGCCAGTCATAACTTCATACAAAAATAACTAATGCCTGCGACAAAGTCTGCGCGTATTTATATATCTATACAAATATAAAATAAAATAAAATTGGAGTGTCTGTTTGTAATATTAAAATAACCGCTTTTTACTAAATGCATATGGATGTATTCACGGTACATATACCAAAATAACATTTTTTACAATTATTGTCTGTCTGTCTGTTTGTTCCGGCTAATCTCTGGAACGGCTGGACCGATTTTGACGGGACTTTCACTGGCAGATAGCTGATGTGATAGGGAGTAACTTAGGCTACTTTTTTTCGAAATTCTTTCACGCGGACGAAGTCGTGGGCTCAGCTAATTATTAAATATAACTAATGAAGCTTTTTGTACATGCAATAATTTTAAAATCGATTTGGTAGTTTAGAAGTTTTTGGATTAAAAATAAACATACATTTTATTGTGACTATAATAATGTCATAAGTTGTTTTTTTTTTATTTCATAGAATAGCAAATTAGCAGCTAGTTCTCCTGCTGAAAAGAAAACATCATCGCGAGGCAGGTCGTAAAAGGCGACCGATTGGCTATGCGAGTGGCTACTACCTTCCTGGCTACTAGGTGGTAGAGTTCTGTATTGTCTCACTCAGGTCTGGTAGCATGGCCTTACCTATTCCTGCTGCAATAGCGTCAGTGTCGTCTTTGGGTTCGGAGGGTAAGGTAGCCGGTAAACTTATGGATCCGACTTCACTACAAGATAGCAACGCACCATTTGGTGTATATGGGCGATGGTATCCTCTTTTCACCGGGAGACCCACCTGCTTGTTTGCTATCGTATGATATAAAATAAAGATATTTATCACCTAGTCAGTAGTCACTATATCAGTGATATATTAGCCTTCTCTCGTATTTTACGAGATATCTAAGGCATTTGATCTATTTGGGCGCCAAAAATTTAAATACTTTCTAGTTTCAAAATCAATATTCGATACTGTGCTAATGTTGCAAATGATAGGAGTTTAATTTCTTTTTTAAACATAAATAAACATAAGTGCAGTTTAGTTTTAATGTTATATTCGAGTTTCTAATTAAATCATAAATATTAATATACCCGATGGTATCTTGCCAGCACAAGCTGCACTCGCATTCTACTTTGAACAACATTGACTTGTATAAAATATTATCCCAATTTAAATAGGGTTGAAATATACTTAACTACTAATATAATATGTCGCGTTCTATAGCCAAAAGGCTAAATAAATATACAACGGCTTGTTGAATTTAAGCTTGAGACATTCGTCCTAATTGTGAGAGTGACATATACTATGTATACAAGTTTTTTATCTAGAAGGAGAGTTATGTTATTTTTGGAACCCATAATAATGAAATTAAAAAGCGTCAATAAATGCTCGTCTTATTGTTATATATCCTTTAGAATATTGATAAAGATCTTTATTTAATAATCTCAAAAAAAGCCATTTCAAACAAATGTTTTCTGAAGATAAAAACGATTCTACTTCTAGCTTATTTGTAAATCAATTTTTAATTCTAAAATACACAGCTAAGGACATGACATGCAGTTATATATCGAGGGCAGCGTTTTTTAAACGGTCCATTTAAAAGTTACATTTAGGGTTGCAAAAGTGTTTTGGTGTGTCATAAGGAACACCCATAGCTGCTATGGCATAGCATAAAGTAAAATTCATACCTTTCTAAAATCGGCTCATTGTAATGATATCAAAGGAAAATATGTTAGATTATTTAATACTAGCTGTTTCCAGCGACTTCGTCCGCGCGGACTTCGTTTACTCCGCACTGCCCCTCCCCCGTAGGTGATAACGTGATAATATGTAGTCTATATGTTGACCCGACCTGTTAGTAATATTCATACAAAATTTGAAGTAAACCTATGCAATACTTTTTGAGTTTACCCCGGACATACATACAAACAGACAAAAATTCTAAAAACTATATTTTTGGCTTCGATATCAATTGTAGATAACGCCCCAAGTATTCTTTTAAAAAAATATTCAATATACAGTTTTGACTTTCCTACGATTTCATTAAATGTATAGATAGATGTGTGCAATGCACCTTTTTTTCGAAATGATATTAGCTGATAGCCTCAAGGGCTGCAACCTTTGAGTATTAAACCAACAACACCGGATTAGTGGGCGAGCAGAATGGTCAGCCGGAATTTAATTTTAAAATGCAACTAACGCCAGCGCTAGAGGTTGTCTTCAGTTAGACTAAACCTACGTTTAGTGCGACAAGGGAGGAAGGAAAAATAGCATTGCACTCCGCGTTAGGCGCGGGGTGATACAGGAATCTTGGTCGCCGTGTGTTTGTAGGGTTGGGTTTGGTGCGATACGTAGCGGGTCCTCCTGTGTCTAAGAACAGAGACCGTGTTTATTTCGTAGTTCACCGCGGGTACCACAAACGGATTGGGTGGTAGGCTAGTTTGGCAAAGTAATGGCAATGCATAATGAGTAAACCTTGGTGACAAGGATCCAATATCTGTACGATATAAATAAAATGGTATTTTGGTGGTATAATTCCCGGGCGTTTTAGATAATATTCACTTATGTCAACCCTGCCTACATTAGCTAAGCGGAACTTTTGACTTTTTTTTATGGAAGAGAGGGCAAACGAGCAGGAGGTGCACCTGATGTTGAGTGATCACCGCCGCCCGTGGACATCTGCAATACCAGAGACCTTGCAGTTGCGTTGCCGCCCTTTTAAAAATGAGTACGCTCTTTTCTTGAAGGTCCCCATGTCGTATTTGTATGGAAAAACCCCCGCCGGTAATTGATTCCACAAAAGAGTAGTGCGAGGCAAAAAGTGCCGGGAGAACGGCACAGTTGTGTATTTCCAAACGTCAAGATGGTGTGTTGACTATATCAGAGACACTATGTTTTATCTTAGAGAATATTTATATTATGTATGACATATTTAATGAATTTCTTAGATCCAGTACTTTATGAATATTTTGGTACTTTTATCGTTGTATGTTCATATTCGATATTAAGTGCTGCAAAAATTTTAACTGAAGAGATTCAACGCTAATAAGTTACATTCTACACACACGATAGATTTCCTTCATATAATTTATACTTTCTATCGTCAGCACTTGGTGAAACTGCATCATATTGATTTTGTCAAACACTTGTTTCATATACGTCGATGGCGCAGGCCAAACTGCAAAATCCTGTCTTATTTATAAGTTTTAGCCTTAGTTCTAGTCCAAATAATAATAGTAATAGCTTCTTTTCACAGGTAAATTCCTGTTTATGCTAGATCACAGTTCCTTTTAAATTCTGTACACACATATTTAAAAAAAATCAGAGTTATATTCAAACCGATGTTCTTCAGTAATAAGCGCCCTCGGCCAATGGTTCGTTCGGCTCATAAAAATATTTTCATTTTTTTTTTTTAATTTTTTAACGAATACAATATCTTGTAAAGCCTAGCCTGTTTGAGCCTTCGTGTAAAGTGATAGGCAACTTGTAAAAGTTTAACGACGGCCAACCATGTCACTACCATCCATAGTAGAGTTCTACAACGTTAACTTTCTCGTGCTTATTAGCACTGCCTTAACTTATCCTGCCTTAATAGCGTCATTGCTTGTTATTTACGTGGTCTAGTTTAAAAGGTGAAATAGCTGGTAAATTTACCGGCTTTTTCGACTACACATTGACAAGGCTTCGTGTCATCTTTGATATTTATCAAAAAGATAATTGCTATCAACGTTATCTCTATCAGGAGAACCATTTGCTTGTTTGCTGTGCCGTGCTCTAATGTATAAAAATCACCTTTCTTAATTGCCAGGTCTACACATCTGGTGCTTAACGGTCTAGGAGGCGATAATTTTTATTAAAGTATAGTCGCTTTTTTCTACAGGTTTTTTTTTAAATTAGAGTAAACGACATTTGATTTAGAATTATAATGCAAAATCTCATAACGTGGTGTTCATTTCTAATAGCTCGATAAATAAACGACAACATTGAAATTTTGTTTTGATTGGTGTCTGATTTCACAGCAGTTCTATTTAACTTAGCGGTTCTATTTATCCTAACAATAAGTTTTAATAAAAGTAAAAAGTTTCTGTTTAATTTTAGCAATCACACTTTTAAGAAATTCGCTTGAAAACGTCTTACGTTAACGTCGTAGTTTTTATTTTCATCTTATATACAAGTTTTATGAAATAAATAAAAAGTTTTAAAACTGTTACAGTCGTAGATAATCAACAATAAAATATCCCTACTCTGTTGATGTATGTATATCCCGGAGTAATGCTTTAAATATATTTTTGTAGCTGCTTACTCTATAGTTTTTAGACACAAGGCTACTAATATATTTGTTGTGAGATGGTATATTTAAGTTGAACGCGACATGAAATGATTACTTCTTTCCAAAAGGGAATAATTCTAGATTATAATATTATCATTTTCATTGACTTCTACATTGTGATGAATATAAAATATTTATTAAAGACCAAATGACCCTTTTTAGATTAGTGTAGATTAGTCTATCTGTGTTAAGTGGTTAAAATCGAATGAAGTATTAAAACTAATTTTAAATTATTGTTTTTTTTATATAGTGAATTTATAAATTTATAAATTCACCAATAAATAGCACTGCGTTAAATCGTTCATGTTTCATTCAAAAGCTTTTTTGGCCTATTGAGTTAGTTTTTCGAGCTGTAAAACAAATTACTTATCTAGGTTAGAATTACAATAAGTTACGTCAATTACACGAGTTTCCTCATGAATTACATTTCATCAACGTCTAGGTCAAAAAGAAATATATCATGTTGATCCAGTTTTGAAGAATATATGTGCTATAGGTATTCTTGGCAGGCAATATGTAAAAGTAAAATATTAGTAAATGTGTTTCTACCAACGTGATTACTGGGTCATAATGTTTTGCAAGTTCTCCCACGGATTTCGTACACAGCTTTACATATTGTTCTCGCAATACTGTCTATGCTTGCCAGTATCAGTGGTCCGGTTTGGTAGACGATAAACTACTACTACACGTGGAACTAAATCTCTGCTATCATGAATTAAATTAGTAGCTGTCAAATAATATTTTTATAACTGTCAGTTAGTCTATTAATCTTAGATTATTGGCAATATATCTTTTTTATTATAAGGTTTTTAAAAAAAAATCAGTTAAGAGCTCGTTAATGGTTTGTAACATACCCCTGCTTCGGATGAACAAATGAAGCTGCCAATTCTTACCATCATCAGATACAAGTAATTACCGTTACTAGTCAGAAAATGAGATAATGGGGATCATTATTTATTAGTACCAATCGAAAAACATTTAAATCGGAGTGTCTACTCACATTCGGCCCCTTCTGACTACCCGTCAAGGTAACTGGTGTAATTATTTAATTATAAAAAAACTTTATAATGTTGATTTTTGTAAATGTAAAAAAATTGAGATAATTTCTTGTAAAGACGTTACATTACGTTGAATTTATAAAGCACTAGCTGCAGTGCAGAACGCTGCACAATAAAAGTTTTTGTTGAATCCCGCCGGATCTCTTAATTTTTCCGGGATAAAAAGCAGCCTATGGGCTATTCCAGGTCATCATCTACCTGTACGCAAAATTTCGTTCAAATCCGTTAAGTAACTTTTGCTTGATTGAGTAACAAACATCCATAAATTCAAACATTCAAACTTTCGCATTTATAATATTAATATAGATACACATTTATGTAAAAAGCGTTTACAAAATATTAAACGAAACATTGCTGTTGCCAACACCTTTTTATAAAGTAACATTTCAGTTTACTAACATAAAAAAAATTATAGTTTAGTTTATATACATTTTTACACATTGCTAGAATTATACTAATGAGAAATGTATGTAGGTGTTTGTAACAGCTTTGAACAGGCAGATATTACTGTCATAATGAAGATAATTATTAGAAATATGACAGTGAATATGTTGTGCAATGGCCAAGTTTGTTCTTAGTCACATGTGAATTGCTAATGTATGGCGATAAAACATTACAAATGTCAAGAATTAAAGTTCATTAACGTCTCCACACTCATTGCCAAGGCAAATTTTACGTAGACATTATGTAGGCGGTAAATGATCTAGTAATAAATCATTACTCTTCCTGTTATAAATAGCAATTTTGTGAAATACTCATAACAAAAATATCTAAATGATGCAAAATATTTGAAACAAGTTTTTATGTATCATTTTGCTGAATCAGCAGCAGTAGTCAGCATTGGTTGAAAATCTATGTAAAACCGACAAAATTTAAAAAGATAAACTTACTAGTGTACTTAGTAAAGGCCCCTTTTAAGAGATGTTACAAAAGTCTTCTGCCAAGGAGCGAACTAGAGGTTTTTAGTACTTATTTAATTAAAAAAATAATCCATTACTTTGAATTTGATTTTGACGACCGTATATATAAGACTATTTTTTCCAGGCTTACAAAGCCTGGAAAAAATAGTCTTATACATACGGAATAATATATATATATATATATATATATATATATATATATATATATATATATATATATATATATATATATATATATATATATATATATATTATAATTTCATTAGTATTTTTTAATGTTTATTAGTACCAAACACTTTTAATAGCACAATTTAAAAAAAGCAATAAAACCATAACGAATGGCTCTTTTAATTAAAATATTGGAAAATATTGCAATGCATCTTAATATAAAAAAATGTGTTGAATATGATTTCGACCTCAGACTTTAATAAACTGTAAAGAGAAAATTCCCTTTATTATTTATTTAGTATTATTTGTGTACAACAAAATGATCTTTTATGTTGCCAACCTGGGTCAGGCTCATTTGCTACACAGTTATACAGTTGTTTGATGATTGCATAACTATTATAAAGCAGTGGCGGAGTTAGTTGGGATTGGTCTGGTACGATATCATCAGTGCTTATCATTTTTCACTGTTTTCACGGGCTTACTTGTACAACGAAAGGCCCCGGGAAAATGAAATGGAATTTATTTAAACTAAAGTGTAGGCTTTAAAGAAGAAAATTTTTTCATTAATTTGACAATAAGAGTTGTCATGTCGTCTAACCCGTGTTCGGCTTTCTTGTGTTCATGTTGGGAGATGCTTTGGTGATATAATTTTAAAGATTATTGCTGGTTTGTTGGGTAGGTATGGCACCTACCTATTTTTAACTTCCCACTCTGTACGTAGGTTAGGAAGTTACTGATTTTGCCCCGATTTTCGAAAATCGAGTTTTCACCAGCTCTTCACGTTTTGACGACCTAGGAACCTTTTCAGGCTATTTTAGCAATGACGTCAGTATGTCAGTATGCATGTATGTATGTGTGTGTGCGTGTGTGTGTATGTGTGTATGTAAACATCTCATAACTTTTGAATGGACAAACCGATCGAAATGTGGTTGATTCGATTCGATTCGATTGGATTCTGCTCAACTTAGACTTCCCAACAATTTAAACCAAGTCGGCCCAGGAGATTTTTAAAAATTTTGGAAAACCCCAAAAAAATTTTGCGAAATAGTATTTTTTTAATATTACTTCCAGGTTAATGTATCGATTGAGTACAAAAATAAATCAGCTCTATTCCTCAAAAAACTACGTCTAATGCAAAAACTGCATCAAAATTAGCTTATCCATTCGGGAGTAATCGTTGACGAAAAATTTTGAGAAAAGTGTTATTTCGACAGAGCTTAAAATTAAAAATGCCTTAATTTCGCGGGAAGTTCCAGGGATGGCCTGCAGGGTCAAACGTTTATATATTTTTTATTTTGTTGTTGTTTGTTTAAACCGTTGCTCATGGAGGGCGAGAAAATCCCTGACTAGTCTTAAAGTAATGGCTCACCTTGCCCTACCTTGCCTAGTAATGCTACTGGCTGTAAACCAATCTAGAAAATTATAATTACCACATTAAGCTACTTTTAGCCTCAAGAGTAAAAAGGAAGAAATATGACAACGACAATTTATTAGAGTAGCGAAAACAGTCTGTTGCAATCCTATTACTAATATTTTCTGATCAGCTATCCAATACAAAATGATTGACCTATTAAAAGAAACAAACAAAATATTATTCTATAAGATTTTCATGCAGTAAAAAATGAATATAAGCATGAAATTCATCTACAGTATGAATACAAAGGTTCATTAAGAGTTACAATTTCAATTGAACCCTAAAAACATAAAGCGGACAAACATCATCAGCCAGGACTACGATGAACAAATAGGGCGTGTATGATTGTTGAGCCGCGACTCGCCGCTCGCGTGCCGTCGCGTTTTTTACTCGTTACATCGCCCAATCAGCGCCAGTGGCAGTTGCAATTATCTCTCGCACCAAATCGAATTACGATCAATTCGGATTTGCGCGCATTCGAACGAATATAAAACGGTTTGCATTAAAATTTGGAACGATGCATGAGATGCGTTCCCATTAGTCGAGTCGGAGGCAACTTTGTTTATTCTATTGAGTTCACTTCTTTTCTCTCATATCTCGTTCAGTATTATTCACATACGGACGGCTGTTTTATTATTATTTTAGTGAATAGTCTCAGCGTTATTTAAAAACCAGGATTAATTACAATTTCGCTCTTGGACACATGACTTATAGACTAATGCTTGACTGTGAACCGTTTATGAGAACTATGAGTATTTAATTTTACTTATGCATGTGATATTCCTTCCCATGGATATCTTATGATATAAAAAAATACACGAAGAAATAACATAAACAGATAATCATCGTTTATTATGTTAATGGACTTGAGTATAAAGAGTTCGTTACTCTGCTGGGATAGATTTAATTTTGATTTTTGCTGTGATTCGAGAAATAAATGCACAAAATAAGCAATATATATATATATATATATATATATATATATATATATATATATATATATATATATATATATATATATATATATATATATATATATATATATATATATATATATATATATATATATATTGAAATTCATGTAATTTATACTTTCCATCGTCGGCACTTGGTGAAACTACATCATATTGATTATATAATATATGCACTTGTACTGTTTCACAAACGTAATTTAAATTTTATTTATTACACAATCACTTTTAAACTTACAGCCAACCGGTTTCGCCTATTAAAGCATCATCAGGGCTCTCATATTAACATTTTTACATTATACTATTGTAAAACTTAACTAATTAACCTATATAATTTTATTAGTTAAGTTTTACAATAGTATAATGTAAAAATGTTAATGTGAAAGCCCTGATGATGCTTTAATAGGCGAAACCGGTTGGCTGTAAGTTTAAAAGTGATTGTGTAATAAATAAAATTTAAATTACATTTGTGAAACAGTACAAGTGCTTATATTATATAATCAATATTATTGAAATACACTCTATTAAATTGTGAAAATAAAAAGATCACTTGTTTCTCATCTTGGGTAGGTAAGGTAAGTCAAGCATTTAAATCCGTCGTCTGTGCAGGTCGATCACTGTATGATCTCGATGCCTCACTTAGTAATCATATATTTTTGTGATATAAAAATATCTATAGGTAACAAAGTTTTTCTTACATTTAGCCTAGGTTAGATACAACTGTACTTATTTTCGTCGCAGTGTCGTCAATGCTTGTCACTGTCGTTTTCCGATTTAAACGGTAATTTACTAGTCAAATGTATTCAAGTTGTGTTACATAAAATAATTTATTATCTATACATATAATAAAATCGTAGGAAAGTCAAAACTGTACATTGAATATTTTTTTAAAAGAATACTTGGGGCGTGATCTACAATCGATATCGAAGCCAAAAATATAGTTTTTAGAATTTTTGTCTGTTTATCTTTTTGTCCGTGTGCATGTCCGGGGTAAACTCAAAAAGTACTGCATGGATTTACTTCAAATTTTGCATGAATATTACTAATAGGTCGGGTCAACATATAGGCTTATTATCACGCTATTACCTACGGGGGAGGAGCTGTGCGGAGTAAACGAAGTTCGCGCGGACGAAGTCGTGGGCAACAGCTAGTAAATTAATAAATTCTAAGGTTACTAGTAAAATTTCAGTGGTGTAACATTCTTGATAAAACTATCTTTGCTGTTTATAGACGGTGGATTGTCTTTCCATTACAAAAGCCATGTTCTATTTTATGATATTAAAAAATGGTGTTCTAACGATAATCATTTTTGTTTAATACGTTCATATATAAATTACGTAATAAATGTGTTTCAGGTCTGGTTTCAAAATCGAAGAGCCAAGTTTCGTAAGCAGGAAAGATTAGCACAACAGAAAGCAGGTGAGACACCTGTTAAAGCTGAAGGTAAAAGGGATAAGCCTGGATCACCTGCGACATCTCCCCATCCACCTCCTGGCGCAACGCAACCTTCGCATCATTCACTACCGCATTTATCACCTCCGGACCTTAAACCTATAACTACTGCAGGTATGTTCACTTTACTTTTCATTGTCTAAATATTTTAGTATTTTATAGTATGAGAATGGCAGACAATCATGAAACTGTCGCCTTTATATGTAATACAAAAAGAAAAAAAAAGGATGAAGCATAAATATAATAATTTTTAACGCAGTAAAACTGCAGCAATCGCCTTCCTATTTCCTATATCTCCCGAACCCTGCATAAGATCTTCACCAAATTAAAATGGAACTATACGGTGAGTAAACTCTCTAGAACAAAACCACAATTTTAAAAATCGGTTTATAAATGACTAAGTTCTGAGGTAACAAAGATAAAAAAGCCGAATTGAGAACCTCCTCTTTTTGGGAAGTCGATTAAAAATATGGGAGTTATATACGATTTAATATTAAAAAATATTTGATTAAATATTACATACTCTAATAATATCCTTGTCCTCCTTGGTAATATCTTCGTCAGGGCTTACTTTATTTTAACAACAAATGAGGTTTAATAAGTGAGAGCTGCTTACTATAAAACAAACATGCATAGTATAATCATGTAATACTAGATTTTACCTGCGACTTCGTCGCATGGAGTTAGATATCAAGACACGGAGATCTGGACAAATTTTTAAGCAATAGGAATCGATGAAAACTGCATTCCACTCCATACAGTACGTTTTGGGTGATGCGCGTATAAATATACAGACAGACGGACAAAAAATTTAAAAATGGTTGTTTAAATTTCTGTTGCACTAATCAAGTCTGAGAACCTTTTGGGGGTTTTTGTAACAATATCTGCAATGTACGATCATCCACCAAAATCAATTTTATTAGGTACTAGCAGTGCCCGCGACTTCATCTGCGTGAAAAAATTTCTTAAATAAAAGTCCAGGGGTTTTACACCTATAGTTCCCGTTCCCGTAGTAAAAACTATCCGATGTCCTTTCTCAGGTTTCAAACTATCTTAGTATCAAATTTCATCCAAATCGGTTCAGTGGTTTAGACGTGAAGAAGAGTCAGACAAACAGACACCCAGAGTTACTTTTTTATATATCACTATCACTACTTTCGCATTTATAATATTAGTATGGACATGTACTTATGGTTCATTTAAAATTTTATTTACAAATGAAAGAAAACATTATGTAGTTTTATATTACAACACATCATTGGCTTCATTAATTAGATGTCGACGATGAAGAGTATAGGTACTGTAACGCCGCCCAGCGTACTACGTGCCGGACGTGTTACTTTGCCGACGATATCCCTTTTTTATTTGGGGAACCTTCTTGGTACTCGCTTGGCTGCTCGAGGTACTAATTAGTAGCAGGACCTTTTGGGATTCTTTAAGAAATTAGACTTTCGTAATATATCTTCGTTTATTTTCAGAGACGTCTATCTTACGTCAAATCTTAAAAGATACTCCTATTCTAAAAACAATTTATTCTTTCTCTACATACTAAGCAGTTCTACATTTGAAAGTCGACAAAATGGCCAGTTCTTATGTAACACCATAAAGGTGTTACATCAGCTACCCCCCAAGGTGGGAGCAGCTGAAACTGGATGGGCATTTGTCTACCTTCATATGGTCTACCTATCCCTATCCTGATTGCCCTACCTACGAGGGGAAGGTACATTTTGGTGGGACTGTCTTTTCCTAAAAGATAGTTTGCCCCATGTGTGGTTCTGTTCATTTACCACCACACCATGGCACAAACTTTGGTCTCCCAAAACCCCTCTAAAAGACAGACCACAGTCCCCTCACCTAACCTATCCTACCGCAAACATTTTTATTTTATTACAATTTAGCCTGAAGGGCTCTAGCTGTATAAGAGATAATAAGAGATGGAAAGGCATAACAATTCAAACTTCTTTTCTTTGGTGGACCAAAAGAAAAAAGATTGAAGTATTACTTCCTCTCAACATCGAGCTCGCCCCAATATATACATACCACGATCATAAATATTCCTTACTATGAATCATATTAATACCATCATTATAACATCTCCCATAACTACCCGAGTTCATGTATATCCTATACAGATATCCTTTGTGTCGACCATGTCGTACTACAAAGTTGAACTCTCCTTCAAAAGACTTTCAACCCCCAACCTATACTGACTCTTACGACTTCATACTAAGGCGGCTCTGTCCCTAGTATATACTATACTCATAAGTTTATTATTAAATAGAAGAACTTGAGAGGAATACATGAAATATGACATTTCTTCATTTAATATTCTTTTGGTCATCTTTTTTCTTTTAGCTTCGGTCCATCATCACAGCATTGGTTGAGCCCCGTCATATTACATGAAACAAATACAAGTATTAGTATTCTCATACATAAGCCCAAACAAAAGTAATGGTCTAACATGTAACAATTTTTATTACAATGAATGACTATAAGTACACTATATATTTTTTACATACGTACATGAAATGCTTTCAACCTATTTATATGTACAATATCTCTATATCTCCTATTGCTTAACTTCGTAATTACATAATTTACATTAGATATTCTTTCCACTATTCTGAACGGCCCTTTATATAACCTACATAATTTCAAACTCCTATTGTCCACCCGTCTTGGTGTATAAACTAATACTAACTGTCCCGGTGAAAAGTCCTTTACTTTAGCCCTTTTGTCAAAATATCTCTTTTGCCTAACCTGTGCCCTCCTAATGTTTTGTACCGCCTTCCGAACTAACGCACCTTGTAAATTATGTCTCTCGGCATAATTTACTTCTCGGCTTTGACTATCCCTATTTACCCCCATGTCGCTTTGGAATATCGGTTCCCTAGCGTACATCATCATATATGGTGAAACTTTAGTGGTTGATTGTTTGCTAGTGTTATATGCATGACATACTAATGGCACAAATCTACACCAGTCCCGTTGGTCCCTGGCAACATACATCGATAACATTCGAACCAGTGTTTTATTGAACCGCTCTACTAACCCGTTCGTTTCTGGCCTAAACGCCGTACTAAATCGCGACTTTGCCCCAAATCGATTCACAGTCTCTTTTACTAGGTGTGACGTGAACACTGCTCCCCTATCAGAAATTACTTCCTTAACACCTCCGTATCTACAAAACACCTCCTCAATCAGAAATTCACTCACTTTCTCTGCCGTAACTCTTTGTACCGCTTTACATATCGCATACTTCGACACATACTCAACACATACTATAATATATTTATTTCCATTTAGAGATTTTCTAAAAGGCCCTAAAATATCGATTCCTACCTTTTGCATCATATGGGTCACAGTTATAGGTTGTAGTTCAGCCACTTGTTTGACCTTTTTTCTTTCTTGACACAACCTACACGTTTTTACATATTTCTCAATCTCCCTCTCAGCATTCTCGCAATAATAACTGTTTCGGAATTTACACAACGTTTTTGCCAAACCCAAGTGACCCCCTGACCATGGGTCGTCATGCAGTTCCTGTAAGGTCTCACATAACAAACCCTTTGGTATAACTACAAGATCTTTCATAACATGTCCACGCTTTACTCTCTTACACAAAACCCCTTCTTTCAAAATATACCCCTTATATATTCCGGTATCGCTCATCCTTACTCGGGATAACCAACGCCTACATGACTCATCCATCCCTTGCTCTTCTTGGACCTTAACTACCTCTAATTTATATACTTCCAAACCATCCTCTTGTTCTTTCTGAGCGTTCTCAGCTGTACTCTCCACACTCAACGGGTTTCTACTTAAAAAATCGGCAACTACATTCTCTCTGCTTGCACAATGCACGATATCGAAATCATATGCTTGTATGCTCAGTGACCATCTCGCCAACCTTCCATTCATATCCTTCCTATCTCTAAGCCAACATAACGCCTTGTGATCGGTTACGACTTGGAATTTCAATCCCCATAAAAAATGCCTAAAATAATTTAACGCCCACACTAGACCTAAACATTCTTTCTCAGTAGTGGAATATTTCTTTTCTGCCTTACTCAACTTCCTCGACGCATACGATATCGGATGCATCTCTATTTTTCCTTGCATTAAACAACATCCCAGAGCTTCTCCACTAGCATCTATATACAACCTAGTTAAAACATCCTTATCACTAGAATAATGACTTAAAATAGGCGGGTTACACATTCGATCTATGATAATGGAAAACGCGTTTTGATGTTCCGAGGACCAACAAAACTTCGACCCCTTCTTTAGTAATTTTGTTAAGGGTAGAGCAATTTTGGCAAAATTATTAATGAACTTACGGTAATAGGAGAATACTCCAAGTACCGATTTTACCTGTTTTGCATTTGTTGGTGCAGGCATTTCTTTTATCGCCTTTAATTTCCTGCTATCTGGTCGAATACCAACCCCCGATATTTCATGCCCTAGCACACTTATCTTTCCATACCCAAAACTACATTTATTTGGTTTAAGCGTAAGGTTCGCTTCCTTAAGGCGCATTAACACCTTTTCTAATGCTTCCTTAAATTCTGTGAAAGTTTTCCCCCATATTAATATATTATCAACATAACAGATGGCATTCTTGTATTTGATATCCCCTAACACCTTATCCATTGTACGCTGAAATACTGCCTGACTTGTTTTTAAGCCAAAAGGTAACACGTTAAACTCATACAATCCTGACGGTGTGATAAATGCCGTTTTATGCCTATCACTTTCCGAAATCATAATTTGCCAATAGCCAGAATTTAAATCTAAATCAGCGAAATAGTGGGCACCTGACAGATATATTAAAATGTCCTCTATAATAGGCAATGGATAGCTATCTGTCACCACCTTTTTATTCAACTTACGATAGTCCACACAGAATCTCCATGTGTTATCATTCTTCCGCACCAACACTACTGGGGAAGCATACGAGCTTTTAGATTCGCGAATGACACCGTTGTCTAACATTTCTCTCACTTGCATATTGATTATTTCCAGTTGCTTAGGTGAAACACGATATGGCGGGTGGTGTACTGCTACCTGGTCTACCGTTTTTATTTCTACTTTTGTTAGTTTACACCTACCTAATTCTGTGGGCCTAA
This sequence comes from Apodemia mormo, assembly GCA_036924255.1. Taxonomy (NCBI): domain Eukaryota; kingdom Metazoa; phylum Arthropoda; class Insecta; order Lepidoptera; family Riodinidae; genus Apodemia; species Apodemia mormo. The sequence goes on along the minus strand of JAUPFN010000006.1, from coordinate 22,934,089 downwards.
ATGCGAAACATTTCCTATACTTACTAAACAGATTTCGTAACATATTCTTTTGCTTTTTACATAATTCCGGATTAATGTTAATTTCATCCATTTCGCATTCATTGTTAGAATTTACGTGCGGATATAATTTATCTTCATTTTTCTCTACATAATTCACATAATACATGTAATCTGTTTTTAACAAATTATATGATTTATTTACATCAGTGACATTACTATTTATAACGTTTCTATGGTAGCCGTCCATACTGGAACGATCATCATTATTTCGTAGCAATGAGGTATTAATGAAATCTACATAGCAACGCTGTTTAAGACATATGAAATTCTTTGAAAAGTCTATTACAGCATCATATTTTTTCAGAAAGTCTCGACCTAATATAAGTTTAGTTTTAATATTCTCTATTATTAACATTTCATTCGCAAAAATACTGTTATCTATCATTAAATTTACACACGTCTTTCCTATCACATTTAGTAACGATCCTCCTAGCGATTTTACAAAATGCCTATTGGGTGCATCATCTTTGAATGTTATTTTTAGATGTTCCGCGAGATCATTTGACATGCACGATATATCTGCTCCCGTATCGATTAACGCCGAACACGAATGACCCTTAATTATGACCTGTATAAATGGACTGGACAAACCTTTGCTTTCTGCCGGGAGATCTTCATCTGTTTGGGACGCAGCTCTCATCTCCCGCGTTTCATTCATTGGCGGCGTCCCTGTACGTTTGGGTGTTTCGGTGATATCGGGCTGCGTCTGAAATCATTACGTGTGTTTGAGGCCGTTCTTTCATAATGTCTCGGCCTTAAATTATACCGGGGCGTGTGAAAAACTTCCGATGGCTGTGGATGTTCTGCCTGTGAGCGTATGGGCGTATTGGGCAGGATGTCTGGTTCCTCCCTGAATTTCACCTTCTGTTGTACCCCCATTGGCGGTTGTAAAGGAAGGTTACTCGCTCTCAATTGACCCCCAAAGACCTCGTTGTATTGAATGATTGTGTTTCGTAATTCTTCTCGTGACGAATACACTCTCATCCCCAGTTTTTCTTTTAGCGAGGGTAACATCGTTTTGATGAATTGTTTTACAAAAATTACGTCTGAAATTTCAGCTTTGGCTGCGGTGTCGCTGAGTCTGTAAAAATAGGTTAGTAGTTCCTCATCACGGCCTTGCTTAGATACATAAAATCGTTCCACATAATTTATTGAAACGGGGAATTCGTTTTCAATTTTTCTACATAATTCATCGAAATTGGCCGTGTCGGTATATATCATTTTATAAAATGCTAATGCCGGACCGTCGAGATATAGTCCCAGAAGTAACGGTAGGCTCTCCATGTCCCATTTATTTATTGCCGCGACCGTTTTGAAATCTTTAATAAACTCAGCGAACGCCAAGTTTTGCGTTCCGTTGAAGCGCTTGATGGCCTCCATCTCAACTCTTACCCTCTGACACCAATACTTAGCTCTCCTGGTTTTTTCTAGCGTGGTGATTTCGTGTAGCGCCTGAACGCGAAGTGAACTTGACTTCTGTAGCCACTTCACACAGCGACTTCACACAGCGACTTCCCCAGCAACTGCACACAGCGACTTCACACAGCGACTTCCCACAGCAACTGCACACCGCGACTGCACGGCGCCTCCGCCAATTTGTAACGCCGCCCAGCGTACTACGTGCCGGACGTGTTACTTTGCCGACGATATCCCTTTTTTATTCGGGGAACCTTCTTGGTACTCGCTTGGCTGCTCGAGGTACTGATTAGTAGCAGGACCTTTTGGGATTCTTTAAGAAATTAGACTTTCGTAATATATCTTCGTTTATTTTCAGAGACGTCTATCTTACGTCAAATCTTAAAAGATACTCCTATTCTAAAAACAATTTATTCTTTCTCTACATACTAAGCAGTTCTACATTTGAAAGTCGACAAAATGGCCAGTTCTTATGTAACACCATAAAGGTGTTACAGTACTATATATTGTAGCCTCATGTATTATAAGACCATACACACATGAAAACTTTTACATTTTAATACAAAACATTAATTAAACTACTCTATTAATGAAACTCATAACACTTTCAGTAATAAGCAAGGCCCATTATGGTGACTAATACAATGGAGGTATTCACATATTTAAATTAAGTAAATTTAGCTTATTTAACTTTCGGCAAATGTTTAAAATAGCAATTACCTACCTCAAGCAATCCTGCAATACGTTATTAATGGAATGCATAAACAATAACGGCACTAATTACACTACACGACTATGAAAAGTGAATACAGTTGCCAGAATGGTGGTACAATCTCATAAATTTTCATTAACTCCTTAGTAACATTTTCAAGTATGTTCTAATAATAAGTTGTACCTATACAATATTTACAACTATTTCGTCGTATTGGTCCGGGTGCCCTTTTAACGTATACACCAACTGTCATTTTGCCAGGCTGGTCGTAAAAGGCAACAGATCGACTTTACGTGTCACGTCCATCATGAGACTACTAGGCAGAAAAGTTCTACATAACCTCGCCTGGGTATGTGGTACCACCGCCTTACTTATTCCTATTGCAATAGGGTCAATACTTGTCGTTCTCGTGTTCTGGTTTGGAGGGTCCGGTAGCCGGTAGACTTATGCATGTGGCATTGCCTTCCCGCCACACGGATAGCAACGCACTATTATTACTTTTGAGGTCTATAGGCGATGGTTGTTTCTTTTCATCAGGAGAGCCATCTGCTTATTACCTATCTTGTTATTTTGATTTTGATTTTGAGAAAAGAAGCGTTTAATAATGTATAACAGATATTACCAAGATGTGAGTTGGCTAGAACATTAATAGGATATCTTGAAATAGAAAAATATACTCGTTCATCTTGTTTCTAATGTTTGAATAATAAAACTGACTCATATCAAATACCGACGGTCAGTATGTGTTAACGTTTTTATTTTGCGAATGTAAATATTAGTATCAGACTCACTTATATGATACGATAGCAAACGATCAGATGGGTTTGATTGATAAAGACAGTCATTGCCTCTAGCCGCTAATACTGATAAAATTATTCCATCTGTGTAGGGATTACTATACTACATGCGTAAGTTTCCAGCTATCTTACCCTCCAAACAGAAACTCAACAATGACTAGTAATAACGCTATTACATAAATTTGTAAGGTAAGTATCAAACCCAGACGAAAGGATACTTCTGTATCCTGTTTTGTTTTCATTTATATTTATTGAATCACATACAAAACGTACAGGCTACAATAATTAATAGCAAGCTTAATGCATAAAGCATTATCTGCTATTGAACCATCGGGCTAACCAAAAAATCACACAGAGGGGTTTAATTTTCTTAATATTTTAGATCTAGCTTTTATATATACCACCCCGTTGGTCGAGTGGTTAGCGACCCTGATTACGTAATCGACGGAAAATCATTTGTGTGATGAGCATAAATATTTGTATTTCCGGGTTTGGGTATTTCTTAAATATATTCCAATATTTATATATGTATTTATATGTAATAGTATCGTTGACTAACACCCATGACACAAGCAAATAATTTGCTTACTTTGGGGTTAGATCAGTAAGTGTAATTTGTCCCGTGAACATAAATGTACATTTCTACATACATGAAAGTGGAAATACATACATAAATATCTACAACAAATAAATACATAAATACATAGGTAAATAATATCTTTCATTTGGGATTTGTAGCCATTGTTCACCGCAATCTTTTTAATAGTTTTTAATTCTTGTTGAAAGTTGATATCTGATAATGTAACTGTTAGCAATTTATGAACCATTGCATGAAACGATGCATATTTATGGTTTGGTGGATGTTTTGAGTCCGCTGGTATGACGTTGTCCGTGTATGTGTCTTTCTTGTAAATATTGCAAATGGTGCCTTTGTTCATCTATCTTAATAGTCAAATCTAGGAAGTGTATTTCTTTATTATAAAGATTTATTATACTTCCCTCCATATACTCAAGTAACAGCAAATGCACTAACAAAAAAAGACAAGAAGTTTATGAGAATACCATTGTTGGGCAAAATTTCGCATGTCTTGTTCAATATTAAATAGTATTTTTCCGGAAAAGGGTTTCATAACTTAAAAGATGTATGAAGTGATTGAAAATATCTTTCTTATTTTTAATACGCGACAAAGCTGCAGTTATCAGCTAGTATTTAATAAAGTGCTACAAACGTTTGCAGCCTTAAAAAACTAATGTTGCCATTTGTCATATATTCAAAATCGTCAGATGCTTGAAAATTTTAGCAGCTGGATGGGATTTCGTGAAGTGATGTATTGTAATAGTAAAGTTAAAAATATCTCGAAAATCTAAAATTATGCTACAAAAATAATACTATTGAATTAAATATGTCTTAATTACGTGTGCTTCAATTTTAATCACTCTATCATTGAAAAAAGTTTTGGAACGAAGTTCCTTATCGCGCGTTGTGAAAGGGGCTAGACCACCGACCCTGTGTGGTCGGTGGGCTAGACGGAAAAAATTCTTACGAAAAGTTGTCACGACACTTTTTGCTATAGTAAGGTATTGTCAGCTGTGCGGCGTGCGCATGTTTCTCTGTCTCTCTCTCTTCTCTCTCTTATAGAAAGCAAGCCAGATATTTTCATTTCTATTATTATTACGAAAATTGAACCTACTGATTAATTTATATTACATTATCATCATCATATTTAAGAGCTAGGCTCTTGTCTGTGAAGCGATCTCCATTTTTCTATATCAAGGGCGAGCTCTTTCACCGCTTGATAGGAGGCTGTGTTGGTTTTGTGTCTGACATGGCTTATGAATTCTATCCTTGGTCTTCCTCTACCTCGTCTGCCCTCCAACTTTCCCTCTATCACTGTTTTGAATAGTTCATCGTGTCGCAAAAGATGACCTATCATTTTCCCTCGTCTGTTTTCTAATGTTCTTAACAGTGTCCTTTTTTCTTCAACCCTTCTGAGCACTTCCTCGTTTGTTATCCTCTCTGTCCAACTTATTCCCTCCATTCTCCTCCAGCACCACATCTCGAATGACTCCAGTCTCTCTCTTTCCCTCTGTGTTAATGTCCATGTTTCGCTACCATATAAAGCTATGCTCCAAACATAAAGCTTTATAAATCGTTTTTTGATTTTTGTTGAAATTTTCGATTTAAAAATATGTTTTTTGTTTTTAAATGCCTGTTTTGCTAAAGTGATCCTTGAAATAATATCTGGTAAACATCTTGATTCGCTATTGATGATACTGCCTAAATACTTAAAATGTGTAACCTGTTCTATTGGAATTATATTAAGGTAGATTGGAGCGCAAGGGTTGCTGTTTTTTTGCTGTTACTAGAATTTTAGTTTTATTTGTGTTTATTTTAAGTCTATGTTTTAGGGTAATTAAATTTTGTAGTTGTGATTCAGCTAACGCGACAATGTCATCTGCGAATCGTATAAATAATATTTTCTTCCCATTGAATTTTATCCCACCTGATTCATATTCTTTAATTTCTCGTATGGCTTCTTCTATGAACAAATTAAATATAAGAGGTGAAAGTGGACAACCCTGTCTAACTCCTTGTCTTATATTTGCCGTTTTCTTCTCATCTCCTATTTCTATAATGGTCTTTTGTTCCTTATAAAGCTCGTAAATTATTTTCCTTTCCCTGTAATCTATTCCAGCTCTCTTTAAAACTTCCATCATTAGTTTCCAGTCAACCCGGTCAAAAGCCTTTTCTAAGTCGATAAACGCCATACATGTTGTCAACCCTAGATCTAGATAATAAAAAAAATATTATTATAACTTAAAAAAATAAAATTTTATTACAATTCCTTCACTAATTGATCGAAAAAACTGCGTTCCATCCGGGTGTTCCTTGACACCTCTAAAGTTTTGTTTAATGTCAACTAGTTATATTTCTATTTTTATATTTTTTTCTGTTTCTGTTATATTCTTTAACAATGTTACGTGGGCTTTAAAATGCTTTTGTTTTGTTTTGTAATTATATTAATTGGAACGAAGAAGTTGTCTAGGATCTTTGTAAATAAGTTTGGCTATCCATACCACATGCGCCACACACCAGAGACAACAGCGGAGTTAGAAGTAGTCGTCGCGACCGAAATCGGTCAGGACAACGCATATTAATTGGAAAATATTTAACATATCTTAGACGAAAGTAAATACATGTGATTAATCAAAACAGGAATCCTCTAAAGTATTTGACACCTGAATGTCATTTTATATAGTTTTATGGCAAAAACTATAAATAGTGTTCTAGTCATTTATCCCACTAATACTCTGCATGCTAATGCATAAGAATAAGTCTATGTATTTGGGTTACTTCTTTGCGCCTCAACAATCGAATTTAGATTAATAAATTACATGAATTGTTCTAACCACAAAGTAAGTAAATTATTTTGGTGGTACTCAGCGATAATTATACATTGAAATACGTATATAAATACCGAAATATATTTAAAAATTCCTAAACCCGGAAATATGAACCTCTGCCTGTCCACAAATGCCTGTTCATGTCGTATCTGTCTGTTTGCGTAATACTTTTTTGAAACTGGTATTATTTTTGCAATCCTTGACTTTGAAATAAAAGATACTAACCCCAAAGTAAGTAAATTATTTTGGTGGTACTCAGCGATTAATATACATTGAAATACGTATATAAATAACGAAATATATTTAAAAATTCCTAAACCCTGAAATATAAACCTCTGCCTGTCCACAAATGCCTGTCCATGTCGTATCTGTCTGTTTGCTTAATACTTTTTTGGAACTGGTATCATTTTTGCAATCCTAGACTTTGAAATAAAAGATAATTTTAATGGGTTTTCAATCTTCGAGTTGTTTGAACCAACATTATCCATAATAACAAATAGCCGAATGATAACCCCGAATCACCAACATTCAACGTAATAGTTGGAAGCAGAACTAATTTCCCCATTCGTCCTTGGACTCCTTTTAAAAAAATGGATATTCTGTCCACATGTCAGGCAGTTCGTAAAAAGTTTGCAAAGTCCAAATATATCATCACTATGATTACCTACCAGGTGGAAAATTTATGTGGCTCACTCAGATTCCAAAAATTCTGCCACTAACCAACAACAAATATTTTTTTGAAGCAATAGAAATAGTTCTTGTCACTGTTTTGTTGTTTCGGTTATAAGAATAGGTTTAGGGGATGTCACGTACATAACGTGACATTACAATTCTGCCACGTGGATGGCATCGCACTATTAATACCTTTGATTACCTATATCTATAGCTATCTTTTTCCACTCTGAGAGCCACCAAGTTACTCGCTCTCCTATGGTGGAAAAGTCTACAAATATTCGAAAGATTTCCTTAAAAATTGACAAACTAATGCTGAAAAATTATTACTATCGCAAGATTAATTAATTTACTTATTCATTATCCTAGAATATACAAAAAATACTTTTTATTCTACGGGAATTGTAAAGAAACTTTCGACTTTGTCTTGAAAAAATTTTATTTTTATTCAAAATATAATTATATTTTGATTAAAAATAAAATACTATTGCGTCTAATATTTTGATCAAATGTAAAATTTGTGCTGTAATATTTTGGTCAACTGTCAGATACGTTTGTGTGTAATACTTATGATCGTTGATATAATAACACATGAGTCATACATGCCGCAAGATCACGGACTAATCTCGCTATTTCAGCTCCATGGGCGCGTGGGAGAACATAACAAGGCTGATTTCGTCAACATAAATATATTATGGCCTCAAAATAGACTACATATTTATAACTATCACAAAGACATTTACAGTATTAGTCTTATTGGGGCGGCCTCGATAGTCTAATGGTTCGTTAGTTCGGCTTATGTGATTTCAGGATTGAATTTTAGAGTTTTACTATATGAACAAGTCTTTTTTACAGCTCGGTAGCTAGTAGTGTCGGTAAGCACCATGTGCTACGCAAAGTATTGTTGTAGAAAATAAAAAGCATATGATGATGAGGACTAGGGTACACTACACATTTCGCAGGCCAATGAACTGGTAAAATGTGGTGAATCCAGTAATTATTTATGTCCCTGCACTCTACCTTCCTCACAAGAGAACTATGTATTTATATAAATGCATTGGAAACCATAACAATTATTAATTTAGTTATTTTAATTAAAAAATTTGAAGTTGTGTTAAAAAATGAGAGAGTTTATAATTATATTATGATTTTCAACCAAAATATTTCTACTGAGATCGATCCTACGAACAAAGAATGAAAAATAAAGGTAGATTAATTTGATTTTACGTACAATTTGCCCCGTCGTATTCATTACGTGCAATTTTTCAGACAAATGAGCCATAAATTCTAGGTACATAATGTTCTCACTATTGCCTCGTTAGCTAAGAGAAAGGTATACTGAAGCTAATAAAGGATACTGCTTAAAAAGTAAGGTCTAAATTAACTAATATAAGAATATAAGATTCATCATAAAACAAAAATTTAAAAGTGCTCGATTCATAATATTCATTTGATCCTGAAAAAAAGTATGAGTTAATACTCATACTCCCACCAAAATCGTTTTTTTTTATATCATAAGACAGCAAACAAGCAGATGGGTCTCCTGATGGAAAGAGTCAACCACCGCCTATAGACACCAAAGGCGTTAATGGTGCGTTGCTATCTTGTGGCGAGGTCTAATGCCACATGCATAAGTTTACCGGCTACCTTACCCTCCAAACTGAAACACGACAGTGACATGCACTGACGCTATTGCGGCAGGAATAGGTAAGGCGGTGGTACCAGACCCGTGCGAGACAATGCAGAACTCTACCACCTAGTAGCCACGATGTTAGTGACTTGCATAGCCGATCGGTCGCCTTTTACGACCTGCCTGGCAGAACGGCAATTGGTCTATTCTTCAAAGAAGCCCGGAACCAACACGGGGTTTCCATTTAAAATGTTATCACAAGACTATATGGCTCGCACTATCAAAAAGTTATCAGATATCAAGCTTCTAGCTCTACACGTCCCCACTCTATAACCCGTAACGTAACTCTACAACTTAGTCAAAATATGTGGGTTGGCCGTTTTATTACAACAAAAGTGATTGTATAACAGAAAAGTAATGAACCGTAAATAAATATTTTAATTTACGCCCATGTGACAGTAATGAAAAAAATGCCTATCCTATATATTCCGCGGAAAGTCAACCCAATCAGTTGCAGTATTTTCTTCTATGAAAAATTTGCTAAGTTTAGCTTTTCTATAATTTTCATATGTTTTATTCAAACCTTCACATTTTTATGTAAAAAGAAAATTTAAAATTAATATCAACATCGTTTTAAGTCTCGGTGTATAAACTTAGGAATATTTCTGTAATCAAAATTGCCAAAGTGTTACTACAAAAAGGATATATTAAATATGTTCTTTGTACAGATATTCTTGTATATACGAGGCTGAGGCTTGCTGGAGCTGAGGTCGAATAATGGCGGTCTTGTGGCAGAATTAATCACATTACTGCCGCTACGCCACCACTCGCGCCAGATTTTCACTTCGGCTCATTTGCGCTAATTGTGCGCGCGATTGTCACTCCGGCTTGAATAAACAACGGAGCCGCGCAGCAAGGATTAGGTGATTAGCGCTTAATTGCGTTACCACGATTATTTCATATCCGACGGCCTGCAGTCTGATTTTAATTTGAGCAGATTTGAATGTATGAGCTTTGCTTGCGCTCATTGGAATTTCAAAAGGTGCTAATTTTTGAAGCATATTTTAGCTAAAACTTTTCAATGTGTAAATATGGATTGTAAAAATTAAAACTAAAATTTAAAAAAAGGAACGCATTTTTATTGAAGTTGTTTAATATTGTATTTATTAAATCATACTTAAATGTTTTTATCATTTAAATGTATGGCTACGAAATACATCGTAGCATTAAAGTCGTAGCAGTAGATATTATTTGCTGATTAAATTTTTGTTATTAACAAAGCCAAGTACGTAATTTTAATTTCCACAAAGTTTTTGGAGCAATACAACTATATATCAGTGGTAGAATGAAGTTATAAAATGTTTATGAATATAGTCTAATCAATGGCGAAAATAGATAATATTATATTTGTGTTATCAACATTTAATTATAACTGTCTTGTATGAATGACTAGAATTTTCTTTTAAAACAATTAAAATTAAATAAATATAATTACGTTAGTTGGAAACCGGAATAGAGAAAATCAATCAAACGATAGGCGAGATGGATCTTGATCATCACCGCTCCATGACTATGTCAATTTTTTCCGATTTTTTTAAAATATAAAATTAAATGCACTTCTATACGAGGTCATACACTGACACACCACTTGTAATTTTTATCACTTTTTTTTAAATTTTTATAACATTTTTATCACACAATCATCGCCTATAGATACTAAATATATTAATGCTATTCATGTGATGGGTTAAAATCATACGTGCTGAAATTTGCTGGGTACATCTCTCCAAACCGGAACACGATAGTGACGAATACTAATTTATCAGACATCTTTGTTGCGTTTGAAGCAGGTAAAGCGGTAGTACTAAACCCGGGCGAGTCGTTGCAGAACTCTGTAGATAAACTTTTTTTTATATCATAAGATAGCAAACAAGAAGATAGGTCTCCTGATGGAAAGAGTCAACCACCGCCTATAGACACCAAAGATGTTAATGGTGCGTTGCTAACTTGTGGCGAGGTCTAATGCCACATACATAAGTTTACCGGCTACTTTACCCTCTAAACCGGAACACGACAGTGACTAGCACTGACGCTATTGCAGGAATAGGTAAGGCGGTGGTATCAGACCCGGCCGAGCCGATGCAGAACTCTACCACTACACTCTGCCACTCGGTCGCCTTTTACGACCTGTCTGATAAAACGACAGTTGGCCTATTGTTCAAAGGAGCCCACGATCAACACGGGGAGACCGACCACGATGTTAATGACCAACTTGTCATTAATATCGTGACTACTAATTAGGTGGAAAGTTAACGTTTCAGCCGGCTTGGGCCTAACCGCCTTACCTATTTCGGTCGCTATGGCGACGCCATTACGCTCCAAAACAGAACAGGAAAGCTTGTCCTGTTGTGTTTTGGAGGGTAAGGTGGCCGGCAAGTTAATCCATGTGGCATTCCAGCTCTATCACACAATCTTTGGTGTCTATAGCCGACGCTTATCTACATTAGCTTTTGCTTGTGTGGTAATTTTTGCAATGCTATGGGCTTGTTTAGTAATATAACTAGCTGTTGCCCACGATTTCGTCCGCGCGGACTTCGTTTACTCCGCACAGCTCCTCCCCCGTAGCTGATAGTGTAATAATATGTAGCCTATATATTGACACGACCTATTAGTAATATTCATGCAAAATTTGAAGTAAATCCATGCAGTACTTTTTGAGTTTACCTCGGATATACATACAGACAAACAGATAAAAATTCTAAAAACTATATTTTTGGCTTTGATATCGATTGGAGATCACGCCCCAAGTATTCTTTTAAAAAAATATTCAATGTACAGTTTTGACTTTCCTACGATTTTATTATATGTATAGATTAGTTTAGTTGTTGAAAAATAGGGTAAAATAATCAAGTATGAACCAAATGCGTAGTGGGATTAACAAGGTCCAAAAAATGGCGATGTAAAATCAGCGAAATCGAAAAAGAAAAACAACGAAATTTGTTGCTTTTTTGTTGCTAATAAGTTGCTAAAATTTTTTTTTTTTGCTCGTACTGATCGCGAAATATCAGCAATAACGCTAACTTCGCATTAAGATAGTGTTGAAATCACTGGATACGGAACAATCGATCAAGCGAGTAGGGGTTAATTTTTTGCTAATTTGTTGCTAAAAGATGCTAAGGAAACAAAGTTTTTAAATATAAAAATTGTTTTTTTTAGTTATGCCATATTAAATAATATTCACGCCAGCTTAACTCTCACGTTATCCGTGAATAATCTTAATAAGAATTGTTGCTGCTTCAACTACATATTGTCTGAGTACAGGGAGTCAGCAACAAAAATTAAAAACCGGAAATCAAAAGAAGTTGGAGAGCAGTTTGCAAGAAAACCGGCAACGCTGTTTTCACTCTTGACTTTTCCTTGAAAAAACTATGGTAAAAATTTATTGCTGTTCTTACTGCAGCTTGTACAAAGAGTTAGCAACAAAATAAAAACCGTGAGTCGAGAGGAGCTAAAATCGGGTTGCAAACAAACCAGCCATGTCAGCTTCACTCTTGACTTTTCCGTGGAAAAAC